>PVJA010000005.1:257242-381747 GCA_004027025.1 Myocastor coypus | reverse complement strand
CAGGGCTGGCGCAGCATGTGGTGCCGGGGGTTGAACCGCGGTCCCTGAAGCCCCCCAAGCTTTCCCAAGCAGGTGCTTTAGACCACTGAGCCATCCCGCCGGGCCCTAAAATTAGCTCTTTTAACATATGTTTCCACAAATGAATGCATAGGATCAAAATCCATCAATGCTTTAAGAATGCACACTAGAAAATCGTTCTTCAGGAGCTGGGGAGATAGCTCCGAGGCACAAGTGCCTGCTGGACAAGTGCAAGGTCGTGAGTTCGAACCCTGGTCCCACAAAAAAAAAAAAAAAAAAGAAAAGAAAATCATTCTTCAAAATATAGCATTAATGCGCATTCTCCCCAACAACACGTGACCCTGCTTCACACAGTTGGTGGATGTCGCCTGCCTGGGATCGCTTTGCTCAATCATATCTCCTGAGTTTTTACTCTACGGAGACCAAGTAGAGGCTCTCTGGCCTTTGGCCGCAAATTCCACCCCTACCTGAAGCCATTTATTTTGCACATGTGGCAAATTCATCCTTGGTCTATGGGAGGCTGATTCCTGCTGCGCCGCTTAAAGGAGGCGCCTGTCTCGGTAGCCCAAACAGGTCCTGGCACAGATGCAAGAACGAGCCTCCCTGGAGTTCTGAGCAGGCAAGGTAGGCTCCGCAGTAGCCGTCTGGATGTTCTCGGGTCTTGGCGTGCAGGTTTGGGATACACCGTCTCTCATAATTCGAGAAACAAGACGGAAGAAGTCAAGAGAAAGCTACAAACTTTCTTGGAAGTGACTGTCTCTAGAGAGCAAGGAGACCTCTGGACAGAACAGCAGCACAGGTCTCGCAGCAAGCGACACTGAGGACAGGGCTGAGCCAGGGCACGAGAACAGCAGTCCCGAGACTCACTCCGAGCCTAACAGAAAACACAGACTTTTCCACTGAGTATTCAGGAGACTTCATTTAAAAATCCCACAAGCCTAGGCCAGTAACATGCTTCTCCCTTTATCACATGTGCTTGGGGAACATAAAGGGCGACTGGCTTTGAGGGAGAATGAAGGAAGCCAGCTCCAGAACACTGAGGTTTTCCCCGTGGAAAAGAGGTAAGAAACAGCACACTCGGGTTTCAGCTGGGCGCGGAGCGTTGTCCCCGAGATGCCCCCAGCAGCTCTCCACAGACGGGAAGGGATCTACCGTAGAGAACCTGAGCCCTTGCTCTCCCTAGATATTTTCGTGGCATTGACAAATTTCTTAAAGATTCTCGCAGATGTTTTCAGCTCTTGAGTAAGGGCCAGCCTAAAACACTCATCTGAAAACAATGAAAATAAATTATGGCGAGTTCAAGGAATGGAATAAAGCTGCATAACTGTGAAAATGAAAGGAAATGGCCGTGTATAAAATAATGCCTCAGCATACTGAAGTAAGATAATTTCTAAATGATACTAATGAATTCTAAAAACATAAATTGTTGAAAAACCCCAAATTACATGCAGCATAATGCTTGCTTAAATGACCCTCAAAATAAAAAAAAGAACAATGTATTCTACACATATCATTTTAGATATATAATTATGTATTTTATAAAGCCATCCTTTGAAAAGAAGACAATCCTATACAAAATTCAGAATACATAGTGAACTGGTTGGGAGGAGCAGCGTGTACCATAGACAATGGGGAAGGTACAGACAGATAACAGTTTTAGCAAATACTCCAGTTCTCAGGCTTGCAGTAATTTATAGAGGTAATTATGAATGAATTAAATAAATAAATAAGCCAAGAAATGCTATCTTACTGACTTAACTGATTCATTTGATAATTAGTCAATATCTATTATGTACCAGAGTTATAGCTAAAAACAAATTATAACCCATCCCATTGTGGAACTCACATCCTCATATGCAAACATAAGCTAAACAAATAATAAATACATGTACAATATTATAAAATATTATTTGTACTATTAATGCATTGTTACTATTACTATTAGTACAATGCATTACCTGTGGTATATTTTATATCCATACGTTAGCCTATTTTACATATGTGCGCACTATTAGAAACTATTGCAATCATGCTAGTTCCTATAAAACAAAATAAGGCAAGAGAATAGGCCAGGCAGGACAGACCACCATCCCAAAGTGACTGCCTGAGCAGGTGGTTTTTGAGCAGCATTAAGAAGGGAATGAGGTGCAGAATTCTGAGGGAAGCGTGCTCACAACAGGAAGCATCCAGAGCAAAGGCTGGGGGCCAGACAGAGGCTGAGCACCTCTGAAGAGCAGCAAGAAGGCAGGTGGACGGAGTGAGGAGAGCCACTGACAACAAGTGGGAAGTAGCCTGAAAGATGGGGCAGGCCAAGGCTGAGATGAGAACTTGAGATTTTATGGTATTGATAATTGCAAGCCAGTGTATGGCTTTGTACCTAGAATGTCTCAAACCAGGGTCAAACTCAAGGGACAAAATCAATCTCTCATCTCTTGTCTCTCTTGTCAGTATCTCTCTGTCTCTGTCTCTCACTCTCTCTTTGAACTTTTGTGTATTTTTAGTGTATGCTATAGCTTCAGGGTAGATGAAGCACTAAAAATCTGCACGCAGGTGGAAATGCATAAAACAATTAGCTTACATGCAGTCACATCAAGTATTTCTAGTGTCCAAAAATTTATAATGCTTGACTCTTAAAGCAGAACTATTTCTACATGACAAAATTTATCCAGTGAAGGTATGAACTTGTGAAATTAATGTGTGGAAGAAATCCTTCATGATCACTGAGACTGCGAAGAATGTCATTCTGACTAGTTGAATACATCAACTTTATGAATTAAGCAAGTAGACAGACACTCAACCTGTGAATGGGCTAAATTTATTTTATTTTATTTTATTTTACTTCTTTGGTCTGTGGTAGACAGACATATTTTTTTATTACTTTTAATAGGAGATAACAATATGAGAGTTTCAAAATGCATTAGTACATTTACAATAATTGACACACTGCATATTGTTTTTCTCATAATAGTTATACAGAGCATAGGGTATAGATGTGATAAATTTTCTAACTGATACTGGAAAAGAAAGTAAGGAAAAAAACAAGAAAAGAAAAAAATTTGTTCTCTTTGAACTAAGAGGAAGTAGTTGAATACATAGTTCAATGTTCCATAATTGCAGTGGATTACCAGTGAAACTGGCAATGATGAAGGCTGTTGATTTCAGCCTCTTACAGCTCACCATACTAATCTATCTCTGCATTTTATGCCTTGTAATTAAGCTTTTCCACTGGGTGATTGAGGGCAAGTTAAAGCAAGACCTATATGACAAAACTTTCATCATTTGTATTTTCCAAGGTCCGATCTCCTCAGGATTAACTTTGGAACCATATACAGTGCTTTATAGAACTGTTGTCAGTGTCAGCCTTCAGGATGAATCACGGCCATTGCTTGACCAGTTTGCTCTCTGTGAAAGCCTGAGAGAAACTTTTCCCCCCTGGTGACTCTCCGTAGACACACTATACTTCATTTATCCCTTTCCTCTGAGGTCTCATAATCTCCTTGAACAGTGTCTTAGTTACTTTTTACTCGTTGCTGGGACAAATACCCAACACTCAAAATGAAGGAAGGAAAGGTTTATTTAGCCCACAGTTTGTAGAGGTTTCAGTCCATATTCGGCTGGCCCAAGGCTGAGTGGAGCAGGGCGGAGAGCATCCAGTTCATGGCGGCAGAACAGCAACAAAATGGTGGCAGAGGCAGCTAATCAATCAGGGCAGCAGAGCAACAGCAACAGCTAGAGCTCCAGTCTGTCTCTCTGTCTCTCTTTATATTACATTCAGGCTCTCTGCCTTAGCTCCCACCCTAGCCTACACCCATAATCCCAGAAGTACTTCCACCCATAATCCCATCAGTACTAAAACCTATAATCCCAGGGATCATGGATCAAGTCTCAAACTCTAGAAGTTCCCGCCCAATGACTCCATGAGGCTTTGGGGGGACAACTAGACATAAACCATAACAAACAGAAAATTTGGGACACCACTGAGTTATAGAATGTGACAGCACAGGTTCTCTTATGTTCTGAGTCCTCACTGACCTTGAAGGGCTAGAGTCAAAATGATGGCTATCCTTATAGCCCTTCTTTCTCTCCAATTTTTGGTCTGTTAACTTACATTCTAACCCTTCCAGCAGAGAAGATGCATGATACTATAACCCTATAACATAGGTAATTGAGCTTAATATCACTGTCTTTCTGAATATCAAATATCTTAGATATTTAGCTTGACATTGGTATTTTCCTTCAATCATTGATATGCTAATAAATCTCTATAAAATATGATAAAAGCAGTTACACATTTTTACACAGACACTTAGAAATCTAAGGATGTACTAAACTGTAGCCTGTGAAGTGTATGGCATTTTGCCTAGTCTCTTATTCTTAATTAAAACCCTTTTTGGTTTTTTTTTTTTTTTTTGTTAACCAACCATTTACTTGAGAGAGTGTATAGCAATAACTGAGTTTACATTATAAACAGTGCACATCTAAAACTAGGGAGACTATATGAAATTTGCAAATGTAGGTTTGATTTATTTCACTTATGAGTATATGCTCAATACACATAAAGTATTTAGTTTATCATTCTTTATAGCTGAGTAATATTCCATTGTATAAAAATAACATATCATTTTCAACCATTCTTCAAATGATGGGCACTTTGGTTGTTTCCAAGATTTGGCTATTACAAATTGGGCTGCTATAAACATAAGTGCACAGATACCACTATGGTATGAGGTTTCCAGTTCTTCTGGGAAAATTCCCAGTAGGTGGATAGCTGGATTGAATGGGATTTCCAGTTCTAGTTTTTTAAGGAGCTTCCACACTGCTTTCCATAATGATTGCACCAATCTGCATTCCCACCAGCAGTGGAGAATGGTTCCTCTTTCTCCACAATCTCTCCAGCGTTTGTTGTTGGTGGATTTCTTTATGGTAGCCATTTTTTCTGGAGTGAGATGGTATCTAAGTGTTGTTTTAATTTGAATTTCACAGGTAGTTAGCCATGTGGAGCATTTCTTCGTGTATTTGTAGGCTTGCTGCATTTCTTTCTCTGAGAAGTATGAATTCACCTCAGAGGCCCATTTCTGGATTGGGTTTTGGGACCCTAATGGTTTTTAGTTCTAGATAGAAGAACTTTGAATTAGTTAAAATATTTTCAAAATGTGTGGGCTGTTTTTTCACTCCGTTGGTAATTTCTTTTGGTGTGCAAAAACTTCTTAGTCAGAAGAGGTCCCATTTGTAGATGCTTTCAAGTGTTAAATGTGCACTTTGATTTTTGTCCATGAATTTTTTCCCTACCCCAATGTCTTCAAGATTTTTCTCCCACTTTCACTTCCAGGAGATTTAATGTTTCTCATTAATATTTAGATCTTCAATCCATTTTGACTTTAGTTTAATGCATGGTGATAGACTAGGGTCAAGTTTTAGTTTTCAACATGTAAAGAACCAGTTTTTCCAGCATCATTTGTTAAAGAGGCTATCTTTCTTCCAGTAAGTGTGTTTGGCTCCTTTGTCAAATATAAAGTAGCTGAGTGTGTTTGTATTTGCTTCTACATCTTCTAATTTATTCCCTTCATCCTCAGGTCTATTTTTTGCCAATACCATGCTGAATTTATTACTGTTGCTCTGTAGTATAACTTTAGGCCAGGAATTGTAATGCCTCCTGCCTTATCTTTGTTGCCCAGAATTGTCTTTGCAATTCTGGGTCTTTTGGGTTCCAAATAAATTTTAGGAGTGATTTCTCCAGGTCTGTGAAGTATGTTGATGGTATTTTGATAGGAATTGCATTAAATCTGTATGACAGTTTAGGGAGTATGACCTTCTTCACAATGTTGGTTCTTCCTATCCAGGAGCAGGGAATATCTTTCCATTTTCTGAAATCTTCCAGGATCTCTTTTTTCAAGGTACTGTAGTTTTCATTGAAAAGGTCTTTTACTTCCTTAGTTAGGTTAATTCTTATTTCATTTTCTCCAGTGCTATCATAAAATGTAGTTTCTTTAATTTTTCAGTGTGTTTGTTATCTGTGTAGAGGAATGCTATTGACTTTTGTGTGTTGACTTTGTAACCTGCTATGCTACTGAATTTGTGTATTAATTCTAGTACCTTCTTGGTGGAGTGCTTCGAGTTTTCCAAGTAAATTATCATGTCATCTGCAAATAGTGAAAGTTTTACTTCTTCTTTACGTATTCTTATTCCTTTTATTTCTCTTTCTTGTCTAATGGGTGTAGCTAATGATTCCAGAATTATATTGAATGGGAGTGGTGATAGGAGACATCCTTGTCTTGTACCAGATTTGAGAGTAAAAGACTTCAGTTTTTCCCCATTTAGAATTATGTTAGCTGTTGGATTGTCATAGATGGCTTTTATCAGGTTGAGGTAGAGGCCTTCTATTCCAATTTTCTGAAGGACTTTGAACATGAATGAGTGTTGCACTTTGTCAAAGGCCTTTTCAGCATCAATTGAGACGATCATGTGATTTTTGGTCTTGGTTCTGTTGATATAGTGTATTGCACTTATAGATTTGCGTATATTGAACCATCCTTGCATCCCTGGGATGAATCCTACCTGGTCGTGATGTATAATCTTCTTGATGATTCGTTGTATTCTAATGGCTAGGATTTTTATTGAGAATTTTTGCATCTATGTTCATGAGAGAAATTGATCTGTAGTTTTCTTTTTTAGTTAGATCTCTTTCTGGTTTTGGTGTCAGTGTAATACTTGCCTCTAGGAATGATTTTGGAAGGATTGCTTCCTTTACAATTTCATTGGAGAGTTTAGGTAGTATTGGGATTATGTCTTCTATAAATTTTTTGTAGAATTCATTGGTGAATCCATCAAGTCCCAGGCTTTTCTTTGTCAGTAGGTTTTTTATTACATTTTGTATTTCATTGACTGTTATTGGGTTATTGAGAGTTCGTCTATGTTTTTGATTCAGTTTTGGTAATTTGTACTTTTCTAGGAATCTGGCCATTTCATCTGTGTCTTCAATTCTGTGAGAATAAAGATTCTCAAAGTGGCTATTTATGATCCTCTGAATCTCTGATGGGTCTATAAGAATTTCACCCTTTTCATTCCTTATTGCCTGAATTTGAGTCCTTTCTTTCCTCTTTTTGATGAGGTTAGCTAGGGACTTATCAATTGTATTTAATCTTGCAAAGAAACAGCTTTTTGATTCATTAATTCTTTGTATTGTTTTTTTGGTCTCAATTGAATTAATATCTGCTCTAATCTTTATAATTTCCTCTCACCTTTGGGTTTTGAATTTCGTTTGCTCTTCTGTTTCTAGTTGGTTTAGAGTTACTTCTTTGTTCCCATTCTGTTTTCTTAATGTGTGAGTTCAGAGCTACAAATTTCCCTCTAATAACTGCTTTCATTGCATCCCATAAATTCTGGTGGGTTGTGTTTGAATTTTCATTAAACTGTAGATATTGCTTAATTTCATCTGTAGCCCACTGGTTGCTGAGAAGAGTTTTTGTTTAATTTCCATGTAATCCTGGAGTTCCTATAGTTTCTTTTTCATTTATTTCGAATTTGATTGCACTGTGGTCAAATAATATGCATGGAATAATTTCTGTTTTTTCTCATATACTTAAGCATGACCTGTGGACTAATATGTGGTCTATTTTAGAAAATGTCCCATGTGTAGCTGAAAGAAATGTTTATTCTGAAGTGGTTGGGTGGAACACTCGGTGTATGTCCACTAAGTCTAGTTGTTCTAAATTCTGTTTCTGTTCTGCTACTTCTTTGCTAACTTTTTATTTGCTTGACCTATCTTTTTCAGATAGGGGGGTGTTAAGGTCTTCTGTTACGATTGTGGCATTGGATATTAGATTTTTCATGTCCATTAAGCTTTGTTTTATATAACTTACTGCTCCCGTGCTGGGTGCATACATATTTATGAGAGTTACCTCTTCATCTTGAATTTTTTATTTTTTTATTGTTTCAGAACTTTTGTTTGTTTGTTTATTTATTTATTTTTATGGCCAGCTCAGCCTGCCCTGAGGGCAGGGCTGGCACAGCATGTGGTGCCAGGGATCGAACCACAGTCCCTGCAGCCACCCTTTCCTAAGCAGGAACTTTAGACCACTAAGCCATCCTGCCGGGCCTCTGGAGTAAGTAATATTGTTTTCCATCCTTTAACTTTTAGCCTATGAGTTTCTTTATGCGTTAAGTGTTTCTTGTATACAGCATATTGTTGAGTTTTGTTTCCTTATCCACTCTGCCAGTCCACTTCTTTTAATTGGATAATTGAGTCATTTACATTGATGGTTATAATTGAAATGTATTGACTTATGATTGACATGATTTTTATTTACTACTGTTTACCACTTTTTCTCCGATGCTTAGTTGGTTACCCTATTTAGTGGGATCTTTCTGTTCTCATTTGTTGAATTTGGGTCGTTTTGGTCCCTCTCTAAAATATTTGTTAGTATACTGTGTAGTTTTGGTTTTGATGCCATGAAATGCTTTAGTTGTTCCTTCTCATGGAAGTATTTCACTTCTCCCTCATTCTTGAAGGAGAGTTTTTCCAGGTATAGCAGTCTGGGCTGAAATTTGTTTTCATGGAGGACTTGAAGCACTCTGCTCCATGCTCTTCTTGACTTCATAATTTGTGACAAGAAATCTGCTGTTATTCTGATAGGTTTTCCCTTAAATGTGATCTGTTTCTTTTCTCTAGCAGCTTTTATTTTTTTATTATTTATTTATTTATTTATTTATTTATTTATTTATTTATTTGTCTTTTTTAGACAGGGGTCTCGTTATGCAGCAGCTTAGGCTGGCCTTGAGCTCATTTTTGTAGCCCAGGCTGGTCTCGAACTTGCATTGATCCCCCTGCCTCAGCCTCCCAAGTGCTGGAATTATAGGCATGCCCCATCATGCCTGGCTTCTAGCAGCTTTTAGTATATTATTCTTTAGCTAGATTTCTGGGATCCTGACTATTATATGTCTGGGTGTGTTCCTAGTTGTGTTGATGTTATTTGGAGTTCTGTATGCTTCTGCTATCTGAATGTCCAATTGTTTTCTCATATTTGGGAAGTTTTCTGTATTACTTCTGCCCATATTCTTTTAATATCCTTTGTATTGACTCCTTTCTTGTTGATTTCTATTACTCTCACGTTGTTCATTTTTGCATCATCTTGTAGATTTTGAATTATTTTTTCCTGCATCTTAGCTGTTTTTAAGAGATCCTCTGTTACTTTTTCACTGACTGTGACTGTGTCTTCAAGATCTGAAACTCTATCTTCACTTTCATTCATATGGTTTTGCCAACTTGTAATTGATTTTATTTTCTTGTATGCATCTTTGAAATTGTTTCATGTGATCTATTTCTTTCTCATATTGCTCAGTGAGAGAATCCATCATTTTTCTGTCCTCCTCTAATTGTTTCTCAATGTCTTCTTTAATATTATTTAAGTCTTTCATTATAGTTATCCTTTCTCTCTCTAGTTCAGAGATTATTTCTGCTCTGTTCTCCTCTTTACCTTTCTGCTTTTGTTCCCCTACTTTACATGCTATTAATTTAGACATTTTTTTTTACTTCAGGGGTTATTTCTGTTCTAGTTTCCTCTATACATTTCTGCAATTGTTTTTCCACTTCAGATTCTATGAAATCATACATTTTTTTTTTTATTTATTTCAGATGTTATCTCCGATCTGAGTTGCTCTATATGTTTCTATGCTTGTCTGTCTATCTCAGATTCAGAGGTTTCAGCTGCATGATTCCCATTTTCTTGTATCATAGTGTCTCCTGTATTTGATTTGGGTGGGCTTGGGCCCTGCAATTGCATGTTACTCCTTGTTGCTATCATTTTATATGGAAGAGATCTCAGTATGTTGGTGAAGTTATGTTGTTAGCGCCTATAGGAGTTTGGTCTGGATCCACCAAGCTTGTTCCCCTCCAGACATGCCTGGTTGCATGTTGGAGCTCAGGCCACTGACTTCTTTGAGGCCCCATGAGTCAGAACTGTAGGTGGAGTCAGAGCTCTGGAGTTGGGGAGTCCAGCAGGTGTGTGGGCAAGACGGGATAGAGGATGGTTTCGGGACTCAACAAATATATCTTAAGCCATGAAATAACGTTAAGTCCCATGAACTCCATGGTTTTTCGCATGTATTTTATTTCACTGGATCAAAAATATTTTTAAGGGTCCAAGACATAAATACTTACAAATAAGGGAAATCTCTGGAGTTATAGATCATCTTTGAGGATCCTAATAGCACTCAGATCTTCCAATTATTCTCCAGTCTCTATTTCCCCTGAATATTTTTCTTTCTGTTTTTATTTTATTGCTTCAGTTTTTAAAATTAATTTTAATAAGAAAGAAATAGCAATGAGACAGCCACAATAATTAATACAATGCACATGATTGCCTTCAAAGTACAAGATGCAGACATAGTAACTTTTCTAAACATATTTAGTACAAGTATTTCTTCTCATTGAACTAAGAGAAAGTAGTTGTATGTATAGTCCAATAGTCCACAATAGTAGTGGACTATTAGTAGAAC
This sequence comes from Myocastor coypus, assembly GCA_004027025.1. NCBI lineage: Eukaryota > Metazoa > Chordata > Mammalia > Rodentia > Myocastoridae > Myocastor > Myocastor coypus. The sequence continues at coordinate 371,235 of PVJA010000005.1, read as the reverse complement.
TGGCAATGTCAGAAGCTATTGACTTGAGCCTTTCACAGCTCAGCATATTAATCTGGCTTTACTTTTTATACCTTGTAGTTAAACTTTTCTGCTGGGTGATTAAGACCAAGTTAAAGAAAGACCTATATAACAAAAAATGTAACTTTTGTATCTGACAGGGTCAGTCAAATGCCTCAGGATTTACCTTACAACTGTGTGTAGCATTGTTATAATTTGTGTCTAGCTGTCTCCTCAAAGCTGCATGCACTCAGGGGATGGGGACTTCTAGAATTTGAGACTAACTCATCATCCACCGGGATTATGTGTTTTAGTACTGCTGGGATTATGGGTGTGGTCTGAAGTGGATATTCTGTGGTAGAGAGCCAGAATGTATTATAAACGAGACAGAGAAACAGACCCTCTCTCTTTTGCTCTCTGCTTCTCTCTATTGCTCTGGTTGATCAGTTACCTCTGTCACCATTTGTTGCTGTCCCACCACCATGAACTGGATGCTCTCTCCTCTGTTCCGCTTAGCCTTCAAGTCAGCCAAATATAAACTGAAACTTCCAGTAACTGTGAGTTGAATAAACCTTTCCTTCTTTTATTTTGGGTGTTGGGCATTTGTCCCAGCAATGAGAGAAGAGTAACTGAAACAGCATTTTGTAGAACTTTTATCAATGTCAGCCATCTGGATAATTTATGGCCATTGCTTGACCATTTAGTTCTCTGTGGAAGTCTGAGTTTCTGGGTATTTCTAACAATGTTTTATGTCTCAAGAGCAGTTTGGGAATTCAGTTCTTATAACACCTTCCAGCAAGTATTTCCATGTCTATACATCAGGGATATCCTTGCCTTTTTCTTCTACTACTCGTATCCTCCAATATCCCACAGTTTAGAAAAGAGGAAAAGACCCTTTGAAATTCTTCCTTGCCTAGGTTCCAGGTAAGTTCTATCAACCTTGAGATATTTCTGAGCACTTCTCTCTACAGAAATATCCAGATTGCTTCACAATCTCATTTAACTATAAAATTTTTCTCTTACTCTTGCATGAAGGTAAAAATTTTGCCTCCAATTTCTTGTTAAATTATTTTATATTATCTATAGTTTTTATTTTGCGAATTTCTAAGAAAGTGATGCACATAAAGAAGACATCCACTGCAGCATCAGAATAGAACCTTAAAATTGTTTAGAATATGTAAGTATGTGATCTGCTGGTTTAATCTTTTGGAAATTAGAGTATCTACAAATGTAATGCATAACTAACCATGCTAATATGAGGTGAAGCTGAGTATAAGATTGTGAATAAGGTATAAATAAGTAGCAACTCATTCTAATTATCAAGTGACAGCAAAGTAGATTGGGTGACCAAATTGGCAATGTGGAATATGGCTGTAATTCGGGAGGCACAGCTCTGCATTGCTGGGCTGGTGGAGTAATTTTCTTGGGCCCCCAGGACCCTCAAGGAGAACTGGCTGCTGGTTTCTGCTGAGCCTACAGGGAAGGACTGCTGTAGGGAGGGACTGTTCTCTCGCCCTTCAGCAGGAGTTGGCTGTGCGTGTCTTCTTCAGCTGCAAATGTTCATTATTTCTATTTGTACCTGAACCTATATTTATGGATAATCTATTGAAGGAGGACATATGGCTCAGGTGAGTGGGAGTGACAGGGCTATATTTAATATCTACAGCAAATAACCTTCTAACGGCCAAAAGAGTGTCATATCTCATGGTTATGATGTCTTCAAAAGATGATATTTCTGGCTGTGTCATCATAGCTGTGAAAAAACATTTTCTCAGCACCTAAGAAAAATGGTTAAGTCAGTGGAGTGATGGGGGTGCCCTCCAGACAGGCTGGTATCAATCATACCAGCCCAGACTCAAATTCTGTCAACATTTAAGGAAATGCAGATGGAGTCTGGGAAGAGAAGAACAGGATAACTACAGACTTCCCAGTTTTCAAAGTGACTGTTTCAGGGCTAGGCAATGTGGAACTTGCCCTGAGGACACAACTGGGGAGCCCTGGTGCTCTCTGATGACCCCCCTTTCCATCTCCATATCCACTCTCCAACTCCTTATTCCCAGCCTATCACCTGGCCCACCTGTGATCCCTAGGAGAGAATCCCATGTTTCCAGCCCACCATCAATGGGAGTGTAGCTTCTCCTGATGTATTTATAATTATGCTGGATGATCTGGAAAGTACAGCACAGAATCCTGACCCTTGTCCTCAGACGATTATTTCCTCCAGAAACCCCTCACTTAGTCTATAACCCTTTCACAAAGATATTCTCTGCATAATGTATCTGTAGAGATTTTTTTGTACAAAGGGCTGTCTCTGAGTTTAGCGTATGTTGTTCACCGAGGACTCTCAATGTTTCCTGCCACCTCCACCAGTGCACTTTCTGAGATCCTGTCCCCTTCTTTCCACCTTGCTCCCTTCCAGACTTAATTTGGTTGTACTCTTTCACCACTCACCCGTGGTGCTCTCTGTCTTTTCTTGAGTTTTGTTTACAGCACCCTGCTGTAGCCATTCCCCACTTGTGACCCAGAGTTTTACTGCTGACTTGGTGAACAAAACTGTTTCATTTGCTGAGTGTCTCACACATTTTACCCCTGGAAACATACAGGAGCAGGGGAGCAAAGGACTTTGTACTTCATCTTAGCTCATAATGACTAGCCCAGATTATATTCAGCTAAATCCCCTTGGCTTGTCAAATTTCACTTCTGGTTGGAGATCTAAGTTCTCCTCCTTCCTTAGTCACACTCTGAATCTCATTAAATGTTTTACTATCAGTATGTCAATATGAACAGAAAAGTTTGTATTCTCCCCATTTACCCAAAACAAGAAAAGTGAGGCTGGAGATTATGTTTTCTTATTCAAAGTCACATAGAGTGGACAGAGTAGTGTTCTTTTTCCACTTTCTTCTCATGAAGATATGCAACAATATCATAAGGGAATAAAAGAAAGAATGCGATGAACTTATATGGTTCATTTCTAAACCGTGCTATCAGCTGAAGGTCTCAGCCATAGCGAAAATCTGCAAAAAGATCCCTACAAGGGCATATTCAAGTGAACTGGAGAAGATGTAAACATGTGAAAGAATGTTTTGATTAAGTCCCTAAGCAACTCTAGTATAATGTCTTGCCCTGCTCCTAACCAAGACCCTTATATACTCATATACTCAAAATCACTATAATTTATTCAAGAAATCCATACAACGTGGATGTGTACTTTCTGTTGTTAAAAAAGTCAACATGCATGACTTGATTCTTCATTGTTATTTTGTCAGTATGAGGACGAGAACAAGAATGAAGGGCCTGGTCTCTTTCCACATAAACATACTGCTTGGATCTGGCTTGGCAAGTGTCACGGGTTAGTGACCATAGCAGTGGCATGAGTGGCTGCAGACTGACTAGGGCCCTGCACATAATAAAGGAGGAATGCTGATCCAAAAGAACTGAACTACACGTGTCATCCACAAACTATGCAATGCAGAGGTTGCATGGGCAGTTTGCTGCTTTTCAAGAGCTTTGGCAAAACATCTTGTGGTTTTATTGCTGGGGAGACTTGTACTTATGCCAATTGGATAGCAGCAAAGTTGGCAGGCTGAGGGGGTGGGCCAGGCCCCTTATTGGGCCTGTGACTATATAAACAAAAGCTGAACAGGAATTAGGATCTGTTTTATGGCTCTAAAAGAGCATATCATTTACTGAGACATACAGGCAGCAGCTGAGGTGTTTTTTCCTTAGAGTGGTATACAACTTATAAAAATCATTGTTCATCTTTTTCATTTCTCCAAATGTTGACAAATAGGAATAATTCGAGTCAAGAGCCTAGTGGAAAATATTGCACAATGCATGCCTAAGTCTTCAGTCAAAAGCAAGACAGGTAACCTGATTCTATTTGTTTGCTGTGGTTTCCATGAGCACATCAGAACAATGTCCCACTTATTGTGAAACTTTCTTACTTCAAGTTATATTTAAGTGCATTTATTCACTCAGCTCAGATTTCTCTGTTAATTTTTTATTTTTAATGAGATTTGAGGTATTAAATACAGTATGACTATTCATTAAAACTAGAAAATAAAGAAAGAAACTGAAGTTGTATACATAAGCACATATTTAAACATCAATGTTCATGCCTGTCCCACCCCTGGATGCACTAAGACAGCAACTGAGACTGGATGTGGAGGCACACACCTATAATCCCAGTTCTTGGGAGGCTGTAAACAGGTGGATCACTGTGAATCTGATCTAGTAGTGAGACCCTCCAGTCTAGTAGTGAGACCCTAAACACCCTGTGGACTCTTACCTAAAAAAATACAAAAGAAAAAAGAAAATAAATAAAATGTAAATTAAAAAGTCAATGTTTATTTTTAATCAATTTTTATGAAAACATTCATCCATTTCTACCCTTTTAACTCTATATAAAAGTCATACATTTTAATGGGGTGAATTTGATACAACTAAATCTTCACAGCTAGTTGAAGCATCTACCTGTATCCCCAGCACAAAGCCCTCATAGGCTCTACTATTAAGGTCCTGTCTGCTCTGAATCACTTCTCTCGCCCTAATCTGTCACTTTCATTGGGCTGCATATCTGACTGTGTCATTATCTTGTCCAGTTCTGCCATAAAAATCCAGGCCAAGTTATCTTTATGGGGCTTTCAAGTGACTCTAAGACTCAAGTTCTCAAAAGTTCATGTAAATATTCATGGAATTCATTTTGTTCTCGGGAGCCACTGTTTGTTTCTTTCAGTTTCTATGTTCTGTTCCAACAGTGAGGTTAAAAACTGGCATATTCCTGACTGTCATAGACTGTATTTTGTACATACTTATTAGCTTTTGGGAATTTTTTCATTGACAATGAACACTGAAGCTACTGAATAATAGCTACCACTGTGAGAAGTCTAGCAAAGCCTGACCCTCACTCTAAATAATGTTAGTGGGTACTCACTACAACTAGGGTGTGTACTATTCCTGTCACTATCTTTAAGAATAGCAACTGGAATTCTAACAAGTGATGGGATTCTTCTAAGATTACAAAGCTCTAAAGCGAGATTTGAATACAAACACACAGCTTGTGTCTAAGGCCTGTGTTCTTTCCAATGTACATGCCATGGGTAGGAATTCAAACATTTTAAACTTGCAAGTGCATTTTCCAGTTTCTTGGCTAAATGTTATGCTTTCAAAATACATTGTAATTGTTCTATGTGCATTTTTCAGTGGCCATGTAAAATTATTGTGCTGGAGCTACTGAAAATAACCATAATGGACAAATTCATCCCATCAGAAAAAAAACAAAAAAACACAAAGGGGCACAAATTATCAATCTCTCTCTCTCTCTCTCTCTCTCTCTCTCTCTCTCTCTCTCTCCTTCCCTCCCTCCCTCCTTCTCTCCTTTTCCCTCTACCTCCCTCTTCCTCTCCCTCTCCTGTCTCTGCCTCTTCCTCTCTCTCACTGGGATGGATTAATGGTCAACTTTGGACACCCAGCTGGACTGAATCAGCCTGGTGTTTGGTAAGGATGGTCCACCTGAGGATTGTTGCCAACTGTAGAAAAGGAGAACTGGAAGGTAAGATGGTGTGCTGTTGATTCTCCCGGAAAAGCTTGTCATGATGGTTTTCCTCTTATCATCACTTAAGAAGCTTAGGTCCTTGCTGTCACTGAGGATAGCTGCAGTTCTTTTGTGGAGAGATCACTGGTCCTTATATTGAGTGCTGTTTCTTGGTGCTAGTGCAGATCTCTCAGCTGGCTAGCATGGTTCCTTTATCCTACTGGCACAGACTTTCTAGCTTCCACCACTGACCTTTGCCTTCCACCACTGTCTTCTTAGCACAGGTCCTTCATATCGACCCACATAAGACAATACTTTGTGTACAGGCCTTCAGTATAGTTTGTGGAAGACACTGAAATGGGGAATAGATCTTCAGCTGGACTCATGTGTGACATGGCCTTGGAATCCTGGCCCTCAGCTGAGTTCTTTGAGTTTCTAGTGTGTGGACAAATCTCTTGCACACTTGCACATTTGTTACTCTCAGTCAATATTATGAAATAATTTTATAAATTATGTGACCTGTGTTAAATCTTTTTTCTTGAAAACTCTGAACATAAAAAAAAACACTTATTATGTTTAAATAACACATTGCTATGGTTCAACAACACAAAATGGAGAAGTTATAAAATCAAAATCCAGTACTGCGAGATATGAAAGATCAAGTAAACACCATCAGAATGTGGTACGTGACCCAGTATTACACTTTCATAGGGAGACGATCAATTAAACAAAATTTCAATAAAGAAGTATCAGAGCTGAACCACACCTCCTAACAAATGGATTGAATAGCTATCTGCAGAATACTCGATCCCACTATAACAGGATACAAATTCTTCTCAGCAGCACACAAAATGTCCTCCAAAATAGACCACATACTAGTGCAAAGAAACCTGTATAAATACAAAACAATCACACTCTCCCGCATTTGCCATCAGCCCATTGTGCTATGCAATTAGAAATCACAGAAGAAACCACAGAAAATTTATAGATACCTGGCAACTTAATAACACACTTGTGAGCACCCAGTGGATTACAGAAGAAATCAAGAATGAAATAAAGCAATTTTTTTGGAATCAAATGACAATGGATGTACAGCATACCATTTCATTGTGGCACAATGAAACCAATCTGAAAAGGGATGTTTATTTTAGCCAATGCTGACCAGCAAACTGGAGTGAACTCAAATAAAGAAGCCTAAAGATGAATCTCAAAATACTAAAAACAACAACAGCAATCCAAACTCAAACCAAGTTTAAGGAGGGAAATCATAAAGGTTAGAAAGGAAATTAGTGACTAAAAAATTAAATTAGCAGACTAAAAAATATATAAAGAATCCATCAATTGAGTTTGTTATTTGAAAGAACATACAAAGTGGACAAAATATTAGCCAAAACTTCCCCCCGCAAAAAAAGACAGAAAATACATCAGTGTAATTAAAAACGAAATCACAACAGATTGCATCGAAATTCAGAAAAGTTTTATTCCATCAAATTAGAAAGCTTTGAAGAAATAGATGTAAAGCCGGGCGTGGTGGCGCACGCCTGTAATCCCAGCACTCGGGAGGCTGAGGCAGGAGGATCGGTGAGAGTTCGAGACCAGCCTGGGCTACAAAACTGAGCTCAAGGCCAGCCTGAACTGTACAGCGAGACCCTGTCTCAAAAAGACCAAAAAAAAAAAAAAGAAATAGAAGTAGAAGAATACAAATTACCAAAAATAAACTACAGACATAAAGTTCTAAGAAAAAAATAATAACAAGAAATGACATTGAGGCAGGGGGAAAAAAAAGAAAAAACCAAACTAAACATCAACTAAGAAAAGCTCAGGACCTGAAAGAATCATTGCAGAATTCTATAAGACCCTTAAGAATGTCACAACACCTATACTCCTCAAACTCTTCAATAAAATTGAAAGGAAATGAGTGTTTAAAAATTAATTTCTGGAAACTGGCATAACTCACATTCCAAAACAAGATGCAGAGCCCACTAAAAATGAAAACTGCAAGCCAGTCTCTTTACTGAACATGTATACAAAAATCCTCAATAAGATATCGGTAATTGCAATGCAACAGATTATTGAAAGTTCATTACTACGTCATGAACAAGTAGATTTCATCCTAGGGTTGTAACAGTGGTCAATATGTGTAAATTAGTAAATGTATTGTACAACATAAGTTGAAGCAAGGATAAAAATTACATGTTATATCAATAGATGTAGAAAATGTTTTTTTTTTTTAAATATCCAACACCCATTCACAATAAAATCTCTGAAGTAAATATGTAAGAGAGACCTTATCTGAATCTGGTAAATGCCACTTAACGTAAAACACTGACCAAGATTATATTAAATGGAGAAAAACTGAAAACATTACTGCTAAAATCAGGAAAAAGGATAACTTCTCCACTGCTGTCCAATATAATCCTCAAGACATTAGCCACAGCTATCAGACAAGATAATGAAATCAAAGAGACACACATGGGGAAGAAGTCAAATAAACTTTATTAGCAAATAGCATGGTTTTCTACATAGGAGCCCCCAAACTTTTTACTGAAAGTCTCAAAGAACTAATAAACAAATTCAGCCAGTTAACAGGATACAAAATTAACACACAAAAATCAGCAACATCCCCATACATCAATAATAACTCACTGAGAAATTGTAAAACATCACTATTCATAAGAAAAATTAAAAATCTAGGAATTACTCTAACCAAGAAAGTCAATAACCTCTACACTGAAAACTTCAGTACACTGAAAAGGATATTAAAACAGACATCAGAAAATGGAAAGATCCATCCTATTCCTGAATAGGCAGAACCAGTAGAGTCAAATTGGCTATACTTCCAAAACTGACATATAGATTTAGTGCAATCTCAATCAAAATACCAACAGCATTCCTCACAGAACTAGGCAGGAAAATTCTAAAATTCTCATGGAACCAGAAGAAATGCAGGGCAGCAAAAGTAATTGAAAAACAAGAGCAAAACAGCATGGAATTGGCACAAAAGGCAAACGTGGATATCAATAGAAGAGAACTGAAGACAGAGAAACCACACCAGACATAGGCAGCTATCAGATCTTTGGCAAAGGGGCCAAAAGCATATGTTGGAGGAAGAATAACTTCTTTAGCAACTGCTGCTGGGAAAACTGGATACCCACATACAGAAGGTTCAAAGTAGGCCAATATCTCTCACAATGTACTAAACTAAAATAAAATTGGGTCAAAGATCTAAATATTAAAGCAGAAACACTTAACCTACTGGAAGATAAAACAGGTAATAATCCTAAAGTCGTAAAATTGGCAGTAAATTTCTTAATAGAACTCATTCTTATACCAGGAACAACAAATAGGATTATATCAAATTAAAATGGTTCTTCACACGATTCTTACACATGTAAGTCTGATTTATTTCACTTATATCTTCAAGATACATCCACTTATACATGAAGTCTTCTAGTACATCATTCTTTATAGCTGAGTAATATTCCATTGTGTAGTCTCCTTAGTGTAAGAACGCAAAAGAAGAAATAAAAATGGAAAGATATAATACAGCTGAATGGAAATCAAGAACTTAAGGATTAAACAATGAAGAGACAGCAATCAGAAAAGTTAGGAAACATAGCAGGGGCAAAACCATGCACTTATATACACGGGATGAATTAGACAATGGTCCTAAGAACATCCAACAGGTTTTTGACACTCAGAGTAGCAATGTGTACCACTAAAATCATGCTTAGAATGTTTATCATTCTGGTCTTTTAGATGTGTGCTGTTTCAAATGTAATTTCAATTACTGCTATACTCTCAAATAAATGTTTGCTTTAGAAGAAAACAAAAAGGGTAATTAAAGAGAATATGAAACAAGGAAAAATGTGATAGCATTGACCTGCTACAATTTTATATATGCTTAGATTTCTAAATTTCTGTATAAAAAAGTGTAACAGTTTTTTAATCACATTATATGGGGATTTGTTAGAATATCAATGATTAATGGAAAATACTGATCCCATCTCAATTCTCAGGCATTTAATATTTGGAAAGATAATGATGTTAAACTCAAGTACCTATGTTATAGAATAATAGTATCAGCAGGAGTCTCTTCTGTAGGGTTAAGAACTTAAGTTTGCAAACCAAAAACTTAGAGAAAAAGAAGGGCTACAAGGATAGCCAATATTTTGGCCCTAACCCTTCAAGGTCAGTGAGGACTCTGGACATAAGAAAACATGTGCTGTAACATCCTATAACTCAGTGTTGTTCCAGATTTTCTGTTCAAGGAGATTATGGGGCCACAGAGGAAAGGGATCGATGATGTATAGACTGCCTAAGGAGAGTCACCTAGAGAGAAAACATTCTCTCAGGCTTTCACAGAGAGCAAATTGTTCAAGAAATGGCTCTGAATCATCCAGACAGCTGACACTGACAAAAATTCTACAAAATGCTGTACATGGTTTCAAAGTTAATCCTGAGGGGATTTGACTTGTCCCCTTATCAGATTCAGAAGTTTTATTATATAGATCTTGCTTTAACTTGGCCTTAACCATCCAGCAGAAAAGTTTAACCATGAGGTATAAAAAGTAAAGCCAGATTAATATGCTGAGCTGTAAAAGGCTCAAGTCAACAGCTTCTAACATTGTCGGTTCTGCCAATAACCCACTATTATGGAATATTGGACTATACATACAACTACTTTCCATTAGTTCAGTAGAAGAAATATTTGTACCAACAGTGTGGAAAAGTTGTCATGTCTGCATCTTGTACTTGGAACAACTACTATGAAGACAACAGTGTGCACTGCATTAATTATTGTGGCTGTCATCCTACCGACTGTGTTGTGAAACTGTCTCATTATTATTTCTTATTGAAATTAATAAAAAAATAAGGTTTCTTGAAAGCAAGCGGTAATAGCTAACCATATGTGCAATCTTACATAACTATATCTGCTAAACTGAGCAACAGATCCGACAGTAAAATAGATAATATATCAATTATTGTGAATCAGCTGTTCTTGAATTTAAAATCTGTAACATACATACTATTCTATGTTGCCCTGTTTTCTGTCGTGGTTTCTGATTTTTGTTCTTATTTTGCTTTTCCTTTTCAAAATAAAATTAATTTTAAAAAGAAAAAAGAGATTCTGAACAGAAATGAAACAATCAAAGGAGTGAGGAGATGACCTACAGACGGGAAAATTTTTTGTCAATAATTCCTCTGACAGAGTAATGATATCTGAAACATGTAAAGCAATCAAGGGCTGGAGAGCTAGCTCAGGGGCATAAGCACCTGCTGAGCAAGCATAAGGTCCCAAGTTTGATACCTGATACAAAAACAAAACAAAAAGAAGTAAATATAGATAGGTAGATAGATAGATAGACAGATAGATAGATAGATAGATAGATAGGTAGATGATAGATATAGACAGATAAATATCTAAATTAAAAGAACCAATAAAAATCACTGAGTGAAGTAAACAGACCATTTTCAGAAGAAAATTTCTGTGTAATCATAAAAATCAGTTATAGAGCATTTAATGATATGAGAAAATGTTTGTGTTGAACTGCTAAATAGAGAGAGTGTGAAAATAAAACAAATGACAAAGGCTAGAGAAGCTATAGGGAAATAGGAGCTCTCATTTATTGTTTGTAGGAGGATAAGCTGAGGCGACTACTGTGGAAAGCAGCAGCGGATCCCTCAAAAAACTAAAAATAGAAATCAAGGGTCCTCGCTATTCACCTTGCAGGAATATTCCCAAAGAGTTAAAGCACTGTAGTACAGTGCTATATGCCTAACCAATATTCATAATAGTGCAATTTATAGTAGTTAAATCTTGTAAGCAACCTAAATGCTGATGAACAAAAGAATAGCAAAAAAAAATGTTGTATTTTATACAATGGAGTATTGCTCTGCCATAAAAAAAGAACTTGAGTTCTCATAGTTTCTCTTATATAAAAATGCCAATAGATAAGTAAAGTGCAGGAAAAGCAGTGAGAATGAAAATGAGTAAAGGGAACCTTTTTTTTTTTTTTTTTTTTACTTTAGGGAAGGGTCTTCAGGGCAATCAAGGTCTCACTACTAGATTGAACTTGTTGTGAGATCTTCCTATTTATAGCCTCCTAAGAGCTGAGATTCCAGGAGAATCCCACCATGCCCTGCCTCAATTGCTGTCTCAGCATGCCCCTGGGACAGGGCTGGCAAGACTGGCCCAGGGATCAAACCCCTGGCCCTTGCATCTGCTTGTAGGTAATCTGCTGAGACATGGCTGGCCCGGGAATCTAGATATGGAGGAAGTGCAATGAGCAGAAAGTGGAAAAATTTCAGCATTTCCCTTTCCTCCTTTAGCCCCCTGCTCAGCCACCTCTGTCAGCCACGCCCCCTGGAGACACGCTCCTGCTGCTTACTCAGCCCTGGAGAAGCGCCCCATTTCAAGACATAGCATAATATGTATTGGTCCATCACTTACTTCTTTAGGAGTGCACCTTGGAGCTCCTTCCCTATCAGTACACAGGAGCAGGCTCTTTAGTTTCAGTGTGCTCTACCTGAGGATGGCAGCAATTTGTCTCAGCATTCTCCCTTAATGGTACTTTGTGTTGAGTTTGTTGTCTCTTACAAACAATGTTATAAGAATTATTTTGGACACAGTTAATTTTGCACCTGTGAAAACTGTGCAGAAAGTATTCTTACAAAGGAAACTCAGACTCCAAAAGGGCACATGCTTCTAGTTTGGCCCAATTTCCAATTGTTTTCCAAATTTGCCTTTTCACTGTGAATGCGAGTGCCTGTTGCCCTATAATCTTACTACAGAATACACTATCAGACTCTTAGATTTCTCCCAATCTGGTAAGGAAAAAACATCACATCTGAGTAAGATTTTCCTGTCAATTATGAAAGGTACAGAGAATCTTTTCACATATTGAAGAGATGTTTATATGTAAAATAATAAGAACTGTGAACTCTTTGATTTGCCCATTTAGTCACTTTTATTTTTAAATGGTTCAACACTTATTTCTAATCTGTCACTTACCTTTTGACAGGGTTTTGTCTTTATTATGCAGAAATCTTTTCAATAAGTTGGTAATATTTCAATCTTCTTTATGTTTTCCAAGATTTGATGTTGGTTATATAGATTATTTTTGATACATTGGGCAATCTGGTTTTGATGGTGTCTAAGATTCCCTTGTAGTACAAAGTACATAAGAATATGACTTAGTAACCTGAAGGATTAGGCTCAGGTGGGCACTCATACCTGGGAAAATATCAAATTATTTATTTTGGCTCATTATATTGAGCCCTATAGATGCCAAGCTACTGGTTCAACCACTATCCAACTTCTTCTTTTGAGTGGTGCAAGCCATTATCTTGTTTGCAAAACAAATGCTTTTACAATTAAATAACCAAATTAATCCCTAATTGATTGAAAATAAATAAATCTAAGGATTTTGACTATGTAATTGTTAGCTCAGGTTGCCATCATACAATGCCATAGATAGCTTGGTTTAAGTAAATAAATTTCTTTTCACGATCTTTAGAAGTGCTCACCCTGTCTTCAAGCCTTCAAACGGTACAAAGAGCCTCTATTCTCTGTCTCTGCCTCTGTCTCTTTCTCTGTCTCTGTCTCTGGGTGTCTGTATGTCTCTGTCTCTCTATCAGTGTGTGTGTATGTCTCTCTGTCTCTCTCTTTATCTTTGTCTGTCTCTGTCTGTCTGTCTGTCTGTCTCTCCCCCCCACCTGCTTTTATCCCAGTTCATATAAGGTCACAATCCCGAAGCCTACGGTCCATCTTTACAAATTCATTCAACTACTACTGCCTCTTTAAAATCATATGTCCAAATACAGGCACAATGAGAGTTAATGCTTCAATATATGAATTTTAGAGGGTGCACAATCCTATGCATAGCAAATTGGATAAACAAATTCACCAACTTCACAAAGCAGAAGAAAAATTTCTTCATATGAAGACCAAACACCCAAACATTAATCATTCAAAAGCATTGACCACATCAGAGCAATAAAGAATAATCCAGAGGTTTGAATTCTTAGGTTTTATCACAATTAACATCTCTCATTGGTTTGGCTTCCTTTTTAAAAAACAGACTATAAATTAAGACAGAGACTAGAGAATGTTTTCCAAGAGAGGTGCATTGAGAGAGTGGGACTGCAGCCTGGCTGTAGGAAGCACACTCAGGCCGTGCGGTGCACCCACTCAGCTCTGCACAAGGCGAGGGCACTGTGGAAGCCCAGCTTTTCACAGCTTCAGACACTTCAGGCCCCCACGCCCTGTCAGCCTTTGGCTCCAGAGCCTGTTTTCAGTCTACATGATAAGCAGAACAGCCAAGCTTACAAGTATAGCAAAAATAGGATGAGACTTTCCATTGGTAAAATGTAAATATAAAAAATAACAACATGCCCTTCATCCACTAATTTTATAATTCTTTTGAGACAACCTGTAAAGTTCTTCTTTGCTTTTGGGGGGCCTGGTTTTATTCTCTTCATACACACATACGTAATATTTCCCATTGTATTCTTTATGTTTACAGATAGTCTCTTTGCTCCATTACTTTCTTAAATCAAATGAAAATCACTTGCAATGTTTCCAGGGATAAACAGGAATATCAATAGAGAAAAGTGGTAAATTGGACACCTGAGACAGCAGTCACATACTTAACCCTTTTCTTCTGAAGCTTGGTTATACCCTGATAAAGGTGATTAGACTTTATAGGGCCAGGGAGATAGCTCAGTGGAATAAGTGCTTGCCTAGCAAGTGCCTGTTGGAGGCGGGGGGTGTGATGAGACTTTGCAATGTCCAGTCTGTTCATGAAAAAAGAAAAAAAAAAAGGTCAACATTTAGTGTACTTCAACTTTGAGAGGACTATAGCATTCACAATCTAATTTGATTAGTACACTGAGTTGAGTTAGTGAGTAGGCTAAAATTTTACCCTCACTTTGTGGATAGCTATGACCAGACAGATTAACATATTCTGTATTCAAGTTCCAACTCGTATTAATCACTCTCCTGTTGCTGGGCTATAATGCTCAACATCCACATCTTGAAGAGGGACAGATTTATTTTGACTCTCACTTGCTCTACTAGGTCATTTGGCTCCAATGCAGAAACCCAGTGGCCGAAGGGGCTCAGCAGAGGAAGAAGTTCTCAGCACTTGGCAGGGAAGAAGCAGAGCAAGAGGGAGTGGCGAGGGAGGGAGGTGCTCACTTCTGGGTCACACCTGAATGATCACCTCCAACACCCCATCTACAGAGGTTATGTCGAGTTACAGAAAACATCAGTGGAAGAATCCACCATGAATTCAGTGCCCTCATCATGAAGTCAACTCCAGGCACATGAGGCTGAGAGGACAAATGAGACTGCAACCATGCCACAGAGCTAGATTATGTCTTGGATCTCTCGGACTAGCTGATAATTTTGGCATGTGCTACCTGAATTCAATCAGAAGCTAATTACAAAAGCATGGTTGACCTTACTATTGCCAATCAAATATAGCTTCAGGAGACTACTATAGAGAAAAGGGAGTTTTTGATCTACATGGACAGCTCCTGCTATGGCTTGTGTTTAGATACACCCACAGCGTCTCATGCAGTCATTGGTGTGGCTTTGTCAGAGGTGGTTTGAACTACAGTGTGTGCCCCTGGGATTGATTCATGGTGCAATGGCAGGAATTAGGGCTCTACATGTAAGGCTGCGAGAGCTCCGCATCTGAACAGTCTGAATAAGATATCAAGGCTAGTAAGTGTTGCGGTTGCCCCTCTCTCACCTTGCTGTCTCCTCCTTGTTTCTCCTCTGTGATACCAGCTGCCAACTCTGCATTAGAGTCAACTGAGTATGGACTGAAACCTCCATGAACTCTGAACTAAATCTTTCTTTTCATGGCTTGGGGAGGTCTTAGGTGTTTTGTGTAAGCAAAAAAAGAAAAAGAAATTACACAATGACACTAGTCATTCTGATCGAATTTATTAAAAGAATGACTTAATTGGGGTGATTGAGAAAGGTAGTTCAAATCTGTGTTTATGTAAAGGAAAAGGCTATCAAGAAACTCGGGGAATTTTAGACTCCTGGATGGGTTTTCTAACTGCTGTGCATCACTGAAAGTTGACCACAGTTGGCCGTCAGTCTATAGCTACCACCCACACATGTCTCCAAGCCAAGAGAAGTCTTCCATGAGTAGTCTTTGTGTTAAACAGGCAACAATTGTACTGTGGATGCTGCTAGAGAAGGCAGAGTGGAGGAGACCTGATTAGGTGGTGTGATCCCGAGAATCAGAAGAAAGCATGGCAGGTGTGCACGGCAGGGCATGAAGGTGATCAAAAATATAAGGAAACCACGAATAAGATGCCAAAGCTGACATGCCAAGTCACCACCCCACAACCGCCACTCAGCAACTCTTTTGTATCACAGAAGTTCAGACAACTGAACTCATAAAATCCCAACCTTTAAAACTTCTGAGTTATCATCTTTCCTATGACACTAGTATGCTTTATATTTTTAAGGAATTTGGTAAGTAAAATGAAAGAGTATTTATCCATGCTGTCCCCACTCACATAACTAAGCACCCTGATAGCTTTCTCCTTCTTTCCTCCAGAGGCCAGTTATCTTGTGCCAGCATGGGTTTATCCACATACAGCTGCAGGGACTCAGCCAAGACTGAGCTCTAGAACCCAGCAGTCTTGCTTC
This sequence comes from Myocastor coypus, assembly GCA_004027025.1. NCBI lineage: Eukaryota > Metazoa > Chordata > Mammalia > Rodentia > Myocastoridae > Myocastor > Myocastor coypus. Next base: position 355,027 of record PVJA010000005.1, on the reverse strand, counting down.
TGGTTTTCTTACATTGAGCCATGCTGTCTTGTACCCCATCCCTCTCCCTCCAGGCTTGGTTTCCAGGTTTCTAAGAATGTAGCCAGCTAATCTGATAGCCATGCTGTGCCAGTGTGCTCATGAAAGGGTGCCAGCGTGCAAAGAGCCCCACCCTTCATTCTGTCCTGGGTGATGTGTACTCAGTAACAGTGAGATGTCTCGTGGAACTCTGAAGCTTGACTCTAATGGGAACATGAGGCTGCTATGGAAGCCAGTACAGAGCTCTCTGGGGGCCTCTGTATATCACACTACATAGGCAACCACTGTGTGAAAGTAACTCAAAGTCAGCTCTGTCCATCAGCAGCGACAGCCAGAGGTAAAAGACCCAGAACTCGAATGCAAAGTAGAAACTCGGAGTTCTGGATGACACTTGGTTTCTAACAGCCTTCATGAACCTTAGGTGACTTATGGAGGGCCTGCAATGGCACTGACCTTCCCTGAATTCCTTTTAGCAAGGAGGAAATGCTAGCAGCTGAATTTGGGTCAGATCTGCTGCAGTGTCTGAGATAAAATAACAAAAGCACAGGCTTGCTGTGCAAAGAATTGCAGGACACATGAAAGTCCCTGAGACTCTCTATGCCACGCAGTCTATCTCTGGCTAAGACGAGCCTTAGATGTGCACCAAAAGGCATCTTCCTTCCCTACAATTCTAGGCTGAAAGATTTTGATTTTGGATGTCACAGCCTCAAAAATTACTGGCAGCATCACCAGTATCTTTGCACACCCCTGTTTGGTGACCGAGTGATAAAGGGACAAAGTTCCTGCTACTCCTGGGACTTCTGGCTCCAATTTGCACTTCAGAAATGATGTTTATGTGACATTTACTAAAGGCTAAAGGCACCAGATAGGTAGAAAAGCAATTCATTTTCACCCTCGATTCTTCAATTCACATTTAGAATTTCTCCCCTCTTCCTCCTTAAGTGGTACCTTAAAATCCTTGTGATCTCACAACATAAACTATCAGAATTAAAGGATTTCAGCCAAATCCCATGTTCTCCATCACTTTCAGGGATCACTCGGCCTCCACCCAAGGCCCTAAATGATGAACTTGAGTCGCACAGGGAGCCTCATAGCCTCTTTGTCCTTTGCAGGATTATAGCTGGATCATTTCCCATTATTTGTTCTCTTCCTAGAGATTCACATAATTGAATTTCCTCAGTGTTTGGGCCAGATATTTTGAATTCAGTTTTATCTGTGATTCTCTCCCTTCTTTTCTCTCTCACTGTTGGTTCTCCCAAGGAATTCCCTGAAGAAGAAGGTGAACTGCAACTTAGAAACTGTTCTGAGAAGTGTTCCCTGGAGTTTACCTTTCATGCCAGCCAGAGCACAGTAGGACAAATGCCTCTCTGCATTTGTACATAGCACAGTCACTAACAGTCTAGGATTCATTAATACCATTAATGAATGGCATATTCATTATATAATCATTAACACCACTCCTAGTTTCTCTTTGGACAAAGAGTCTTCTGAAGTCAGGAGAAACACAGAAAACAGGAAAATATGAACAGAAGAGAGAGGATGGCAAAGATCTGGAACGTGGAAACATGGAGCTTTGGAACTCCTACAGTGCTTGGAGTTCTCAGGCATGGGTGTCCTTATGACTGAAATCAACCTTTTACCTTATTTTACTTAGAACCCTAAAGCTTTGCTTCATGATTTATACCGTAGAATGTCTACCACTAAGACATTAGGCTCCAGATTACTATTGACTATTTGAGAATTAAAATTTTACTTCAGAACTAAAATTTAGATTGGTATTCCCAGTTTGCCATTTCTGGACCCTTTGAGACATGAACCTTACCTGTGTAAGTTTTGATGTCACATAAAACTATCATTTTAACAAGAAACCCCTAGTGACAATATCTAACACATTGAAATTAAACTATGAATAGTCATTTAACCTAATGAGACAGATAACCTGAGTTAGGAAGAGCCTTATAATAATACGAATTCTTCCTAAAGAACCAGTCCAAAGCATGCAATGAATACTGATTTTAGAATTCAAGCACAATGAAGTCTTACCTACTCTGTCCACTATAATCACTAATATACAGAGAAACCATTATAAATATGCTACAAGTTTATTTTGGTGCAAGAATATTAACTCGATATCCTAGTGAAAAGAGTGATAATAGGATGTTCTGATTGGGCAGCAGTAGTTTAGGCAATGAGTAAAAGCGACTGAGGACACTCAACAATAACAGCTGTTCACATGCAACTTGGGAAGATGATACTGAGCTGATGTAGTGCTCCAAGGTGTTTGACTGCTTTTACGTCATTTCTCTGAATGGATCTTTTCAGCATCTTGGTCAATAGTCTAGCAACTAGGTGCTATCTTGAAGAATTCCACAGGACACTTTTAGAACTACCAATTGACCAGACTCCAGTGACTGCACCTTGCCTCGATGTCTTGAATCAATTAAAGGACATGTACTGTTCAGGTATTTTGACTTTGGAGAACCACCAGAAGTTGCGTGGTACCATATCCTGGAAATAAAATGGATAATGATGCAGAGTAATGTTTGCACAATTCTGTCTCTCCATCAAATGGCCCTTAGCAGCAGCAGTATTCACTGTAGTCTGTTCTTTTTTTTGTCTTGAGGTAGTGTTTCACTGTTTCACTATACACTTCAGCCTGAACTTGAGCTCCCTTTATAGCCAAAGTTCAACTGAAACTCATAGCAATCCTCCAGCCTCAGCCTCCCCATCGCTGAGATTACAGGCATGTGCCACCACACCCAGTTTCAGGAAGGGCATGTTGCACCCTGTGTTCAGGGGCCAACAGGGCATGCGCTATGGGGGACTGAACCCAGGATTGAACCAGCCCATGATAGCCACACATGGAAATCTATCTCTCTACATAACAAAAGGACTATTAGATAGACATCATCCCAATTCCTAATCTCAAGATCTCTTACGTAGTGCTACTCAGTACACTGTAAAGAGTTTAAAGAATATAAGTAACAGAATAGAGAGAAATGCAGATTGGAAAGGTTCTGGTTAGTGGTCCTAATGAATTGGGTCCCACCCCGCTCAGCAGCTGATAAAGTAACTACACCATAACCTCATCTGGCCTGGGCTCATGGCTTGTTTCACTGCTCTGAGCTTTCCTTTCCTACTTGACTCTGAGAGTATATGGCAAAGTAGGGTCCATGTTATTTCGGAGCAGGAAAGGTGAGCCAGATAGGCCTTGGGATATCATCACTATATAAAGATATTGGTACTAAAGACAGAAAAAAGTTTATGCCAAAGCCTGTTGGAGAGAGCCACTCTTAGCAGCCAGCTGTGGAGAGGAGAAATCTGCGGCAAGAAATTCTTTAGCAGTAGTTAGCATCCAATAAATTTTTTGAAATCACTGATGCAAAGTCTTATTTCTTTCTTATTCACTTAAAATTCCCCTAGTGGAATAGAGCAATTTTGTTGTTAGAAATACTATAATAATTCTGACTTTTCCCAAGATAACAGATTTACCCAATTAACCAAATGCTTCTTCTGGAGTAGAAGCTACTTACTAATGTATGTGAGATAATCCTTTCTACATAGAAGGACCTATTCATCAACATCTCTCAACTTGCTGCCCAGTTTTTCTGGCTCTTCCACAGCTCTTCACAATAGACACTGATTGCCACATAAACTTCAACCCTGTTCTGGGCATTGACCCAATCTGATTGAAGCAAGAACTTCAACAGTCTCTTCATTCTCTCTTTCATCAAAAGGGGCAACATTTAGACACTGGTCAGTGTACAATCAACTTACATGCATGGGTGTTACATATTTCATTTCCACCTGGATAGGTTGTCCTCGCACTGATCATAAGACAAAAGTCACTGTCCTACACAGGCTCCTTTCTTATTGCTAGGATTTACTCTCTCTGCATTTGAGTTGCAGAGTGAGGGATACCTTGTTGGACCTCACCACTCTGCATTGGATTCACAGATCTTCACTTTTGCTGTATTTTTCGTTATGCGTGTCATTTTCAAGGAGTTACCTTTCCTAGTGTCGCCATTTCGAGTCCAAGTTCCCACCCCTTACAATCTCCTCTTCTTCCTATTGTGAAGAGCAGATCTTATAGATTCCTAGCTCTAAAGTTCTACCAACATATTCAACATACTTACTGTCTTTATCTCTGGACCTTTATCTCAGCTGTAACATAGGTATCATCCTGGGCTTACTCTTTGCATCTGATTGATCCACAGCTTTCAGGAAGCTGTTTTCTCAAAGTCTGCCCCACCTTCTTAATAAACATAGCACTGAACTCTGACCCTTTTCACACTTGCTTTGGCACAATTAATAAACATCTGAATCCTGAGATAAGAAATATTGCTTTATCAGCCTGTGTTTCACACTGTTTAAAAAAGGTTTATTCACCACTTTTAATAAGAAGCACATTTATTTAAAACATATAACATATAGATAAGTCAACTTCTTATCTTGTGCGCTAAGGTTAAATGAATTTAAATTTTCTTTGGGTTGTGTATTTCATTTTACCTTTGCTCTCTCAAACTTGGGGATGTTGGTTACAAAAAATCTGCAAACACATATGGGGAGCTACAGTGCCCAGAGTACAACACACAGATAATAATAACTTCCATAGAAGAATGGCTAACTAAAAGTAGAGTTTTGATTTCTTTTTATTTTGTAGTGTTACTAAAACTGAACCTGGTGCACCATCATGCTATGAGTTACATCCCAATTCTTCTGTTGTTTTCTTTTCTAAACATTTTATTGCTATCAATCATTGTAAAATAAAAATTTGAGTAATTGTAAAGAGAATATTGGTCCAAATATGTGCCACTCAAGTCTATTATCTTTCTTCCAGGCCATAATTCAGATTTAAAGCAAGTACCGGCAGTCACAAACCTCTATGCCAAATTATTTATTTATTTTTTGTATCAGGAATCAAACTCGTGAACTCAGGCTTTCCAGGCAGATGCTGCACCTCTCAGCTACATCCCCCATCACATCAAACCACTTTCTTAAAGAAAGCTTGCTCACATATCCCTGCTACCACTAAATAACCCACTTGCTGCTGGGCGTGGTGGCTCACGCCTGTAATCCCAGCACTTGGAAGGCTGAGGCAGGAGGATCGCTGCAAGTTCGAGACCAGCCTGGGCTACAAAAGTGAGCTCAAAGCCAGCTTGAACTGCACAGTGAGACCCTGTCTCAAAAAGCCAAAAAAAAAAAAAAAAAAAGAACCCACTTGCTGAGCCGTGTCCTTTTTCCCTTGTATGAATTGGTCTGTTCAGGGTATCACCAAGTCTGAAATCTGGACTTAGTCCAGTGAGCTGGCTCTTAAGCCTGGCCTTGTTATCTGCATCTCTATCATGTTTGTTACTTACACGTTCATCTTCCTGGCGCTCAGCTTTCTATCATTTCGATGATGAATTGTTTAACTCAAATGATCTCTAATGAACCAGCTAGATCTATAATTTGAAGTTTCAGTGTTCCTGAGTTTCATTTAGTTTGAAAGCTGAAATCAACAAGCTCATTGAATACATTCTGAAGAGGTGATGTAAGGAGCAACCAGGTGTTTCTCTGCTGCTTCCTGGCTAGACAGCCTCACCCGAGAATTGCTGTAAATAGTGACAGATAAGAGGGTTGGCCCTGGAGTCAGATTGCTGGGCTTCAAATCCCAGTTCTGGTAACTACTGGCTCTGCAACATTGAGCAATTTGTCTCAGCCTTGCTACTAGTTTAGATCCATGGAACTTGTGCTGAATCATCTGGAAATGGGGTTGAATGAAAGGAAACTGTTTTAAAAAAAACCTGTCTGGTGTCAAAATTGAGTGTGTCATAGTGCTATATTTGGTAGGTACATTGGCATGAGTAGTTTAACTACCAAGGCACAAAGGGTGAATCTACATTCAGACCTTAGAGTCTCGAATAAACCCACTGTCCAGGAAGCATAGGTCAAGTTAATGTTGGACTGTGAATGACTGTCCTCCTCCCACTTGAGAAGCTGTCCTTCCCTTCCCCAACTTTTCTGATGTTCTTATGACATTAATCAAGGCAAAAGCCAACTCCAGTTAGAAAAGAAAGAAAAGACAGACAGACAGACAGACAGACAGACAGACAGACAGAGATTCTGCATGCTTGTAAAACATTTTATGGTGAAAACTGACTTATTTAGATGGACTGGTCTATCCAACTTCCTAACAGTGCCCTATTTTTTTTTTTTTCTTGTTTCAGAAGCTTTATTTGTTTATTCACTCATTTTTATGGCTGCCTCAGCCTGCCCCAAGGGCAGGGCTGGCGCAGCATGTGGTGCCGGGGATCGAACCGTGGTCCCTGAAGCCGCCCAAGCTGTCCCAAGCAGGTGCTTTAGACCACTGAGCCATCCCGCCGGGCCCCAGTGCCCTATTTTTTAAAGGTAATTCTAATTGTCCAGAGAAGTTTGTATTTTAACTTTAGTATACTATTTCTTTATTTCCATCAACTCTTAATTTCACCACACCAGATGAATAGACAGCATCTTAAAGATTGTCTCATCTAATGTATTTCCAAAAGGTACCCTCTCCCAGATGGCCATATTTGTGCATGACTGGCACAGTGCCACACTATCACTTGTATTCTTTTTGTACTAGTTCGCATGTAGTCTTGGTCACCAAAACAAACCCAAACCACAAGCTGCCTGTGGGCAAGGAACAGCTGTTTACAGGAACCTCTCCTGCTGTTCACAGCTACTACAGGCCTAGGGCAAGAAGCAATGTATGAGCCAGAACCTGTCTTTTCTTCAGGTTCAACCATTAAGTAGCTAAGACAGTGAAGTGACAGTGGGGTTCTAATACTGAATGATTCTCTTTTAATAGGTTGTAAGTTCTCAAGGAAATAACACATCTCAATAGTTTTTATACCTCTTTTACCAACTTAAGCCCAAATACAGCATGCCCTCAATGAATGTTGTGTATCTAAACTACTCTTGTAGTACCCTGAATAATACTGCCTAAGTAGGTGTTTTGTGTACGTTATCTTCTTTAACTACATTTAACCCTCACTAAACTGCTAAAGAGTCAGTGATGCTATCAGAACTGTTTATTCAGATGAAAAACGTGAAACTCAGATAGGGAACTTGACTAATTTTCTAAGTCAAACATAAACCTGTCTAAAGTTAAAACCAAGTAGTTTTCATGTTTTAGGACATATCTGGTGTTGCAAATATTTATATTTCTTGAGAGACTTCTTTCTTTGTCCTTATTCTAAACACCCTTGGATGTCCATGACCTACATTTCTACTGGAGAAGGGCTTATGGCTGGTGGGTCAGATATGCACTGCTAGTCCTTGACCTTTGCAGACTGGGAGGCAGCTTGACATCTTTACATGAGAAAGCTAGATCACAAAAGTGCCTTCCAATAAAGCTGAGGGTTATCATGGAGAGCTAGAGAGCCCAAAGCCAATGTAAACCAAAAGATATACAGGAATCTTGTAGGGTAAATTTATTTCTGAAATTATAGAGCAAGATAACAGAATAGCAGATGAGACACCAGGGCCAATCCCAAAAAAAGAGAATTGCTGCTCATCAACTTGCTGCTTCTTGTAAGGCCTCACGATTTTGGCCTCTATTTGTCTTCCATGAGGTTCCCCTTATCCTTTTAAGAAACTCCCCTCAATTTGAATAAGTCAGCCATATAGCACCTATCTGCTTGTCCCTTCATCTGCATGGGCCCATGTGTGGGGATTTATAGGGATATGTAAGAGTCTCCATCACCCCATGGTTTTCCTCTGAGATCCTGGGCTCTGATGACATGCAGTGATCTAAACCTCGCCTAGGTGCACTGCAAAGTCTCAGTTATGGACTGAGAACGTGTCAGATCTTGCTGTAGGTGCCAAGCACTCTGAAGTCACAGTAACAGTAAATCTGCCAAGGAGCCAGAAAATGAACATCCAGAAGACTGCTACCCTGGACCTTGATGCATCTCAAGTAGAACCACTGTCTTGGCAGACACTTGCCAGGAGCTGTGCACCAGGAAAGCTTCTTAAAGAGAATTTCCTGTAGTGATGGAAGCACAGTTTCCAAAGTTACACTTCAGTCACTGGCTTAAACTTCTCTTCATAAAACAGTTACATTTGCTTCTTGAGGCTTAGCAACTGCTGCAGCATCAGAGAAAGGGGCTAGAGTAAGGAGTTGCTTCTAAGTGAAGCTGAAGAGTGGGAGCCACAGGAGTGGAAATGACCTTCCAGTATTCTAGAGAAAGAAAGTCACAGCATGTCCTTCAGACCCACAAATGTGGCTACCTTGCAGGGAGTTATTTAAATGTCCATATCATAATTCAACACTCAAAAGCAGTATGTTAACAGAACAATATAAATTGCTATTGTAACTTTTCATTTGATATTTCCTGGGAACATCTTGATGATTTGTTTGTGAGGTCAAGATTATGTTTTTCACAGTTCTGGAAGAGGAAACTGAAGTAGAGACAACCGAAACTGTGTTCTCAGCTTCTTCTCCCAGTTAATGTCAGAGCAGAACCAAAGCCCAAGCTGGTATTCTTGTTTCCCTGTTTGCTTGCTTGTTTGATTAATTCATTCATTTATGATTAAGTACTGATATTTACCTGGCATGTGTGGTTAGGTAAATGGTGGTAAATATTGAAGTGCCTATATAGCTCCTGGTCCAAATCCACTCACCTATGCCCATGAACCTGTCGCTGTCCTCCTGAGTTTCCTTAGGATCCAACTATAAATTGGATATCATCTGGCTAGGCATGTGCCAATGTTCCTTCTGATGACTGGTTCCATGTTGTATTGGTGATTAAACATTTTTGACATTAAATCAATGTTCCAGGTCACCTGGACTCCAGGTACAACTTTAGTGAAGACACAGCAGTGCACTTCAAAATCTTGACCCCAAGTACTTCAAAGCTTGTGCATTGGGAAAAAGTAGGGAAATAGTCAGGTAATCTTCCCTGCTACACTGAAGGTAAGTAGGTCTAGTTTTAATGTTTTTCATTATGTTGAGCAGAGTTCTGCCTTCTAATAACCTCAGTTGATTGGAGCTTATGATGCCTTCCAGGGCAGGGTTGGATAAATTAACCCTTATTTTCCCTGATGCTTTACATTGGAGAGTAGCTTGCATATATTCCTCTGACTTTTTTCCAGTATGCTTTCTCTTTTCTTCTGCTGAGCCTCTTTTGTATTCTTAAATCAAAGATGAGGTTTCTGTACCTATCTTGGTCCTCAGAAGACTTTAAAATTCTCTCTCTCTCTCTCTCTCTCTACCACAGAGATGAGACAACCTGCCAAATACACTTTAAACTAAGATTTCTTAATGACATGGTTGTGCCTATCCTTTCTTTTAGTTAGGAGCCCTTTCTTTTAATGCCACCAAACCTGAGAAGGTAGAAAGTTTCCTGGGATCCTGAGCCCATGGTGGAGCTTTGCACTTTCAGTTGAATCAGTAACTCTCACTGCTTACTGTGTATCAGAAGCATCTGGAGCATTTATCAAAAGTGCTAATGCTAAGTCTACTCAAGAGTGATTAAATCAAGATAGAACCCAAGCATCAGTAATTTCCCCAGTTAGTTCTGATTTACAGTAAGTGCTGAGAAGCACTGCATTAGAGAACAGTACCTCATATTTCCAAAATGTGAGAATCTATTTTATATTTAAAATCAAGAAGGGAAGGTGATTGGTTCTGAGCATTTGATTACACACACACACACACACACACACACACACACACACACACACATATATATATATATATATATATATATATGGCTTTCTTGGCCTCATCTCTATCTATATTCAGTGATATAAACTGACTTTGTTTGCTCTTGTTCTTTGATCCAAACCTCCAACTTGTGTATAGGTCTGAAGGCCCCACATTCTGTAGCATGTTGGGCATCCTGTGTGGATATAATTTTGCATAATCTCTGGTTTCAGGACTTGTAGAAGGAATCTCATTATAGACAGAACCTTACAACATGGGTGTATGGATGCTCAGAGCTCACTTAAACAGTCCAGTGGGCAGCAGTCAGCTACTGGGTGATACCAACAGAATATTTGTTCTCAACCTCATTTATCCATAATGTCCATGCAAAGCATAGCTTGCTCCTCATAAATTTTATATTTGATTAGAAAACTAGGTTATAGGACAATATATATATATGCAAAAAGAGAAAGAAATATACACATTAAGTACACTGAACAATGAGCCACAATTCTAAAGGAAACAACTTTTACTGCATTCCCTCCCCATCATTTCTCACCTGTGCTCAACCCAAGTTGCAAACATCTCTTCTCTGACAGTCCCACACATCAGTCTGAGTTAGAAGTTTGCACGGATCTCTATTCCACTAGGCCACTGTTTTCTTAGGGGCGGACACAGTGTCTTCACTGCATGTGCATCTCCAGTTGCAACCACAATAGTGGATACATCACCCATGCTATGAAATAATAAGCTGGGTGACTGCATGAACTGAGCATGGAGACTGTGCGTGACAAAGTGTTGTACACTGTGCACATCCCCATCAAGTACTCAGATCATCCCCTTCTATTTTCTCAGTAGTCCCAGGGCCCAGTAAGTGAGTACCTTAGAGGTCTTAGCATTAATTCCAGGTTTACTATTTAAGCAGCTTTAGAAGACGTTTCAAGGCTTAGCTCTCAGGCAATCAAATAACGACCTATGAGAAAATGAAGTTTTTTTGTTTTTTTTTTTGTTTTTAAAAATGTGTTTATTTCAAGCTAGAATTTGAGGACAGGTCCTACTGTAACATACAAGCATTCTTTTTCTTCCCCTTTTCTTAAGTCTCATAACAAAGCATGGGCTATTTAGAAGCAACACTGAGGTAATCAAGGGACACGAAATGTACTCATGATTGTCACCTTAGTGATTCAGGACATTTCATACTTCCTTCATGTTTAAGTTGATAGGATTCCACTAGGTCATCTCCTGGGAAAACTTTCATTGCATTATCATTGTTTCCATTTGCTTATCTATTGTGGTAATTTTAAAAATAGCACGTGTGTTCTTTATCTGCTTACAACACAGAGAGGCTGGCTCATATACACCTAGAGAAACAACTTGGGCAACAAACTTCTGTTCTGGTTGAGATGAAAATATGCTTGTGGGTGAAATCTAGTGATTTCTGAGACTTACTTTATTCACAGGAACTGGCCCACAGGACTTTGGTACTCTTTGGGCCTTAGTTTAGGTTCCAGAAATCTAGGAGCCCACAGGGAAAGGAGGTCTGGTTACAGATAAGGTTCCATTTACACTGTATTTTATGTTGTGTCTTGATCTCTACCTACATCATCAACTCATGTGCTCTGCTGATTTTTTCTAATTAAGCATTATTTTCTCACTCAAAGCAATGCTCTGACTTAACACCTATCTCTCAATAAAGGGTAACACAGGAAAAGTTAGTGGCCAATCAGAAGAGTCCTCTGGGAAAAAAAGGACAGTGAGAGTCCCAGGGAAAAAGGAGGTGCGCTACGTAGCTGCTTAGACTCAGAGTGAACTCTGACCAGGATGAGAGTCTGGGGCATCTACCTACCCAGTCGCTTTAGTCCACTTCACTGCTACACCCCCGCGAAAGGTGCAAGAGCAAATGCGTTCTGGGACAGAATCCTGCCCTGCAGCCAACCTGCATGTGCAGTGAAGAGAAGCCTCCCCCCTCGGTGCAAAGGTCCTCAAAGTGTCCTGTAAAATGTGACAGATGGGAGTCCTCTGGAAATCCGAATTGTATCCCAAGCCCTTTTAGCAGACCATTCGCAAACCTTTCTGAACCCTTATTTTTCCTGTGTTGTTTTGTAAGGTAGATGCGTCTCACTGTGTACCTTCGTCAGTTGCCCTGAGAAGGGCCCCTCTGTAGCTCAAATACAGACACTCTGAGAGGCTGAAAAATCCCATTTTGTTAGTACTGAACACACTCTGCCAGGTTCGTTCCTGGCACCCTGCGTCTGAGCTGTACGTCGCCGTTGTGCGTTCTTCTGTTCATTCCCTAAAGTGTCCAGTTCTCTTGAACAACAGCCCAATGCACACGAGCATCTGAACGCAGATAGATCGTTCAACAACGACAACGACGACGACAACAACAACAAATAATCCCCTGAAAGTGAAATTTAATTACCAGAGTAAAAGATAGCAGAAAAAAATCGCCCCCAGTTTGCAGAGCCTATCACGTCTCGCGTCTCCTCGCGCAGCTCCCCCAACACTGCTCCTGTTGTGTCAGACAGTGGCAGTGTTGAGCCCGAGAACCCGCGCCCAGCCCGTGGCGGTCCCCGCGGTCGCTCAGTCTCCGCGGCCGCCTCCGACTCGCAGGAGCCGCTGGGCCGCGAGGGCGCCGGAGCGGGCGGGGCGCGGGCGGCGGCGTGGGTCCCCGAGCGGCCTCCACAACTGTGCGCTCCTCCCGGGCCGGCGGCTCCCGCCCAGGACCGAACTGCCCCGGGCGCGGGTGGGTGGGGGCGGGCGCTCCCGCTCCTCTGGCCGGTGCCTCCGGGGCTCCCGCGGGCGGCCGCGCGGGCGAGGCTGCTAAGCGCCGGCTCCTCCGAGGCGGGGACACGGGTGGCGGTCCCGGCTCGGCCCGTGCGCTCTGCCCCCTCCCCCGCGCGCCCTCCCCTTCCTTTCACCGGGACTCCGGGACTCGGAGGGGGCGCGGCGGCCGCACACGGCCGACCCCACTCCGGCGCGCCTTGGGGACGCAGCGGGCGGGCAGGCGGGCGGGCGGGAGCAGGGGACGAGGCGGGGGCGCAGGGCGGGCGCGGCCATGCAGCGGCGGCGGCGGCGGCGGCGGCAGCTCTAGCGACCGCGGCCGCGAGCGGCGGGCAGGGCGGCGGGCGGGCGCCGCGAGCGAACTGCACAGCTCAGCAGAAGCGCCCTCGCCCTCCGCGCCGCCTCCAGCGAGCCCCAGCCCGGCAGCGTTTTAAAGCTCCAGCCCATCCGTGGAGGGGAAGGGAAAAAAATAGCATCGCCCGCGAGCCGGGGGAGCTATATATGCATATCTATATGTGTGTGCGCGCATATATATATGTATAGCATTTTTTTTGGCTCCTGCTAAAATTAGCCGGGCTCGCCCCGCGCGGCGAGCGGGGCTGCGTGCGGCGCGCGTGCGAGTGTGATTACTCCCGGACGCGGCTCGGAGACGCCATCTTCCCCCTTGATAGCGCTCGCCGTCACCGGTGGCGGCGGAGGCGGCCGCGCCGGGCGGGAAGCGCGGGTCGGCCGGGGCGCCCGCCGCTCGCCGCCGCCTCCGCGCCCCGGGGGCCCCGGCCCCCCCACGAGGGCGGCCCGCCCGCCCGCCGGCGGCCGCCGCTGACAGATGCTCGTCGCCATGGAGCGGCCGCGGCAGCGCCTCCGGGGGCTCGGGCGAGCGAGCGGAGCCGGGATCTGAGCGCAGCGGAGCCGCCGGGACGAGGGTGAGCAGCGCGGCGACCTTGGCCCCGGAGCCCGGCGCCCGCCCAGCCTAAGCCACGGGCCCGGCCGGGGCGTGTGTATGCCCGGCGTGCAAAAGTTCACGGCGCCTCGCTGGGGCTTTGACTTTGCACCGGGCGGGAAGGGGGAGCTGCGGCCGAGGGGGCGGGATGCCTGTCCCCGCGGGCTGCCGGGCTGGGTGCGATTCGGGCCGGGCCGGTGGGCAGCGATGCGGGCGCGATCCGAGTGGCCGGTTGGTGGCGGCGGCGTTGAAGGCGTCGGGCTGGAGGGCTGCGAGCTTATTGAGTTTCGCCTAATCTGATCCCCCTCCCGCCCCCGCCTCTCGCACCCTCCCTTGGTCCTGCGGCCGCGGCCGGGGCTGGCGGGTTTGGCGCTGGTGGAGTGGACGCTGGAGGGGGAGGGGGAGGGGGAGGGAGAGGGTTGGGAAGGCGGCAGGATATTTTTTTTCTCCCTCTTTCTCTCTCTCTTTGTAACTTGCAGGTTAAGTGGAGCTAGAGAGCTACATTGTAACCTAGTTGGATGGGGGGGGGGAGTGTATCAGAATCTAACGTGTCGTTAATAGAGAGAAGAACAGGCGAGAAGTGGTCCAGCCGGCGAAGGTTGGTGAATGCTTGTGTTCTGGGTGTATGTTAGTCTTTCTCTTAAAAATCTTGATGGTTTTGAGTGTCTTTCTGGCGTTCTCTGGTTTGGGGATTCTGAAAGAACAGGAATCCCCTTAAAAGCAGACGAATGTCCCTTTGAAAGCGCGCATTGTGTGCGTTTGCAGAAGAGCGGTGGGCTTGGGAATTAAAAGCAGGCTTCCCCGTTCGGTGGTTTCCAGTAGGAAATCGCTCCGGAAAGGAAGCCCTTCTGTATCGATTTATTGTTTTTGTCTGCTCAGCCATTATCTCTTTGACCAAAACACTGTCTGAGAAGTTCCACAGAGACAAAGTCAGGTAAACTAGACCGGGGATATCTTTAGCAAGATGGTGATGACGGCGATGCTGCTTTGCGTGTCTGTTTGTGATCGAAGCATTGTTGGGTAATTGCAATTTCTGATCGGTAGAGCATGCTGGTTCTAAAAAAATAAGTTACTGCTGAAATGCCTTCTTCCAACCCCCTCCTCTACACGCTGCCGTCACCCCTCCTCCCCTGACCCACACTGCTTACTACAATTCTGAAATTGGATCCAACTGGAAATATTTTCTTTGATGACCGGAAAGTTGTGCAATAGAAATTAGGAGGTGAGGCTAGAGGCGTTGGGTGTGGGCGCGTGGGGAGGGAGGTTCGTACTGCCCAGGTGCTGTCTTTATTCTTTCTGTGTGCTGTGCAGGTTTCTCGGTGCTTCTGTCTGTCTAAAAGGACTGTTGAGGGAAGGATTTCCGATTTGTTTCCGTTTCAAATAAACTGTCCTGATAATCTCACGGATGACGTTTAATATTAAAAGGGCGATTTGTGTCTCTTCAACCCAGGGGAAACTTGTGCAGCAGGGAGGTGACTCCGGATTCTACAACAGCGACTTTCCCTTCTCAGTCCCCTACCTCGCTGTTGCCCACACCTTTCCTGTGAAGTTTGGTTGGAGTCCATCCATCCTAAGGAAATCCTAGTACTACTTGTTTTTTGTCTGATGTTCTTCTCCCTTCGTGTTCTTTGCGTTCCTCCACTCGTTGGCTGTCTTTCTTCTGTAGATTTGCACTGAAAACTTTTCATAAAGTAGCTGTCATCAAAATTGGAAGGCTGAGCCCCATCACTCTCCTGTAGCTATCTAGGTCTCCGAATTCAGATCCATTTACAAAATGCACTTGTGTATGTTGTAGGGGGAAAGAAGGAGAGTGGAGTAGAAGGACTTAGAGAGGAAGAATGCTCCCCTGTGCAGGCCACTTCTGCGACTCAGAGACCAGACTAGCCTAGCGCAAGACTCCACTTTGCACACGCCCGAGTTAGGTCTGGGCGGGGAGGGCGGGACTGAGTGGCCCTGGGGCGGCGAGGGAGGAGAAAGTTTGTAGCACTTTTTAAGATGCAGCCAGTTTACAGCTTCTGCTTGCTCCCTGAGTCTCTTTTCTCTGGATTTTTTTTTTTTTTTTTTTTTTTTTTTTTTTTTTTTTTTTTTTTTTTTTTTTTTTTTCTTCTGACCTTCCACAGTTCCTACTTTCAGGAAGGAGGGAGGAGGATCAAATCTTTTCCTCTGACACAGGATTCCCAGGTTTCAAAAGAACTTGAAGGGGCTATGTTTTCTCTTGCATTCAGTTTCCTTGCCTATTAAGAGAAAGGGGTGTTAGGACAGAGGATTTGAAGCAAACCAGAGTAGGAAGAAGAAAGCAAGCTGAAGACAAAGCGTTTGCAAACTTTGGGAAATGTGGCCCAGAAGACAGGGGCACCAAGAACTCCTGCATACAGGACTGTCCACCAACATCCTGCTTTTGAGAAGTCCAATGGGCTTTAGAGCTGGGCTGTAGTAACTGTGACCACTGGAGTAACCTGAGTGGAGCTGGGGGAGGTGGTGAGCAAAAGCAGTCAGCAGCCAGAGGAGGGAAGGAGCTGTCTCATGGCAGGGAAAATAGATGTGTCACTGGAATCAACAAACTGGGGGTAGAGGAGGGGGTGGCTCTAGTGAGCATGAGGAGGAAGGATGGTCTGGGATGGGAGGCAGAGGTGTCTGTAGGAAGGGGGCCACTTCTAGCCTAGGAGAAAATATCAATGCCTTATATGTTCATGAATGGGCCAGGCCAATGAAGACTTGTAATCTGATCTTTTGCATGTTAACATCAGAGTGTTCCATAGGAAGGCTCTGCCGGGAGGCCCAGTTCTGGACTTCTTGCAGAGAAAACCTGAACATATCCCTGGAGGAAGCGGAACAACCTCTGTCTCTAGAGCTGCTGCTGCTTTTGAACTTGCCTTGCTTAAGCAAGCTACTTTGTAAATCACCTGATCTAAGATTAGACTGAGGAAGAGAGGAAGCCCTGCTTGGAACCTTTTTAGATTTTAGTTGGAAATGGTCAGTGGGGAGAAGCAGGAGGCTGGCTCTTGCTGAAGAGGAAATGAATAGGCAGATACTTTCCCTTGGGTTCCCAGTTCCTTTTCTGCTGTTAGTTTAACTTTGAATTCCATTAGGGGCTGAATCGATACTTCTCTGGCACAGAAATGCACACCCAGGAAAGGAGAGTTATTGCAATATGATCATTATTTTTAGTTGTGCTTCAATCTCAGCTGTGAAGATTTTGCACATACTATACAACAGGAAGAAGATGATAAGTAACTAGATGGATGCATGGAACCTCCTTTCTGGGTTCAGTGGAGACACTGAGACTTGGCTGGGCCCTGGCCTCCCAGAATGTCCATTTTTCCCTTGGAGACTTAAAGTTTTAATTGAAACCAGAAAGCTATTGAAGGCAGACACAGCTAATGAAACCCTGTTTTTTGTGATGCTCTGAGATGGGAAATAAATGATTTTTTTTTTCTGATGGCATTTCAGATTGTTTCAGGTTTGCTACTGCCAGATGAATGGGATAAAGTTATTATTGACACATAAGCATCATAAGGAGTTGCAATGCCTTGAAGATAGAGTGATATCATTTTGTTTGTTTAGGGTAGTGGTTCTCAACCTTTCTGATGATGAGACCCCGCAATACAGTTCCTCATATTGCGGTGACCTCAAACCAAAAAATTGTTTTGGTGGTTACTTCAAAACCGTAATTCCAAATAAATAACATTTTCCAATGGTTTTAGGCGACCCCTGTGTTTTGGTCATTCGACCACCGCCCCCCCCCCCCGGGAGTTGCGACCCACATGTTGAGAACCTCTGGTTTAGGGGCTCAGGTGAGGAGTTGACTTAGCAGAGGATGAAGTTGGAGAACACAAAATGCTGCTCTTGTGTTGGGCTTAGCAGTTTGAAAATGCCTAAGACAATCAAGTGCCAAAGGGGAAGGGCTTACTGCAGCTTACAGTTTTAGAAGTTACACCCCCATAGCTGTGCCTCACTGCTTTGGGCCTGTGGTTGGGCTGTACATCGTGGTGGGAGCACATGGAATGAAACTGCTGACCTTATAGCCAGTAAGCAAGAGAGAGAAGGAGGGAGGGGCTGAGGGCCCCACATCCCTTTCCAGGAATGGTCCCAGGGACCTAGGAAGACCTTCCACTTAGGCCCCACCTCTTAAAAGCTTCACCCTGCTTTTAATACATGAATCTAGGGGTGGGCATTCAACATCTAAACTATGATACTGTGAGAACTCTCATAATGTTTTGCACCAAAATTGAGTAGAAATGCCACCATCATGCCTGTTGCTTTAGGTTTATGCTTTTGTGTAGAGCTGTTTCTAAAGACAACCCTGGCATTACACAAACTATTGATGAAGGTGCAGACATTTTGGCCAGCCAGACCCTTGATAAGCACAGAAAAGAAAATACTAGGGATCCTCCAGTACGTACTTCACGGCTGCCGGTGGTGGTGATGCCTACCTACCTGCACCGCGGCTTGACTCTGAGTTTTCAAATCCACTTTCCCTGAACTACTTAGATTCCCTTATGCTACTTTTATGCTTCTTTAAACACACCATGCTGGAGCTAAGGCATGCCCTTAGATACCTTAGTCTAATAACCCTTCCGGTTCTCATGTGGAACTTTCATAGATTCAGACCAGTAAAGCTCTCCATTTAGAGATGTTTTACTCCATTAGAGGATAGCTTTTATGATTGAGAAAAAAAAATATATAAGTGGTCCTTGGCTTAGATACCAGCAGCTGACTTCTTGTATAGTTCAGAGCAAATGAGGCCAGGATCAAGCACAGAATAAGGATGGGTGGCCCTGAAATCCACCGAATTCTTCAGAAGAAGGCAGCCACTCTCTCCCCAGGAGCTGATGTTGTATTTTGATACACAGACCCATATAAAATGTTGTTATATGCAAAGATGGCTGAGCTGACCTTCATCTGGGAAGAAGGCAGGGATAGAAACAGAACTTTGTCAGATTGGAAAAAGGTGTCCCAGAATCCAACCCTAAGTGTTCCCTTCATATGCATGAGGTTTTGTTCTTTCCAAAAGTATCTTCATATTGTATGTACCCCCTCAGTTATCTTGAGGAAAGGCAAACATACATGTTATCCTCATAGAGGAGATGAGGCAAGGGATACAGCTGGGGTGCCTGAAGTGACACAAGTTGTTGGGCTCAGACTGCTGTGCTAACAGCCACACGCTTGGTGTGACAAGACCTGTGCTGGGTCTTATTGCTACTACATCCAAGTTAAGTAACCCCACCAGCAAGTTCTTTAACCATTTTAAATGTCTATAACCTAATCAGGAAATAGGGACAAAGGTGTCTACACTTCCTATTCCATACAGGTTGTAAGAATTAAACTGGGAGGATTTCCAGAAGATAGCCTGGAAATCAGTGCCTGGGATTACTACTGTATTGCCATAGTCCAGAGATTAATAACCCTTTGGAATGTTTGGAAATGCCCACAGGGCCCTGGGTGCTATAATGACTCAGTTGACTTTATAGTGTCTGCATATACTGATCACTCAAATGAATTATATATATATATATATATATATATATATATATATATAGAATATTCATTATATATGAATGCATATATGCACACGTGTTGTGTTTTTAGGTGTTTACTATTCAGTGTCTGAGACTCAAAGTCTTATGTGATATCTAGTTGGACTGAAAGAAGTGCTGGTGCTCAGGAGATGACCACTGAGTAGAAAGTCGGTGGAAGAAATGGAGGGGGGCAATGTACCCATACAGAGAAGAGAGCAAAAGGGAAGAGGGGGCAGGGAGAGGGGAGAAGGGTATTCTACCAGAGTACTGTAGAAGTTGAGTAGCAACATTTAGGACATGATGTTCATTTCTCCAAAGAAAAGAACTGTTAACAAAATTGTCTCTTCCCTAACAGCTCCAGGAAGTTCTCTGGAATCAGGAAAGTTCAGAGCCTATTGGCTGCCCACACTTCTGTGTCCCTCTTCTCACTCTCCCACGATACCTGGCCAGCCCTGTAGAGCAGCCTGCACAGGTGTCCAACCCCGTTTGACTCAGTGCCCAAAGCTCTGCTCCTGTTAGACGGGTTTCCTTGATGACCTTGGGCACTCTGTCACCTGCCCACCTCTGCATCTGAACTCTGTTAGAGTTGCCGCCCTCCATCTGGAAGGTGGCCTGACTGGTCCTTTCTCACCAGAACACCTACCTCTTAAGACAGCTGGCACCACCTTGGGTCCTCGAGGGAGACATGCTTCTCACTTCTCACCAGGTCTCAGTGCCTTGTGTTCCGTTGTTAGAGTATCTCTGGTCTAAAGCAAGAGCCTGGCACCAAGTTGTGCTGCTTCGCTGTTTATTTCACCTGAATTACCAAACTGTGGGTCCTTGAAGTTAGGGGCCAAACGTGTTCTTCCAAGTCCTGCTACTATTCATGGCTGGATGTTATTGCATGAATGAATCGCAGGATTTATGTAAAGACAGAATACTAAAAATAAATGTTTCTTATGGTGTGCTAAAGCTTGGCAAATGAAGCAACACTACAAGGACCTCTCAGAGTAATAACTACTTAGGTTAATAGCTTTTTATATTTTTGGCTATCATTCAGGGAAAATCACCCAGTCTCAGTTTTTCCCTCAGAGAAGAGGTAATGACATTTTACCCCATGCATATTCTTTCAGTCATCGATTCACTCATTCATTTAATCACCAACTATTTATTAAATGTCTGCTAGAGTCTCATCATCACTCAGACACACACAGTGTCTGGTTTTCTCCGAAAATTCCAACTGCGTTTCTCTCTGCTGCACTCATTTTAGCACTTACCCATGCAGTCATCTTTGTTGCTCAAGTCCAAATGCTTTTCTACTCTTCAGTGATTGGGTGAGCCTGACCACAGTGGAAAATACTACAAAAGACAAAGCAGAGAAAGGCACTCAACAGAGAAAACTCCAAAGGAAAGCATGAAAGGCAAGCTGCAGGCAGTGCTGGCCACTACATAGCATCTGATGTGGGCTAAGTTGCTTTTCTTATCTACTCTGCCTGGGACCTATCGTAAAGTGGAAAACTTAGGGTTGATATGGACAGTCCCTTCTGAAACTCTGGGACATTATAGGGAGATGTGACTTTAAAGTTGACTTCAAGTTCAGAGCTCCTCACACTCTTTGACTAGGATCCCAGTAACTGCTCAGACCAAACCCACTGGGAGTTAATGTACTTTGCTCAGGTGTTTGATGTGGTTCAGTTAGTGGAGGAGAAGGTGGTGCCCTGGGGTGACCTGAATTGTGAGAAGCTGCTCAATTAGAACAGAGCAGGCTGGCAGGAAGAGAGAGAGGAGAGGGTGGTAAGTTCCCTGGAAAGAGATGACACCACCGATAATGTGGAAGGAAGAAAAGAGTTAAATTATCCCCACTGTCTTTTAAAGTCACATCTTCTTTGATGAAATAATTGAGTTGAAACAAGGGAGATGGTACCAAGTGACCTTCTGGGAAACCTAAAATTACTATCTCTGTTGGGACTTGGTTCCTGCTTCCTGTGTCCAGTCAGTGTCTGGAATACCTGCTGCAGTTTCTTTATTCACCACATGGCTTTAGGCTCTGCTCATCATTTCCTCATGTGGATTCCAAAGATCCTAAAGCCATAGTTCCTGGATATCCTTCCATCCCCATAGCACCTGGTCTGCCCTGCGATTGGAAGCTTGTGGCATCCTGTGTTCAACGATGGGCAAATGTGGCTTCATGTTCATTTTGAGCTCAATACACAGTTTGTCCACAGCCAGAACCCTCTGTCATAATGCTGTGCTTAGATGGAATCAGAAAAATTGGCTTTGACCTAACTCACTGTGACAGTGCCATGGGGTTTGTGAATCACCTAGGGATGCATCATTTGGATAGTTAGGAAAAGGAAGCCTCTCCAAACTGCTAAGTGGCTGCAGTGCTTTTACTCTAGGTTCTTGCAAAGGATATGAGATGAAAGTGATGATGATGAGGAGGAGCAGGAGCAGAAAGAGGAGGAAGAGGAGGAGGAGGAGGAGCAGGAAAACTTGGTAAAAGCATTTTGTTCATTATTCCATTTGCCAGCAATTCAGTCTTTTCAATGGAAAGGAACTGAGTGGGATTTGAACATGGATTTGGAAAGATGTAGAGATCGGAGAGGCTGAATTTGGTGGAGCCAACATAGTAGCTTGAAGATCTTCATGGAAATCAAGGATGCACCCATGCACTTGTAGTGAGCACAAAAATGAAATCTGGAGAACAGCTTCTGTGCAGTCAGTGGTAGCTGAGTAGGTCCATGACCTACTGTTATTTGAGCAATGAGCTCTTTGTATGTTCTTTTAAAAACTATTGATTAAAGTAGAGGCTAAAAAGGATGATTTGATATGGATACTCTGTGAGCTTGATTTCTGCTGGTTACTCTGTAATCTAAAGCTCTATTAACATCATTTTTTTAAAAATCCACAAATATTTATTACAGTCTCAGCTTTGCACCTTGTGTGAAGCATTGTGCCTGATGCTCTTGGCAGAAAAGGTCGTCTATGGGATGTGGTGTTTGCCCTGGAGAATGGGCTGTGCAGGAACATGATTACAAGTAGAATATTGCTACACTTTGCAGAGCTAGGGCTTAACCAGGGAGGGCTCCAAAGTTTATGTGTTCAAGGATCAATGGAAAAAATGGACTAAGAGAATGTCTTTCATGGGTAAATACCTTTGGCATAGGATCAGAGGTGAAGTTGAAGCGCAACTTTGGAATTGATGTAAGAAACAGATGCTAATGCTGAGTGTGTACCGCATCTGGCAGGCCTGGATAGCTCTGAAAATGAAGGTCCAAATGGTTGACATCGAAGACCAGACACCTTGATGGGCTTTGGTCTTCTGTCTAGAGTGGAACAGAAAAAACTCAGGGCCTTTTAAATTGGGTAGAGTCTGCCTGCTTAAAGTATTCATTCGAATGACCAACTTTTAAGCACTCTGATTCAGTTCAATTCCTTTGCTTACTGACATGAGAAATAATGCAGCCAGACTCTGATGACTGTAGCAGAAATCTCTAGAAATAGAGGAGAAAATAAAGTGTCTGCCCTTAATCTAGGCAGAGATGTTGCAGTGTTCCATGAAAAGCAGTGTAGGAACACCAGTCACCTATTAGGCCAAATGCTGAATTGTAGTAAGAGACTAGGGAAAGACAGCCAGGGTTAGGGAGGAAGGGAAAGCTCCAAGGAGTGGCAGGCCTTGAACTACATCCTGGACAATGGGGCCAGGACAGTCTTGGGTAGATGATGCTAGAATGATGCACTTGGGATTATAGAGGGAGAAAAGTGACAGGTGGCATAGGCCTCTGTGGGTGTCAGGCAGGAGGACAGATGGGATGGGGTCTTGTAAGACATATGCCAAGGCTCTGTCTCACCAGAGCTGAGCTGAGGAGCTAGGCTCACCACCTTCCAAGGGCAAGAAGAATGGCTCAAGGAGCAGGAGAGAGGACTCAGGAATGTCCACACACAGCACACAGGAAGAACTCAGCCATCAGACCATCCACTTGTGCCACTTGGTCTTGTGCAACTCCAGCCTGTCATTCTGGGTTTCAAAGACGTTATCCTTAAGACAAACAGAAAGAACAAAATATGTATTAGCATTTGGACTGAGGATCAGCCGCTCTGTGCTGCGTAAAACTATAATACTGTCATTTTCATGTAAGGGTTTAATGTCAAATTGGAGAAAGATAGAAAGTTGCAGTACCAAGTAAGGCTTAAAAGATAGCTTGATAAAGCTAGAGAGAAATCAGCAGAAAGGAAGGGTAGGGCAGCTGATACTTGTTTAACTGTCTGGTGTGCCTAGCATCTCTTACTGCAGAAGCATAAATATGTGCCAGGTTATACTTAATATTCAAATGAGAATGAACAAAGCTACTGCTGAATCATATGGTTCAGAAGTTGAAGAACTTGAATTAAGACCAAACAAACAATAAGATCAACCCCAGAACATTTTTCCAAGAAAGACTAAGGAATTCATGCTCTGTGCAGTCACTTGCTGTTCCTCCACCCATTGCCTCCAAGTAATTTCATCATGTTTACCCCCGATTTATGAATGACTGGTGGAGGGTCAGAGTCCAAGTGACCATTAGTTCTTATTGTTTGGAGGCTAGTTGCATCATGAGTCAAGCGACATTTGGAGTCAGACAGGACTCTATGATTTCAATAAACTTGTCAACTGCAGCTTTTTAATCCATAAAATGGACCCAATGGCCCATTTAAAATCAGATAGTAAACTTACAGTTATATCAGATAAGACACTTATCTGATAAATCAGTTCTAAAGCATGACACATGTTTAAAGGCATAGTTACCTATTCTGCCCTGAGGATCTCTGTACCTTGACAGGAAACACTGTGGTCAAAATACCTTCTTATAAGTTTGCTATATTTAACCTATATTAGCAGCATGCTGCATGTATTTTTAACTTTTTTGTCCCTGTAAGGCTCTATGAAAGTAATAGGAACAGCCGGGCGTGGTGGCGCACGCCTGTAATCCCAGCACTCGGGAGGCTGAGGCAGGAGGATCAGTGCGAGTTCGAGACCAGCCTGGGCTACAAAAGTGAACTCAAGGCCAGCCTCAACTGCATAACGAGACCCTGTCTCAAAAAAGACAAAAAAAAAAAAAAAAAAAAAAAAAAAAAAAAAAAAAAAACAAAGAAAGTAATAGGAAGGACAGGTGAGAAGAGTGATGCTCAGAAAGCTTAGGGATACAGAAAATCAGAGTCACAAATGTAGAAGCAACTATGAACTTTTGATGAAAAGCTGGTGTCATTTCTGTTTTAGCTATATAATTATGAACCAAGAGAGACTTTGGAAACGTGCAAAATCATACACACCTTAATAGCAGCAACACATTCTAGAACTGAAATGTTAGGTGATTTCATTGTTGTGTGAACATTGCAGGTTTTGTCAGATAAACCTAAATTATCTACATCAGTCATTTCAGATGATCCTGTGATGTGTTTAGAAGTTATAGCAAGCAGGAGGTGGATGAGGATGTTTCTAGTGTAAAGTGTACTGTTTTACAGTCAGCATTTTTTTAGTACAAAGGGTTTACTTGAGAATAATAAAAAATGCAGAATAGTAAGCACATAAACCAGTAGCATGGCCAGTTATTATCAAGTATTGTGTAATGAGCATAACCTGTTCCATGATTTTATGTAGCTGATGGCAGAGTGGGTTTGTTTGCACCACCGGTGTGCTAGGATGGCCGGACATCACAACATCTGTAACATCACCAGGTGATGGAAAATGTTCAGCTCTATTACAGTCTCACACAAACACAATCTTTTATGTGGCCTTTTATGGACTGAAGTGTTGTTATGCAGCGCATTACTCTATCTAGAATTGACTGTGGATCAAACAAAGATGGTGTGGGATGCTGAGCAAATTACTAGCCTCTGTGGACCTTTATTTCTGTGGATGTACATGGAGGACAAGATCTTTCACCATAGAGTTGTTGCATAAATTAAACTGATAATAACTGTACAGGGTTTAGCACAGGCCATTGGTACCAAGCGTATGTTCTTTCCTGCACATGGGGGGGACATAGGCAACAAGTGGAAGAGCCAAGCCTAGAAACCGAAGGACTGGCCTGACAGTGCTGTAGAGATCTTTTCCCAGAAGCCAAGGCCCGAGGGTATTGCATTGTCACTGGCTCCCAGAGGAGGCACTGTTTTTGCAGGCAGAGCTTGAACTGTTGATTAATCAGCACTGCCCAGATACTGGCCTCAGAACTTGGAGTCTTCCTCCCTCTCTGTCGTGGAGACCCCCCAAGCTTACATCTGATGCCGTATGCTTAACTCTGTGCTTGGCTCAATCAACCGAGCCAGGCAGAGTTGAGGAAGAAATAAAGAGGTGGAAAGAATCCTCCCTGCCAGTGAAGAACTTCTAGTTACTTGACAGCTACTACAGAGCCTAAAGCCAGTACTTGGGAGTACTCGGATGAGCCGGAAGCAGTCACAGAACTCACTTATGTTGTCCCTTCAGTCTAATAGTTATGGGGAGACTAAAGGACAGAAGGGAACCTTGCAAGGCCATCCACTTCCACATGGCAGGGCACGCCTCAAGCTGGAATTCTTGTCCATGAGATGAGTGGGGAACAGGAGGATAGCAATACTAAAATAACAGCAAAGCACTCAAGTCAGCAGGGGCAAATTGAATCTGGCTTCTGTGTATCCCGCTGTGCATGGAGATGGGGAGTTTGGTCTCTGGTGTTAAAGTGAGATCTGTAAAGAGAGAGCAGCTCTAGTCCAAGGCTGAGTATGGGTGATGACAGAGACTAGGGGACTGAATCAAATTAAACATAAAATTTGAGCACTACTGTGATGATCCCAGTATGTCCTTTCATAATTATTATCTTGTTTAATCTTCAATTACTTCTCAAAACAGCCCTTGAGGTAGGATTATTATCCAATTTGCAATTGAGACTTGCATAGATTAAAAAATGTTTTCTAAGGACAAAGTTACCGAGTAGGAGAAAGAGGCTAAGTATTCTAATCTCAGAATATCAAGTCCCTGGCCCTTCTTTTCAAGCAGAGGGTGGCTGGGACACAGGCTGTTGGACAGTGATTCTGTATCTTCACTCTGCCCTGCAGTGCATGGAGACCTACTTAAAACATGAACCCTTTCTTCCCAGAATGCCTAATAAAGTGAGTAAGATAGACAGTTAAGTGAGATATTAAGACATGCTTTGCCAGTTGCTTTGATGACAACATACCCTGAAAGTGAGAGTAACATCATGTGTGTGTGTGTGTGTGTGCGCGCGCGCATGCACATACATGCGTACACACAAGTGTATACCAGGGAAAGTTGTAACAAAGGTATTTTCTGTCATCCCCTTGGAACAATTCTTGAGAACAAGCATAGTGGAAAAAGAAAGAAGCAGCAGCCAGAACCTAGGAGGTATATAGAGAGCCATGTACCAGAGCAGCTCATGAGAGGCTGCTGGAGAACGTGGTGGGGGAAGGGCTCAGAGGCATGGCTTGGTGGAGGTGAAGTGCAGCGAGGGTACACCACCCAAGTATGCAGTGCATCGGGAGCTTTTCCCTTTACAGGACATCATTGTTTTGTATTTTCAGTGTCAGAGAGCTGCTTTTGCTCCTGCTGAATGAGAGCTGGGTTAGAGCTGGGTCCCCTCACCCATTTACCATTGTTTATGGAGCACTTATTCTCGAGCACTTCTGCAGCATGAAGGATGTCAAGAAACATCACTCCAAGCCATAGGCACGTGATTCTGATTGTGTCCAGGTGGCCTTTCATCTAACCTTTCACTTAAGGGAAGATACTGGAATGTTCATACATGTAACAGCACAATGCCAGTCTCTGGGGGTACCATGGTGAAGGCAGTCCTACCCTCCAGGATTTCCTATCAGGTGACGAGGCAAAGCTAAAGGCAAGATTGATACAAATTCCTTCGCATAACAAGTGCTAGGAAAGTTATACGCACAGAGGCACAAAACAGAGAGTCCTGGCCTGATTTGTGGAGATCCAATAAAAGTACATTTGACCTCATCCTGCGTCATGAAGAGGTATTCACTTGAGGAGCATGAGAAGGATCCTAGGTGGCAGCAGAGGTGGATGGAAAAACTAACTATGACTCTCACAGGACTAACTTAGCAGACATAAAGAAGCGTGGAGTTTTACCTACCCCCAGTGCCAAAGCCAGTCTCTTCTTGTAATCTGACAGAAGATTTTTATAACTGTAGGCCGGTGAGTAGAGCCTGGAAATCCCACTGCTTCCTTCTACTGGTGTAATCAGTAGGATCACACTCCATCTTTCTGTGCTACCTATCCTTAACAGGTCAGAAATTCACAATTGGAAAGCACAGGGGTATAGTTTGGCAGTCCAGCACCTACTTAGCATGCATAGGATTCCAGAAGTGATCCCAAGCATACTGAAAAACAACACACATGCGCGCGCACACACAGACACATACACACACTCACACACACACATGCATGCGCATGTGCAGAATGAAATTCAGCTTCAGTTCACTACAATAATCGACAACTTCTGGCCTACGTGACCAGCTTTAATGAAAACACCTGAAGACTCCTCCCTAAATTGTATTCTCAAAGGCTATGCTGTCATACAAGGAGAACTTTTGTGGGCCAGGGAGATAGCTCAGTGGAACAAATGCTTGCCTGGCAAGTGCAAGGTCCTGAGTTCAATCCCTAGTACTGGGGAAAAAAATTTGGGGCGAGAGGATGCAGTAAGGCCATGACTTCTGATGGAAATGTTCCTCCCAGGAAGTTCTGAGGAAGAGATAAAAAAGTGTTGTGATAACAATTTCGTGGATCTTAGTTTTTCTGAGCTTCAAGGAATCTAGAAGAATCCCCTTCTAGTTCAATCAAATGGCAGTAGATGGAAATCAACCCTGAGTGCTGTCCTTATAAATGTTTAACATCCCTGTCTCCAGACTTTTTCATTAATGCTGTGATTGTAAAGCTTATCCATTCCTGTGGTGTAAACACTCCTGCTGTGGACGATTTTCAAGCTTCTGACTTGATGCCTCTGAATGTGTGTTACCAAGAGAGGCACAGAATGGGCTGCTGAGAAGCCCTGGGACTTGGATTCAAGACGGCATTGTTCCCTGGGACTGAGGAGGGCCCTGCGGACAGCACACGCGAAGGTCCAGCCAGCTACATGAGGGACACAGAGGTGGTCCAAAGCAGACCAGTCCCTCTGTGGCCAGTCCCCCTCGGTGTGACTCTGTCTGAGCATGATTCAGGAGATTCTCCAACAAGAGGCCCCAGAGGGAAAAACTCTAAACCAGATAAAGGAAGAAAAACATGGGATTAGCTACAACAACAGCAAAACAAAAACTTTCGGAGACCGCCTGGAGAGTTCAACAGGAAGAAATGTGGCCTCAGTGGAACTGGAGTCTAAAGTACCCGTGAAGAGCAAGATGGCCTGGAAAGGCAGAAGAGCAGCAGAAGGAAGGGCAGGCAAGGACAAGAAAGGCCATGGGAAAGCGAGCTGGGCAGTGGCAGAAATAGCCCACGGTAGACTCAAGGCAAAGGGAACCTTTAAAATGCATTACCTGGCATTGTAGAGGAAGAGTGGGGTGTGTTTCACCATGAGGCAAAAGAAAGAAAGAAAATTGGAGAGAAGATGATAGGAACAGAAGGTAGGAGAGTTGTAAACTAAAATTATGAGAAAAATAACTTAGACATCAGAATCACCGAATGGAATAAGTAAAGCAGAAAGCAAAAAAAGATGTTTCTGAACTAGCAGGACCCTGTGTCTGGATGTACAAAAGGCTTGTGGTATTCCAGGAAAATTAAGGGCATGGACTGCACGCTATATCCATGTTGTGACTAATAAATTTCTGACCCAGCAAGAGAGACCCTGCAAGTACCAAGGCAGAAACCAAGGTGCCCACAGAGGAAAACCCTGGCCACCCTTTATTTTCTCTTTTCTTACTAGAAATCTGAGAAGACCTTTCAGGGAGCTTGGAGGGAGTAATTCCTAACCTGAGAATCACACAGTTAAGCCTGTGTCCAGTGAGGGAAAGGTGGGAAGGGGGCGTGGTGCCGTGGGAATTTCCCAGTAGGGACCAGGAAAGATGATGGGAGGAGTTCAGCACAGAGCAAGGGCCAGGACCGAGGACAGTGATGAGGCAGGGCTGCCTCTGGATTTGTGAATGCTGGACTCTGAGATCTTGTGAGCTGCTTCTGTTTTTTAAAATAAGCAAAGAGTTCGTGTAAAAAAAAAATCAAATTAAAAGCACTAGGTCGTTAAGGGAGGGCAGAAAGGCTTTTGTGCCTTCCTTTTGTTGGTGGGATACTGAGGCTGCAGCAGGCAGGATGAGGCCTGGCATTCACAGCCTTGGCTGCGCTGGACAGGCCAGGGGGTTTGTCCATTTCTGCCGTATTGTCCCTATGGAGCACAGCATTCAGGGTGGCAGGGACCTGCATGGGGATGGTGTCCTGGGAGCCAGACAGAGAAGGGAGATGGATGATCCGGGAGCCCAGCTCAAGTTGTCCTTTTCAAGTATCGATTCGGTCAGCCAGCATTTCCTCAGCACCGTCTGGGTGTTGGGCACTGGGCGGGCCTAGGGCTGGGGAAAATGCAACTGGTTGCTATTCGAAAGACACTTAGAGAAAGATTATCAGTGGCAAATGCTTTTCTTTTTTATATTTTATGTGAAAATATGCATATGATTATTTAAGAACACTTTTTAATTTTTCATTTTATTGGTACATTCTAATTTTTAAAGATCTTTTATTTATTCATTCTCTTAGTACAGGGCCTCACTATGTAGCACCAACTCAGAGTGAACCTCCTGTCTCAGTTTCCCCAGTGCTGGAAATATAGGTGTGCACCGCCATGCCTGGCCTGCTTGGCAGGCCTGGGGCTCCAGGGCTAGCATGGCATGCGAGACCAGGGATCGACTCCTCATCCTCGTGCTTGCAAGGCAGGTGTCTAGACGGCCGAGCTGTCTCCCCATTCCTGTGGGTACACGTCAGCTATACATAGTGACCGCCTTCATCCTAGGGAATCTGTACCATACCTGGTACATCATGCCTGGTGCTCCCCCCCCCTCCTCTGTTCCTGCCCCTCTTGTATAGCTTTATCTCCATTTTCCCTCCTATTCTTTTCTTTTCCTTGTTCCTTCCTTCACTCTCTTTGCTCCCCTTTTCATTTCAAAACCATTTAAGAGAGAACAGTCGTACCCTGTGGGCAAGGGCAGTGAGAAGCCCACTGGCCAGACAGTGGGAAGCACCAGTCATCACCCTGCAGCTCCTCAGATGCACCCGGAGGCTGCCGAACAGAGGGCTTTCCGTACTAACTGCTGAGCCTTGACTCAGTAAATGGGGACTGAAAAGGCTTTACCTACCAAGCTCTTGCAGAAGTGAGAGCTCCTGGGTCAGCAGATGGAGAGTATGTGTTAAACTAGGGAAGAAACCACCCATCCTGCAAATTTTTGGGAGATACATTCTTGGGGAGTCCATCAGATAGGAGGCACACCTAGGTGAGCAGGACTTGCTCTAGTCACATAGAGCAGTAGCCCTACACTCTCCAACAACCTAGATGCAATCTGGGGTGTTTCTATAGGCATGCAGATGTGCACAATAAGGTTGAAGGGGCGTGGAGTACAGAAGGGACATGGATTCTGCCGCCTCCCTTCACTGTTGAGGAAAGCCTGGGACAAGGACTTGGAGTGGCTTGTGAGTGGCAGAGCCAGGTGTGAAGGCCAAGCTCCTACACTCCTATCCCTGTGTTCCTCCCGAGGTCTCTGTTTCTCTCTGGGGCCTGCTGAGCAGTAATTCCCTAAGCACATTTACTGTCTCGGTCCCCCCACCAGCTTCCTGGAGGCAGCCAAGGCAGGGTTAACTTGTGCTGGGCTGGAGGCCTGGGCCAAGGACAGAGTGCCCATTGTGTGCGGCCCCTCAGGAGGAGTCCAGCCGGCTGGAATGTGACAGGGCGAAGTGTTTTCACCTTGCCTGGCTTCCCCAGTTCTGTGGGTATGTGAGTGTGCATGTGTGCGTGCGTGCGTGTGTGTGTGTGTGTGTGTGTGTGTGTGTTTGCATGTGTGTGTGTTTGTGTGTGTGTGTTTTCATGTGCATGCTGGCGGGGTGGCCCCAAGAGGACAGGCTGTTGTGTCCCAGACTCACCAGAATCCTGAGCTGTGAATTTCGGGGGGCAGGCATTTGCTGGGGACAAGGCTGAAGGAGAAAGACAGCTTTGTGTGCTGGGAAGTAAACAGACAGGTGAGATTTCTTTATTTCTTTGCCTCCCCCGCCCCCAACCAGGGATTGAACTCAAGTCCTTGCGTTTGCTATGCAAGCCCTTATTCTACTGAACTGTCTCCACAGCCCCTTTTTTGCTTTTGAAAGCTTATTCTTTTTTTTTTTTTTCTTAAGGTGAGGGGGTTCCTGTGGACACAAGGAGTTGAGTTATTATGCTGCTGATAGGCAGGAAATTTGGCAGGGACTGCATTGGTGGATGGATCTAGGGTTGGAGTAGTTTGAACTCTAGGACTTTGAATAGCTGTCAGGGACTGAATTCATTTTCATTCAGAAAGGAACTTCTTGAGGCCAACTAAATGCCCAAATTTGTACTGGCTGCTGAAGTAAATGTAAGCATTATACAATGCAGAGCTCAGCCTGAGAATGAATTGAAGCTCAGTTACAAAACTAAGACTTGTGCTCTCAAAGCAAGTCGTGACTGCTGCAGGACTGGTGTTCACTGGCAAACTGGGCAGCTGGGTGCAGGGTCGTCGGGGAGGGAGTGCTGTGGCAGGGAGTTTGCAAAATGCTGCCACGGAGAAATGGAGACTTGCGCATGAGCTAGGTAGGGCCAGGCTTAGGATCCATTGTCCATTCATCCCATTATGTGACAAACATGAAGAAGGAACCAGTCCTATGCCAGGCATTGCACAAAGCAGTGGAAGGGGATGTGAGAACCAAGTCTAGAAAAATACCAATGCAGAAAGAATGCACTTGAGCAGGTTTGGCTTGGGTAGACAGTGTGAACTAATGGCCATTGTGCTGGGAGCCTGCATGCTTAAGGTGAGACCAGTGTGGAAGATCTGGACGGGATGTGGCGCTAGAACATAGGGGCTGTGTGAAACTGTATTGCCATTTTGTCTAGGCACCCGCTGTGGAAAACTCCCACCATCCCAGTTTGGGTCCTCAAGCAGCCAGAATCAAATTACAGGCAGAGACCAGGTTTTCTTAGGTCCCCTCTGCCACTAATGTCTGCATGTGGTGTGAGGCTTGATTTATCTTTTTAAAACAAGAAGGTATCCTTTCCCTACTGACAACCCTAATACAGCTTCTCATGGCCTGTCAGAAGCTCTCAGACTCGCTGGCGTGCTGTGTGATGATGCCCACGAACTGGCTGGAGCCTCAGGCTGGCTGCCTGAAGCCTCACCGGCCCCTGATTTGCACCACCTCCCTCCCCCACATCACATTTTCTGTTTCCTGATCATGATCTTCGTGCTTGTGAATTAGACATTGCTGTGTGCTCTTCCTTCTGTTTGTCCTGTCTTTTTGTTGTTGTTTGTTTGTTTGTTTTAACTTTACCTGGGAATAGCTCAAGATCCAAACCAGATCTTGTGCTCTCCTAGGATACCACAGGCTGCCTGTGCTGTGGCCTATCAGTCTGCATGCTGCGCATGTGGAAAGTTCTTGCTTTTCTTTGCACTTCTGTCCTTTACTATAGGGCATAGGAATTCTGCTCTGATGAGAGTCTGTTTTTCAAGTCTTTCTTCAGCAGAGTTTTCATTGTGCCTTAAGATCTTGACATAGAAATATTAAAAAAAAAATATTGAATTGAATTGAATTTTCTCTGGGTCTTTTACTACTTAAGTTTTATATTTTGGAAATCTGTACATCTAATTACTTATTCATCTCATTAGATATAAGAATCTTGGAAATGGATCACTTTGTAAATGAGTGTTTCTTAATATTAATCGTACCTTCACTTCATACACGTTCATCTACAGTTTCAGTTTTACCATTTTTTCTCAACCAATATCTATCATATGCATTTCTCTACTCTAGCTTGAAGGTCCAAACGGCTTCAGTAAGGAAATTTCTTAGCTGTCTATGCCTCACCTTGGCCCTGACTGAAGGAGAATTTTATAGATAGGGGCTAAGTAATTATAATTATAATATAATACTGGCGATTCTGCCAAAGGGCATAAACTTTGTACACCACAACCACTGAAAAATACGGTTTTCAGTTTGTGTGGCTCTGGGGCACAGGCTGAGACAGACCTGCTGGGCTCTCCTTCCCCTTGGGAAGCAGGGCCTTGTTCTACGGCACCTTGATGTCACCAGCCCCACAGGACTTTTTATTTATTTTTTATTTTTATTTTTATTTTTATTTTTTTGTCTTTTTGAGACAGGGTCTCGCTATGCAGTTCAGGCTGGCCTTGAGCTCACTTTCATAGCCCAGGCTGGTCTCGAACTCGCACCGATCCTTGTGCCTCAGCCTACCGAGTGCTGGTATTACAGGCATGCGCCACCACGCCCGGCCTCCCACAGGACTTTTTAAAGATTAAAATGTTCGGGGCAGATATGCAGCTCAGTCCTGAGGTGATGAGGCAGCAGCGGCAGCAGTGCCATCTGGCCAGGCTCCCACCCAGAGGCGAGCCACAGGTGGGGCTGTTCAGGGCTCCTGAAAGCATCAGGAGAAGCATTCTCCCTCTCACTAGAGCACCCTCATGTCTTCCAGAAAAATTGTATTTGTTAGTTTTTCCCCTAGGCAGAAGGAGCTATAACTGTGCCTCTCCACAGGACTGAACAGGTTCTAAGAGCAGAGCATGTCACTGGGCTTCCCTGGGGAGAAGGGCCCAGGAGGCCTCAGCCACCTTCCTGTCCAGCCTCTTTTCAGGGCATCAGCTCCTTCTTCCAGAGGGAGAAGACAGAAGCCCAGTCTTCAGGGTTCCACTTCTTCGTTGCCCTTCGCATATCTTTGTAGGCATCTGTGGGCATTATCTAGGCATGTTGTCTGGCCAAGTCTTTCAATGGATGGGCTCAGAAGGAGACAACTCAGCTAAAGAGCAGTGTCTTCTGCGAGCCATGGAGAGTACTCAGGGGCTGAGACAAGTGCTCAGGAGGGATGTGATTGGTAGCCACAGGGTGGGAGGACATGATGTTCTACATAGTGCTGGAGCTCTGTGGTTTCTGTCAAGAGTGGCATTTGGGCTTCCTTTTGGACTTTGAAATGATGACTCAGAAACTGGGGATAATGGGACCTAGGGAGAAAAGGGGGGGCAGTAGTGAAGCTGATCCTGGTGATGTGGAGAGAACCTAATCATGTTTTTTCTTCTGTCCTTGGAGCAAGACAGTCAGGAAGGTTATGAGATTCCTGGTACCTCTAAGGCCTTCTAACATGCACCCCGCTGTCTCTCTCTTTTGCTTTGTGTGACTTCCTATAAGGAATGAGATAGGAATTAAAGTTATCTCTAGTGGCTGTTTTTATCTGAATCACCGAAAATGATTATTTTTTCCCGTTCTGATGGAAGTAGTTTTTCAGTTTTTTTTTTTTTTTTTTTGCATTCATCACAGTGTTATGTGTGATTTCCCACTGAAATTTTTTTGTTGTTGTTGTTGTTTTCCTTTCCTGAGCTTGGCATTTGTTTTAAAAACATGGAAGACATTGCATAATTAAAATAAGGCACGATAGAAATGAAATAGAAGGAACACTTAAGAGGTCTACTGGCTGGGCGTCCCTCCTCCAAGGATGGCTGCTTGGCCTGGGCAGCAGGGGCTTCTGAGCAGCGCTGCAGAGTGCTCTTCACATGAGACAAGGAAGTGCTGCAGAAGCCGCTCAGTTGTGGTTCCCACAGGCCTGAGCAGCAGCCCTGAGACTTCCCTGTCGTCACAGCTGGTTTTGGTGTTGACTCAGCCAGCTGTAGCTTCAATGTCAGAAGCCTCTAGCCTGTTTCTGGCTGCAAGATTCACCCCTCCTTACCTTTATTTTGGGGCTTGCCGTCATTAGAATGCATAATACCCCATAACGAAGGCGTGTGTGTGTGTGTGTGTGTGTGTGTGTGTGTGTGTGTGTGTGTATGCTTCCCCCACCCCCACGGTTCCAGTACAGTGCCATTTGGAGATGCTCCCAGGCTGGATGCCTATCTTTGCATCATTTTTTCGCTGATGTTAAGAGAGTTCTGGAACTTAGGTTGATCAACTTTTGAACTCATGCTCCTTCCTGCTACAGCTGATTATTTCTTTGCTTTCCAGTTGCAGATCTGATCACTTCTGAACACCGCGCCGTGTCTCCATCTCTAGGACTCTGAACTCAGCATCTGGACTACTTGTTCTTGGAATTTTGGGTGTCCTTTTCTTCTTGCTGTCTTTTTGTCCTTCTCCCTTCTCCCTTGTGAGAACTCCTGAAGACTCTGGGATTGTCATGGAGTCCAGGGAAATACTGAGTGGCTCCCGGCAAAGAGGGGGTGAGTCGGAGTTCCTGCCGGTTTCCTCAGCCAAGCCCCCAGCTGCTCCTGGTTGCCCAGGAGAACCTTCGCTGTCCAGTCCAGGACCTGGGAAGAGCATCCCCGTGGGCGGGGAGCGCATGGAGCCAGAGGAGGAGGATGAAGTGGGCTCAGGGCGGGATGTGGATTCCAACTCCAACGCAGACAGTGAGAAGTGGGTGGCAGGAGACGGCTTGGAGGAGCAGGAGTTTTCCATCAAGGAGGCCAACTTCACTGAAGGGAGTCTGAAGCTGAAGATTCAGACCACAAAGAGGGCCAAGAAACCCCCAAAGAATCTGGAGAACTATATCTGCCCACCTGAGATCAAGATCACCATCAAGCAGTCTGGGGACCAGAAGGTGTCCCGGGCTGGGAAAAATAGCAAAGCTACAAAGGAGGAGGAAAGAAGCCACTCCAAAA
The DNA here is from genome assembly GCA_004027025.1 of Myocastor coypus. Lineage (NCBI taxonomy): Eukaryota > Metazoa > Chordata > Mammalia > Rodentia > Myocastoridae > Myocastor > Myocastor coypus. The sequence goes on along the minus strand of PVJA010000005.1, from coordinate 319,287 downwards.
AGAAGGTAGGAATCGCAGGCTTGAAGGTCTTCGGTTTTTGTTTTTGCCATTGTATCTCCCACCTTTAAAAGTCTGTGTGCATGTTACTTGTTACTTATTTACTTCTGAATTATCAGACCTCTGAGGGGAAGTGCTATGGCCTCCAGAAGAGGTGCCTCTGACATAGTGTTGGTATCATGTCAGTTCTACTGTTGTATTTTCTCATCTAAACATAGCTGCTGGAATTATAATTCAGGAGTATTCATATTCATTATAAAGAAGCCAGTTCGTTGGCTCAGCTAAACTCTTAACACAAGCTTGAAGTTAAAAAAAAAAAAAAGATTTGACATTTGTGTCTATTCTCAGAGTCAAGAGTCGGATGTTGAAACATGGGTCAGTCAGAGCAGTCAAGAGTTGTGCAAACTTCCTTTTGGTTTCAATCATTGTTCCTGTCCGTCTTTCTAAGCTGAATCGCTCATCTGACTTAGGGAGTCTGCTCTTCACAGCAACCAAGGCTCCTGCAAAGCTGAAAAATCAGTGTCCCAAGGGTCCTAATGCGCTTTGTATAGAACTAGAAAAGGCAAGGGGTCGGCGGTTGGCCTGAAGCATGGGTTTTGAAGGTTGTGTATTCAAAGAACTTGGTTTTCATGTTCCTCATAAAAAACAAACATGGATGTGCAGGGCTGATGGAAGTGGTTGACTGGGTCAGTTTGTCGGGAAAGAATGGGTCCATGTTTCACGGAGCTGGTTTTGCGGAGCTTCAGCTACCTCTGTTCTTGGAGGAATGTGGCATGCTGCTGTGATAACCTTATTACAAAAAGATTTCTTTTTTCCCCAAAGAAACTTAGGAGGCCTAGGGCTGGCTCCAAAAGATGCACTTGGTAGACTAGATTTTGAGGTTCAGGGGTTTATGAGCTAATCAGAGTCTGTGACTCTGTCTTTGACATTTGGTAATTTGTGTGGGCTCTAATGATATTGGATTAGCTAGAATTACCACACGTGAAGTTATCTCTTGCCTGATAGCCCAGAGGTAATCTATAGCATTTGTGTTACACTGAAATTTTCTTGGGCTTTTGAGCCATGGGATAGTCATTTTCTTTTTTTAAATTTTTATTGCTTTTAGTATATATTTGAAATATGTTATGATGATGTTGATTGCGGGGAGTGGATGTGTGTTGTCATTGTCAATAAAATCACTGGGAACCACATCAGTTCTTTCGTGTAGCATGGTGTCTGTCCTCTTGTGAGGCGATTTGGTTGACTTGTTGCACTTAAAATCCAAATATGTGGACTAGCAAAGACTTTCTAGGGAGACTTAACTCCCCACAGTGCCAAGTAAACCAGAAGCCCTTACTCCAAGAGTCCTCCTGCAGTTCTGGGAGAAATCAGCATGTCAGGTGTTGGCTGTGGCATTTTGGAGCATGAAGGAATCTTAAGAAACTGGCTTGTTGTTTGCCAGAAAATAGAGACGATGCTTTCTCCTCCCCCATTGCAACTTTGTGATGCTTTGGAAACTAACATAATCTTGAGACACTCTTACAGACTTCTGAGATTCTTGAAGGAAAATGCAATGGACTTTGCATTGATAGTGAAATTTTGCTTTGGCATTGGGTCTTTCCAGCTTTGAAAATGAGGGCTTTTGCTTCTGGCCATTGAGATGTCCAGTTCTTCGAGTGTTGTTAGGATTTTGTGAAGGTTGGCAATCTTGAAAACCATTATTGGAGCAGTGTACAGATTCAAAATTTGCTGCCTTAAAAAGACAGTAAGTTGTTCTGATCAGGTACCACGTTTTCTAAGGCTATACGTTGAGTCTAAATGCAGCTGTATGCCGGTTGGTATCCCCCAGAACGATGCGATGGAATCTGAGATGTAAGATAATTTCAAAACTGAAATGTGCAATGGACTGGTCATTATAGCCTGAAAGAGATTACTGCCTTTTGAGGGCTTTCCTGGAATGAGTGATGAAATCACTTACTTGAATATGTGATTTACTAATCAGCATTTTATGCTGCACAAATGGAGGGAGTGAAACAGAAAGAGGCAACAGGGTGATTTTTCAAATTTATAATACTGACATAGGAGTATCCAGTGACATGTTTCATTCTTTGGAGCTTGCTTCACACTGAATAACTCTATTCTCACTATTTTTCTTTTTTTAGTGTTCAATTTTTATTAGGACATGTTTGCAGCATGAAATGATTATGTTCGTTGTGAGGAGTTGGGACCGGTACATGGCACAGTTTAGTTCTTTTTTATTCCTTTTCCTCTATTCCCTCTCCTTTCTCCTTTATGGATCCCTTTCCCACTTGAAAAAAATCCTTTTCCATACTTCACACACACACACACACACACACACACACCAAAAAACAATGAACTATTTCAATTTGTGTGCCTGATTTATTTCACTTAAAGTGGCATTTACATTCATTGGAGTACTATGGTGCCATAAAGAAGGATAAACTTGAATCATCTGTGGGAAAGTGGATGAGCCCTGAGCCCTACAATTCCTTATACCTGGTACTGTTAGTTTCTGGCAATAAGTGAGCAAAATCATCATCAATGAGTTGTAACTACTTGACAGAGGGTAAGAATATTCTTTAATCTCTACTGGATTAGAGTGTTAACATTATTACCCTTTACTTTCCCATTGCTGTGCAGTCAGAGAGTAAGCAAAACTGAAGCTAGAGGTCAGAAGCTGGAAACTTAGCCAGTCATTTGTATGGAAAATTTCAGTGGCATGAACTTGCAGAATTAGTTATGTACCAATGGGAAGTATGTGATCAGTAGTATGGGTAGCGAAAGGACGGGGGTGGCATTTAGTAAGTAGCAGATTAACATCTAAGCTTGAGATTACATCTTCTAGATGAGTTATTAATGAAGTGAAGCCCCTTTTAAAGAAGTACACAGAAGGTGACCCCCAGCAATGAAGTATCTCATAAAGAGCTGGGAAGGAGGTCCTGTGGACCAGGTTCTTGGGTGGGAGGTGTTCCTATTTGGGAGTCATCCAATGTATGTGCTGACTTTGAACAAGCGGTTGGCCCATTATGTGCACCACATCCAACTCCTTTGCTATTTCGGTTCAGCTCACATGTACAGGTTGATTTTACATTTCAAAAGAGGGGGATAAAATGGAAAAAAGGACAGTATTCTGGAACACATGATATTTATTTCAAATTCAAATTTCAGTGTCCATAAATAAAGTTTTATTGGAACAGATCCAATTTCATTTGTTTACATTCTATGGATGACTGGTTTTGCATTACAAAGTCAGAATTAAATAGTTGTCACTAAGACACCATGGCCTGCAAAGCTTAAACTATTTACTGTCTCATGTTCATTAATCCTTGACTTAGGGGGAGATAGTTTCAAGATACCATGGGTTTTATTTTTGTGTTCACTTTAATGATTCATCTTTCAAGTTTGGAAGCTGGGAGAAATTGGACGTTAGATTATGAGGTTGTTTCGTTTTGTTTTGTTTAGTGAATGAATTAATTTCATTTAAGTGATTGTTTGATAGCTTAGCTCTTGTCAAAGACAGTTTACATTGGATCCCATGCTATTTTCTTTTTCCTTTTTTTTTTTTTTTTTTTTTTTTTGTATAAAGGGATCGGTAGGAAAATGGTAGTGTGGCATCCATGTGACAAGCTACTTCTCTGTAGGTTACCTCTAGTTGGACACAGTCCACAGCTCTGAGGTGAATGCAGCCCATATTTGGCATTGCATAGACTGTAATTCATACTTTAGACCTAGAACCCCCCACCCTTCCAAACTGGAGAGGCACTGTAGATGGTCAGGGAACATGATCACTGGAGCAGTAGGTGCCAAGAAGGACCCAGGAAAATGCCATGCCACTAGCTCAGAGGTGCATGGACTTCTTACATTAGGCCATGAGCTTCTCTTTCACAGACAATCAGGCGAGGAATTGAGATGGTCTTTAGGAGGGGGATTGGGATAAATGGATGTTCATGAGCTGTGGAAGCTGCATTTGGGAAGAAGCAGAGGCTGAGGGATGAGCAAATTCACAGTGTTCCTTGACAGAGGACAAACACTATATTATACCTTAAAAGATTCTCAGGTAAGTGACACCACAGCATGATTATTCCAGAGCTCTTCCAGGTCAGTCAATGTAAAACAACAGAGAGCATGAAGCGGAGTGTCTAGCTGCAAGTTCAAGTACAAAACCACATGAACAGTTCCAACAGGACAGGGTTTTGAAGATGCTTTCAGCTGGGAAGGTTTTCACAGATCTTCTCTTCCTAAGCTCTGCAGGATCAGAGACATGGGATCAGATGCACGTGTCTAGATTAGATAGCAAGAGAAGAGAAGGATGGTCCAGAATGGACTCCGTCTGACACCAGTGACTTTATGAGCTTGGAACTGCCATATAACCTTCTGGAAGCCCAGTTTCCACACTTGCAATTTTTCTATGCTTTAACTGATAGCATACTTTCTGAAAAAAGAATGGCTAATTTCATTCTGTTGTGAGCATGTACTGTAATGTTAATATCAGTTGACTAAATTGTGCTTGCCCCTCTGCTAGCTGTTCTCTTCTAGTCGTTAGAACAGTTCCACTGGGAAGATGTTATTTATTGACAGAGGATAAAATTGAGACTCAGATCCTTTCAAGAGTAAGCATTGGAATGGGCCAATTTTGTCTTTGCAGCCAGTTGTTAGGCTCAAAAGCCAATTCAGTATTCCAGTTCCTCAGTTACCACACTGTGTAAAATTAAAAGTCTGCTGTAAGATAAGGACGGACCACGGTGTCATTTCCCCAACACTGTTTTCATATCAGCTGAAGTGCCAGAGTCATAATCTGAATCATTTTCTTTAATTTCAAGTCTTTCAGGATGTTCAAGCGAGCTTCAAAACCAAGTGAGTTAGGTCTTTTTTCCTTTATTAATTTTACAGTCTTGTTTGATTTTCATGAAAATAGGAGTTCTATTCTATTGCTTTTGACTTAATTTCCATCATTGTCAACTCTATCTGAAAAATGATTTTCTGTCATACCTAAGGCCTCTTCTTTACCTCTGCCAGTTAGCTGCCACAGGTGGAAGAAGGTGTTCAGGGTTGTCCCTGGGAGCCCTAGGCTCTGCCTGTAGGCCAAAATATGTGTCTACGGGGAAAATGGAGTGTTCATCCTAAGTGCAGCCTCTGGGAAATCCAGATGAGCCTTGGTTTTCTTTTCTTAGCCCTCAGGCAGCATCTTCTTTGTGTCACACATTTAAAGAACACATAAGGAAAAGGTGTTTCAGGTACTATAGATCAAAGAGGAAGTTGGCGCTGGATTAGTGAGTAATGAATATCAAATAAAGAAACAGGTTGGATTTAATTCTGTAAGTAATGAGAACACTCAGCAGCTTTGAACTGGGGTGAAGGATGGTTTTAGGCCTGTGATGTGGTGCAGAGATGCTTAAAGCAAGAGGCATGAGAAGGAGCCTTTTGAAAACATAGTAGTCAGTGGAGAGGGACTGACCCACGTAACCATTTTCCTGAAGGGAGCTAAGTAGCACATGTCAGTCACTTTTCTCTCACTGCTGAGGCAAGATACCTGACACACAAAGTTAAGAGAGGAATGGTTTCTTTAGCTCATAGTTTGTAGAAATTTTGGTCCATGATTGGCTGGCTTGGGGCAGGGTGGCTTGAGCAGAGAACAGCTCATGCTGGGCAGACCTTAGCGAGGACAGTAGGGATCTTAATAGCACCTTTTCACTCCTTTATAATGTATTTAGGGAGCCAGGAATAGGGTCAGGCCAAATGAGTCAGTGGACTGATTGGTGACCACACAGCCTCAATCCCAGCACCACGCACTCTGCTCTGGGAAAGCCCCACCTATGGCTGCAGGAGGCTTTGTGGTGGTGTGTGCAGGGTGAGTACACCTAGGCCCAAACCCTAACAAGCACATTTCTCTCTTGGTAGCAGTTTGGTGTACTAGGTAGCGAGGAAGGGTCTGTTGGTGGCCTACAGGCAAGGGATGAGAGAGTCTTGCATGGTCGAGGACCTAGTCGGCCTGAGTATGGTCTCTACACCTCATGCTGTCCATCTTCCATGATGGTGTGTGGCCTGGAGTGTCTCAGTGAGTCTCCCTCTTGAGGTTCAGGTCTTTCCTCTGCTATCGTTTTGCCCATTTCCTTCCCTACTTATACCAGGCTTATATCTATTCTGAGGATATAAGCTGTGGCTGTGGTGGTTCTAGCTACTGGTAGGACAGACTTCTCCATGACACAGCCACCATGCTGGCAGGGCAGATCTCACATTACTTCACAAGAGGAAGCAGTTCCCCTACTGTTAGTTATTATTATTATTATTGTTATTATTATTATTATTATTATTATTTTAAGCAGCACAATTTTACTTACTCATCTTAAATGGGCTTTTTTTTAGTTAATTTTAAGCTAAAGTGGCACAGCAGGTGGTGAATGACCTTTTTGAGCTGCTTATTGGTCTCCCCAGGGCAAAAGGAACATTTGACAGGTGAGGGACAAGGACTGTGGGGAAGAAGGCTGAATGCAGAGGTGGATGCCCTAGGCACTGCTCTGCCTCCACTGTTAGCAATTCCACAAAGAACACTTTATCCCTGGAAGTCTGTTTCTGCATTTTAAAAAAAGAAAAAAGAAAAAAAAATTAATGAGAAAACAGCAACCTTTGACCTCTAATGCCATATTTGAGTTCTCAAACTAGATACTGAGTCAGTTTTTCTCTGTAAGAATCCCAATTACTATATTTAATTTTTTTTTTTTACTTATTTTTAAGTTAATTTTAATGAGAAACAGCAATGAGACAATTTTAAAACAGGTTAGTTGGATGGTTGTGATAATTAATACATTGTATATTGTTGTCTTTGTAGTTGTTATTCAGAGTACAAGATGCAGACATGATATCTTGTCTAAACACTATCAGTACAAGTCTTTCTTCTCACTGAACTAAGAGAGAGTACCTGTATGTCTATCCTAGTATATATACTTTTTCCCCTACAAAATGGTCCTTCTTTTATATCCCCTTTTTCGTTTTGTTTTGTCAGAGATAAGTGTTCCATTGCCATTCAAATATTGTAGGTGCATGTCTTCAGCAAAATAACCCAATAGAGTCCAATAGTCCATAATAATATCAGGTTATCTACAAAACTGGCAATTTCAGAAGTTGTTGACTTTGGCCTTTTACAGCTTGGCATATTAATATGGTTTTACTTTTTATACTTCATGGTTATATCTGACAAGGTCAGTCAGATTCCCTCAGGATTTACCCTGAAACCATGTAGAACAGTTTGTAGATCTTGTGTCAGCATCAGCCATCTGGATGAGACATGGGCATGTACATTGATTCAAACAAGATGGTTAAGGCAGTAGTCCTGAGAACCTCCATCAGGTTTTGAAACTAGCAATTGATTGGTAGAATTCTCACCCTCACTAACTCTATATGCTGATATCTGTGAACTAAGCAACTACACTGTGGATAGCAATGTGTAATACTGTAACCATGCTTGGAATACCTATCATTCTGGTCTTCTAAATGCATACTGCTTCCAAGGACATGTCAGTTATTCCTATCATCCCTCTAAGTACATGTTTATGTAAAAAAGTAGTAAAAGAAAACAAGAGACAAGAAAAAAGTGTCATAGGATTGTTCTGCTACAATGTCATATATGGTTAGATTTCTAAATCCCTGCCTAAAAATGTGTAATTGTTTTTTCACATTCTATAGGGATTTAAAGTTTAGAATATTAATGATTATTGAAAAATACCAATTCCATGTTATGTCTAAGGCGTTTGATATTCACACAGTGATGTTAAGCTCAACTGGCTATGTTATAGGGTAATAATATCATTAATGTCTCAGTTACTCTTCTCTCATTGCTGAGAAAAATATCCAACACCCAAAACAAAGGAAGGAAAGGTTTATTTAGCTCACAGCTACTGGAGGTTTCAGTCCATACTTGGCTGGCTCGAAGGCAAACTGGAACATGGTAGAGAGCAACAGTTAACGAAAATGGAACAGCAACAATGGCAACAGAAAGAATCTGTCTCTCTGTCTCTCTTATATTGCATTCAGGCTATCACCCCAGCCTGGAAGTATTACTCACACCTATAATCCTAGCAGTACTAAGACCCAAAGTCCCAGCAGTACTAAGACCCATAATCCTAGTGGATCATGAGTTAATCTCAAACTCTAACGTCCCCACCCCATGACTGCATGAGGCTTCGGTGGGCACAACTAGACACAAACCATAACATTCTGCCCCTGGACCCCCAAAGTCTCATGCACATCCCTTTGTATGAAAGATATTTTAATCCATCTCTAAGAGTTGCCAAAGTCTTACAGTTTCAGCATTGTTGAAAATTCCAAGTCCCAAGTCTCCTCCAAGATTTAAGGCAAACTCTTAACTGTAAGCTCCTACACAAAAGAAAAGTTAAACACATCCAACATTCAAAGGCACAAGATAAACATTACCATTCCAAAAGTTGCAGACCACAGAGGAATACAAAACACTGGTACCAATCCAAGTCCAAAATCCAGCAGGGCAAACACTAAATCCCATAGTTCTCACTGGAACATCTGAAGCAGTCTGCACTGAGTTGTGAGCTCCAAAGGCCTTCCATGGCTCAGCTCCTACAGTAGTCTTGGTTATAGCTCCCATGGCTTTTTTCTTAGGCCGGCTTTGCTCCCTCTTTGCAGTTTCCCTTAGATGATCCATGTTCCTGGCTTTTCCAAACTTCTGGGGTTTCCACTGAACAAGCTTCTCACTCTCTGCTTCACACACTACCCTCTTAGGAGCACACTGCCTGGCCTCTCAGGTCGTCTTCTGAAATTGAAGTGGAAGCTTTTTAACCTCATAACTCCTGTATTTTTTTTTTTAAACGGCTGGCTCAGCCTGACCTAGGGGTGGAGCTGACACAGCTTGTGGTGCCGGGTATTGAACTGCTGTCCCTGCAGTTGCCTAAGCTTTCCTAAGCAGGCACTTTAGACCACTGAACCATCTCACTGGCCCAACAACTCTTGTATTCTGAAAGTACCTAAAACCAATGTCACATGGATGATGCCAAAGTCTGCTGCCAGCTGGAGCTACTGCTACTGCCAAGCTTCCTTCTCTCTTGGTTGTAAGGGTCAAGTGCCTGGACTGGTGAGCTCTCTGATCCTAATTCTGAGGAATATGTTCTCTATGCCAGTGCCATTTTGGAATCTGGTGTGGGTGCTGCCACATTCTGGACCATGGGACTCTGTGGCTTTTTCCTTAAGGCAGAGTCTCTCTCCCTTGCAATTCTGAGGTTGCAGAGGGTAGAGCCCTGCTGCCTCCTGTGATGCCCTCAGGTCATCCTTTCCATTATCTTGTTCCTTTTCAGCAGTGGAGATCCTCTCAGCTCTGTCTTTGCAGTCCACAGCTTTTCTGGTTCTTACTTTCTGGAAGGAAAACTCACAACATTTTAAATCATCCTGTTTGGCTCTTTGCTCTTGGTTATCAACATAAATCTGGCTAAAAGCCCCAAATAACAACCATGCCACTACCTCAATATTTGGCTGCTTTGAAATTTCTTTTAAAAGATTAGTCAGTCTGCCACACTTAATCTCAGTTTTAGGCAAAGTCTCTGGTCATGAGCAAAATTCAGACAGACTTTCAGTCAAGCCACAGCACAAATCATCTGGAGTGCAACAACCAATGCAGTCCTTCTTCCTAGCAGAAACCTCCCCAGCCTGGTCTTTACAGGCAGGTTTTCTATCAGCCTTCTGTTCTTCTGAGCTCTGACCAGAATTTCTCAAACAGAACAGCTGAAAGTGTTCCAGTTCTTTGCAAGTAGACAATCTCTCTGAACCTTTGCTGTCTCTTCCCATAAGCCATTCTCAAAAGTTTGTAACCCACATGGCCAGTTTTAGTCATAGTAAGGACCCTACTTCTCTGTCTCAGTTATTCTTCTCTCATTGCTGGGACAAATGCCTAACACCCAAAATCAAGGAAGGAAAAGTTTATTTGGCTCAATTACTGGAGGTTTTAGTCTATAGTTGTCTGGTTCCAAGGCCGAGGAGCACAGGGCAGAGAGCATCCAGTTCATGGTGGCAGAATAGCAATAGCAACAGAGAGAGTCTATCTCTCTACCTTTCTTATTTTTTTTTTTAACCAGGGATTGAACTACTCAGGTCCTTGTGCTTGCCAAGCAAGTGCTTATTCTACTGAGATACCTCCCCAGCCCCTTATATTGCATTCGGGCTATCACCCCATGCTGGGAGTAGTACTCACACCCATAATCCCAGTGGATCATGAATTAATCCCAAACTCTAGATAGAAGTCTATGCCCCATGACTGCATGAGGCTTTGGGGGAGGGCAATAGGGCTCAAACAGCAACAGTTAAGCTTCTCTTCTGGATGGCTAACAACTTGTTTGTAGAGAGAAAAAGAAAAAAAAATTGAGAAAAAGAAAGGCTACAAGGATAGCCAGTATTTTGGCCCTCACACTTTAAAGTCAGTGAGGACTCAGGACATAAGAGAACCTGTGTTGTAACATCTTATAGCTCAGTCATACCCCAAATTTTCTGTTCAAGGAGATTTTGGGGCCACAGAGGAAAGGGAGTGATGATGTATGATGTGCCTAAGGAGAGTCACCTAGAGAGAAAACAGTCTCTCAGGCTCTCACAGAGACCAATTACTATGAATACAGCTGTTTAACCTGTTTCAATCCACTGTTTCACCTTTTTGCCCCAAATATCAAAAGGCCTGAAATCATAGTACAACAAATATCAGAGCTCAGCGTCAAATGTGGTGAGATTTAGAAGCTTGGTTTCCATGAAGATATTCTAATATTTCTTTCCTTCCCTTCGCCCTTCTTGTATTTTTCCTTTTCTTCTAACCCCATTTTCTGTCTTCTGGAGTTTTACACACTGATGTAGCCTGCTTCCCTTTGCCTTGGCTTTCCCTTGGCCATCAGCTTTTTTTCAGACTTCTCGTGGTATTCTTTGATGAACTTTGCCATTGAAATTCAGTGTGACACAGTAAACAGCAAGTGTATTGAGCTCTGTGGCTCCTTCGTCCCTAGATAGGGCAGCTTGCTTCCTCCCTAATGAGAGGAGCGCAGGATCTGTGAGAAAGAGCATTGCTCTGAGAGAAGACTGGAGTCCTGGATCCCCTTCTGAGGATTGGCATCCTCTGCCCTAGTCTGAGAAGAACATGGGGGAGCAGACACCTGCAGGCTCTGTGGGACTTCTGGCCTCTTCCTGACTGCTCAAAAATCAAGGACAATGGTAACATGATCTGGTTGATGTCCCTGTGAGGAAGGAAAGTACCCTTCTGGGCTAAAAGCTGTCCCTAGAGTTTGCTCTGGTTCCAGTCCTCCATTTCCTGCTCCCTGACCCTTCAATAGGAATATCCTGAACCTAGGCACAGAGTGACACACAGAGATCTGCAGAGGTGCTGGACACCAGCAGGCTTGGTCTGTCTTGAGTGTCATAACTATGGGCTGCACCAGCTTCTTCCCTCTGCTGCCTGTGTAAGTGTTGGCCAACAGAGCACATCACCAGTGCATGCACCTTGGTGGTCATGGTGGTCAGGGTTACTATGGTGATTTATTTAAAGATGGCTCAATCGTCTTCTATCTTTCTGGCCATTTGTCTTCCAAACCAGAATTACTATTGAGCACAATGGTTAACTCAACATTAAAGTTTTAAAGTGGCATCAAAGGAACCACCAAGTGGGGCTTGGCTGGAGGCTGCCACACCGCTGCCCTTTGCAACCCTCCCTTCTCCCTTCTTCATCTCTTAGTTTCACACCCTCAGAAAATACTCACATTGCTACATTTCCTTTTTTGTTTAAATAGAGATCAAGAGAAACAATCCCTTCTTTTCTTCTTCTCCCATCCTTTGATTAACCAGTTGTTGCAGGTTCCAGTTAGAAGTCCCCCAGCTTCATAGTCCAGCGTGTGGAACACCCTAGACCATCCCCAACCTTTGTAGTTGTTTATTACAAACCACAGTTTTGATCAGGAAGACACTGGCTTCTACCCAGGATATCAGGGTGGGGAGTGGAGGGTTGTGGCAGGGAGGTTCTCAGAGCTGGGTCAGAGGCCCTGGTTAGGCCCTGAAAGCATTAAACAAGGCTAGCACGCAGTATGAGGCACTAAAGTCCTGCCGCTTTAGGAGGTTGAGTTTATCCACAATGAGCTAATAATTCATAGTATGATTTTTATAGGTTCCACACTTTGGGGAATGGACTTCAACTTTGCCTACAACGTGACTTGACTTGAAGGTGATGAAAGGCTCTGGGTGCTCCACTGAGGGTGAAAAGTCAATGGCTGCAGGGAAAGGCTAGCAGAGGAGAGCACAGGTGTCTACAGAGCCAGGTCCCTAGGAGATGTGTAGACAGATGTGACCACAGACACTCACATGAACTCTCAGTCCCATGGTGTCACGCCAAGTGTGCACAGCAGTCTGAATTACAAGTCTGCTAGTGGAACACGGAAACCCTGGTGCCCACAGATTGCACACTGAGGCTGTCAGCCCCTAATACCAGAGCCTGGACAGCAGAGCCCTGTGTTGCAAGTGTGGGTGCTGGTTTTCTGGGCTCCTTCCTTCATCCAGATCGTTGCCTCAGATCTTGCTCTGGGAGAGCGCCCTTGAGAGTTTGAGTGCCATTTCTTTCTGAAGCCCCAGGTTGTTAGATTGTTTTGTGCTTCCTGCCTGCCTAGCCCTCTAGGTTCCCTGGCCTCCCGATCAGCCTGTGACCTGACCAAAGAAAACAATGGAGGTCTTTGTTTATTATGAAAAGTCCGTGCAGTTGCTACCTTGAGAGGCCACTTGATAATCATCATTAGTATCAAATGTAGGTTGCTTCACTGTTTTGTAGACCTTTGCTGTATTCTGCCCCAGATGGGCTGCTTTGCTTCTCATGAGTTTCTAGTCAGTTTCACAGTGAGAAGACAGAGGTAAAAGAATGAGTAGAACATTCTGGAAGCCAGGTATATAGTGACCTTGTTCCTTAAGGTGAACCACTGGGCTTTGCCCAGTGAGATGTTCATTTGCAAATCAAAATGCAAGCAGCAGTGTGGGCAACTGTGCCTGTGAGGCCATCTAGACTGTTAGTTCAGCGACAGAAAGGAGGACTTGCTCAGGAACTCTGGCACTTTTCACGGCTTGGGCAGTTGATTCTGCTGGTAGATCAATGTAACTGAAGGGGAGCTGATGACTGTACCGTGAGACTCCACACCTTTATCCATTCTGGGCTCCAGGAGGTAGAGACTGATCTATGCAGGTCTGTGGGCCTTCCTCAAAGTGCCCCCTTTTTCCTTCTTGAGTGCCATGAGTCAAATAAATGGCTGGGTCTTGAGGCAGCTGGTGCCTTAATAGACAAGGTTGGGAGGTGTTGAACCCTGCAGCAGCTCAGTAGGCAGAGGCAGGCTGACAGCAGCAGCTCCGAGGCAAGGCCAAGGAATGGGTCCATCACCAAGAGTAACAAGAGCCTCTTAAATGAGGGAAACACACCTTCCTCCTAATGTGCCGCTGTGCGGCTGCTGATCAGCACACTGCGGGGAGGAGACTTGCTGCCTCCTGTGGTCTCTCTTGCCTGAGAAAGCTCTTTCTTGTAGCGTACTGGAGACAGCTCCTTTAAAATCTACATAGTTCGATTTCTAGATGGTGCTCTTTGGATTCCTAATGCCAAACCACCTTGATTCTTATACTTCTTGCACTTTGTGTTTTATACTGTGCTCTCTTGAAGGCATAGGAGACAGAGAGCTCAAAGAACCCAACACAGTTCCCGGAGGTGGTCTCATTTGCGGAGTGCTGGGGATTGTTGCTGAAGACTCAGATAAACCAGGGTCTGCTGCCGAAGACACAAATAACCCAGTTTCTTGGTAGTTGTGCTATTGTGGATGTGCTCTGAAATCTAAGTGAAGAAAACCCACCGTATAAATATTGACCTATGCTACTTTTGCTGGTTCAAATCATCATATCTTACCTTTAGTGGATTCTCTGGTTCAAAAGCTATGTGTTTCCATTATTATTTTAATTATTCCCATTTTTTTTTTTTTTTGTGTGTGTGCTCAGTGGTTCCAGGGAGAGACATGGGTAAAATGCTACTCAAGTGGTTTGGTTTGGGCCCAGGGCTGCACAACAGGTGCAGAAACAAGGGGCCCATGACGTGTAGTTGTGTTGTCAGTCTGAATTCCTTTTCTGTGGTTTATTCAAGCAGTCTTACTGGATAACACCATCCGCCATCACAATCTGGTTTCTCCTTTGCATTAACTGCTTTCTTTATCTAAAAAAACAAAAGACTGATAAGTGTGTCTTGTCAGTGTAAAGTATTTTCAGTTATGATGTAAGCTCTTTGAAGACAAGAGTTATATTCTTTATCAATATAATAGTCACTTATTGTATTTCTCTAGCCTAGATGCTAAACAAGTTATTGTTAGCTCTGTCAGGGCAAATAGCTTCGTGGAAAGTACCTTCTTTATCAAAGCAGCTTCGGCCTAGTCAGCCCTGTGCATTCTGTAGTCCTTCTTTAGAAACATCACAGATCTTTCTTCTGTCACCTCTTGGTGCTCCCATCCAGCGAGACTGTGGCAGAGTTGAGTCATTGAACTTCTGCCCTGCGCTACAGAGTTGTAGGGCATGTTCAGACCAGGTGCTGTGGGGTTCTAGACGGTCTTGTCAGGAAGAATTGATATCAGGACACTTAAGGGAAACCCCATGGCAGCGTAAGTGTGTACTGGAGTATGAATTGCAGACTATACACAGTGTGAGGAATTGACCCATCTGCTCTGTCTGGGACTTGCCCACATATACCTGCCTATGGCTGCATGATCACTTCCTGGCTTGTTTTTTTGGATACCTTGGTGAAATAACTGTTAACCTACTGTTTTATAGACTAGGGAAATAGACCCTGAGGTTTATTTTCGAAATGGTTTCCTAAAAACATAACCACTGGGGTTTATTGAGGACTCAAACACTCAGATCCCTTGTTTTCTAGCAGCAGAAGGATCCCAGCATTCTTGCCTTACCTAAGTCCTTAAGGGAGAAGAGTTGAGCCCTTGAACCTGTCCGATTGTTGTGGCCATGCAAGCCTAGGATGTGAGTAAACCTGAGGATTGCAGCTCAGTCCCAGAGACACACTCCCTGTTCCTATCCCAAGCTGGCCCCTGCCATCTCCCTGCTGTAAAGCCCTCTATAAGGTCCTGTCACAGCAAGGTACAGGTTGAAGGGACTTGTGGTGGCACAGCACAGGGATGTTGGATTAACAGGTTCACCCTGACCTAATCCAGAAATTATTTCCAGCATCTTCTAACGTGTCCTGGGGCCACCCAAATAGCTCAGTGGATTAAAGCACCTGCTTAAGCAAGTGCAGAGCCCAGGGTTTGATCCCTGGCATGCTATGCCAGCCCTGCCTCTTGGGGTGTGCTGAGACTGGGCATGGTGGCACACAGCTCTTGAGAAGCTGAAAATAAGGAATCACTGTGAGTCCGATCTCCATAGTGAGACCCTATAGACTCTGTACTGAATACCTAAAAAGATAAGTAAATAAAGTGCCCTGGTTTTGACTGAGGATGCAGGATCCAGTAAGGGGCTCAATGCAAGTCACTGGGAACCCTGCGTTTAGGAAGGGCAGCTATTCCAAGCTCGAGTTTCTGAATTCAAGTCCTGGTTCTGCCTTGCACAAACGATTTTATTTTCTTATCTTTCGAGAAATATCTTTTCCCTCTGCATATAATTCTGAAGATAATCTGAATGAATGGCAGCCAAGAGGTTCTGGCATGTTAACAAGTAAACAGAACTACAAGGTACCATTCTTTAGAACTAGCATAAAGTAGGTTTCTGACAAACTGTAGTCTGACATTAAACTTTTCCATCGCTTCTGCTGACACCCCCTTTCATGCCTGGCCTTCTTCCACTGTTCCCAAAAACAGCACCCAGACGTGGCTCTGATGAACAACAGCTGCAGGTTGGAAGTGGTCAGAGCCCAAGAGCACAGATACCCGCCACATGGTGTAATTGCCCTTTGTGAAATTCTGGGGTGAGAGGTCAGCCCTCCTTGCCCATCTTTGTCACTTCTCAGTCATCTGTATCCTGGTGGCAGTTGTGTTCTCCCAGTATCTTTTCCCCACCCCACCCCCATCCTGGAGCCCAGGAAAAAACCATCTGCTGAGTTGGCTTTCAGGAGATTTTTTTTTTTTTAAATACCAATTTCCCTTTGTTCTGCGGCAACCTCCAATCAGGGCTGGTGTCTGCAGGGTTTGGCGAAAGGCTGGTATTGTGTTTCAAGCTCCCAGAGGAAAGGTTGTCCACTTGCTTTTCTTTTTGATTCGATTCCCTGCCATTCTGCAGGACAGTCAGAGGTTGCAGCTGCCACAGTCAGCTGTAAAAGAGGGACCCCTTGTTTAAGAACCTCCATGTTAATCCCTTGGTAGGGGGAAAAATAAAAACACAGAAACCAAAAACAATACAGAGAAAATAATTAAAACCACTCCTAAAATGTCTTCCTGCTCCCATTCTACCCTGTAAGTTCTACTCAGCTCTTATTGGTTGTGTTAGGAGAGGCCTCCTACTCTTGGTGGCCTTTGAAAGGGCCTCCAGAATTTCCTGGTTTCTTGCTAAACAACATGAGGTGTACATGTCAGAGGTTCAGGAGAAATGTGCTTTTATGGGGAGCTAGCATTTCAGGACAAGGGCTCTGGCTGCGCAGGTTGTTTTTCTGAACACAACCATGGCTGCCATTTGGTCCTGGATGTAGCTAAGACCTTTGTCAGCACTTGGCTCACATCGTCTACCAGGTCCTCTACCTAACTGAAGTGTAGATGCTATTGTTTCTATTCCACAGATGAAAGCAGTGAGGCAGGGAGACTTCTAGAAACCCACCTGGCTCTGCGAGGCTTCCAGGATGCAGATCTTGTTGGACGCCTCCCTCTGCTCCCAGACAGTTGCTTGGGGCGCCCCACGCAGTACTTAGATGGGTGACCCAGCAAACCTTACGTTATGACCTTGCCTTCCACCGGACCTAGAGTGAAAACTTCTCGTTCCTTCCATTTCTCCTTCTATACCGGGAGACCCAAACATGAGATCTTGGCCCAGCTAGAGTAAGTTTGGTCAAATCTTGGGAGAGCATCATGGGATCTTCTACTTCTGCCCGTGCTCTTGTCTTCTTCTGATCTGTCACTCCAAAGGCGTGCAGTTTCCCTTGG
The DNA here is from genome assembly GCA_004027025.1 of Myocastor coypus. Taxonomy (NCBI): domain Eukaryota; kingdom Metazoa; phylum Chordata; class Mammalia; order Rodentia; family Myocastoridae; genus Myocastor; species Myocastor coypus. The sequence goes on along the minus strand of PVJA010000005.1, from coordinate 302,161 downwards.
GAGTTCCAGGAGGTGCTTGGGCACGTTCCTTCGGCTATCCTCTGACTGCAGCCTTGCGCATCTGCCCTGCCTCTCACATGGCTCTATTATGATGGTGTCGCTTTATTGGTTCCTTCATGGTGAAATGAAGAGGGGTCATGGTATGAACACATAATGGATTCAGGGCACTGGTGAGCAGCCATAAAATTCATAGACCTGCTCTTCAGTATAGCGTTTCATCCTTCCTCTCGCTGTTGGGTTTGGCCAGCAACTGAGTGCCCTGGGGACCTGATGATTGTACAGTGCATGAGGACATGAGAGAGAGGACACCATACCAGAGGCAAAGAGAGAGAGGGAGCAAGGGAGAGGATTACAGGGAAGGGCGGAGGGAGTGGAGAGAGGCAGGGATGCAGAGGCCTTTCTTTCTCTTAGGACATGGCTATTTTCTATACGACTTAAAATGTGTGTGTGTGTGTGTGTGTGTGTGTGTGTGTGTGTGTGTAAAAGAGAGCATTTGTGTGTGTTCTGATTTCTTTGTATACGTCATAGGTTACTACTAACATAATCAGAAATGCGGCAGTATCAATGAGCAGTGAACTCACCGTTGTACTGTCTTCAGAAGTCTTTACCCAGTGCTTTGCTGTGTGAAATGACAAAATTCTTACTAAGTATTCTTCCCTGTCACCTTCTTCTAGTGCAACCTATGTATGACAGCAGATCTTGTCCAAAGTGATTTGGGAGACATTGTAGTCAGCATATAGACTTAGTGGGCTAGATGAGGGGCGTGGTGAGTGGTGAATGTCCCCAGGATGGGTGACAGCATGCTCAGCCTTGTGAGCTCAACAACTACAGTCACATGGGCTGTGAGCTCAACAACTACAGTCACATGGGCTGCATGAGGGTTACCTAGGGTCCTATGCCAGAGTCCAGTTTCACCTAAGGCTGCAGATTTCAGAGCTGTGAGTACAGGAGGTGCAGCAGCAAATAGCATAGAAAAAATCCAACTTGTGAGCAGTGGGCTTTGCTGAGTCTGAGACAGGTACACTAGTGCTGAGTCACTGAGCTTGGCTGAGAGGCACTTGGATGTCTCTCCTCCTACTAATTACCCCCCTTATGGTGCTCTCGTCTCTAGCATTCATTAATGTACTCACTCATTCACTCAAAGTTATGTTCTTCAATAACTGCTTGTTGCATTACAGGCAATGCTATCAAAATATACCTGAGCATTGTTCCTTAAATGTCTCATCGGGAGAATGTCTGACTTGTAGGCGACATCAAAAGTAGAAGTGGAGACGGAAAGGCTTCTCCAGAGCAACTGAGCTAGGAAGGAGCATAGGAAAAAGCTAGGTGCTAGGAAAAAGCACCATGTAAAGGACTGGTCGATTTGAGTGATAGAGACGTTCTGTACCTAATTGAAAAGAAAAGCAAGACGCATCTTGAAGCAGAGTGAGATGAGATGTGAGTGAAAGGCATCCGCTTTTGTGTCCACATGAAGAGACATGTGGCTTCAAGGTATTGATGCATTTAATCTGTTGGAAGGCCTTGAGATACCCAAATCGAGAGAGGAAGGGAGAATGGCAAGTTGGGTAGGGGCCTAAGGGAAGCTACACATCACAGACTTTGTTGGAGGGAGCAGAATCCAAGAAAAAACATCAGAGGTGATACAAGCAAGAAGCAAGGGAAGGTTCCAACATTGCAAGTGCCCAGGGACTTGGAGGAAGACAGGTACAAATGTGGAGGCAGGGAGAGAGCTAGCTACTCCCAGGGAAGAACGGAGGGGTCAGCATCTGAGACAGAATGTGTGCAAGGACAGAGGGCAGGGATGACCCATGCCTCTGAAGGGCATCAGAGTTTGGAGGCTGAGGGACTCTGTCACTCTGGGAAACCAATGTAGAAGGAGAACAGAGGGGCACCCTGGAGAAGCCTCACTGCCCTTCTGGGACCTTTGCAACAATACTTGTTGATCTTGCCGAGGTACTACTGGCAGCTTGCTTGCTAGTAGGGTCAAAATACTGTTGAAGGGTAGCTGCTGGTATAGTTCAGCAGACTAAGCATTTGCTTAGGGAAACACAGGGGCCAGGGTTTGGCTCCTGGCCCTGCCTGCCGTGCAGGCCCTACTCTTGAGCATGTTGAGCCGGTGATGGAGTCCAGGTATGGTGGCACACACCTATAATCCTAGCACTTGGGAGGCAGGAAACAGGAAGATCACTATGAATCTGAGCTGTGTAGTGAGACCCTGTACCAAAAACAAAAACAAAAACAAAAAACAAACAAACAAACAAAAAACACTGCTGACATCTTGAGCGGGCAGCTGTGTAGGTGGCCCTGGACCCAGTCTGCTCCAAGCTGGCCAGCTATGCCCCTCTCTACCTCCAGGCAGGAAAGGGTGCTCAACTTGCAAGTGCCTGCCTTTCCTTCTGGCTTCACCCCTAAGCCATGGCTTACCTTCGCCCCGCATTTTAGCCTCTGTACCCTTCCTTCTTCTTGTTCTCCCAGGAGCTCAGCAGAGGAGTGTGGTGTGGGTCTGTGTGCTTGTTAGTGAGAGTTCAGTCATGCGCTGCACATGTGTGAGTGTAAAGCCTCCAGAAGACACAGTAAGGATCACTGTGTACAATCAGGGAGAGAGGCCCTGGCCTCAGAAACAAGAGCTTCATCTCTGCCCATACCACCTTATGCATAACTACAAAGAATGGAAAAGGGGAAGAACCGCTTGGGTGCCTGGATGGGTAAACAGCATGGAACCATTGCTGTTGGCTTATGTGGACCGTATCTGGCATCTTTTTGGGAAGGTCAGCCCAAAGATTGTTGCTTCCGCTTTGGCAGATGCTACTGAATGTCCAGGGAATGAGTCCAGGGAAGTTGGGATGCTTGGCTGGGCCTTGAAGAAACTGCAGGATTTGGCAGGATGGGAGGTAGCCAGGGAGATCCCTTGAGCCACTGTCCAGGGGGCAGAGTAGAAAGAGTGCACCTGCATTGTGGTGAGCAGGCCAGACCAGATTTGACGTGGGGATAGATAGCCTTGGTGCGTCTGATTTGGGAAACTGGACTCTAAGTACAGCAACAGGAAGAAGAGACGAAAGAAGATGCACAAAGCTGCTGCTTCAGGAAGTTACTGCCCAGCCTGCTCGGCAGAGGACAGAGCCCAGAGACAACCAAAACTTGTGGCGGCAGCCAGCGCAGGGCGTGGGTGCCCTTGGTTCGTGACCATGCTGAGAGGCCCAGAGCATCTTCGGGGAGGCGAGAAGGAGCAGCCTTGCACACCTTGATTCTGGCTACTTGGAAAAATGCTATCATTTTCTGAAGAATTCATTGATTTTTTTTTTTTTTCTTAAAAAATCTTAAGTGTCTTACTAGCACTTAGGGAAAGCTGAGCAGAAGTGGTTCAAATAAAGAAGAGTACAGGCTTCTACAGGGGGCCCCAACCTGTCCTCTTGCCATGGTGTTTACTCCCACTGGTAATGTCTATTGCAGGGCACACATGGGACTCCTCGCACATGCCATAGTTGGATGCAAAGCTAAGTTGGCTTTCTCTGTTTCAAGTCAGTTGTCATCAGTAGTGTGGAAAAGTTTGGGCTGCACCTATCTGCTGCCTGCCTGTTTCTTGGCCAGCATGTTCTGTCTGTATTGTGCCACTCATTCTTGTCCTACCACTGAGCTCTCTGGCTTGGCACAAGATCCAATAAATCCTTTCCATCCTTTCTCCAAATAATGCTTCCAGGGAGCTAGGTGGATGGGGAAAGCCAGCATATGCTTGCTTCCACCGCAGTCTCCTGCCTATTTTAGCCACTTTAAATGGGACCCATTCATACACAGTATAGATGAACAAGTGGCACTTCTTATGTGTTAGAGAGGGACACAAATGCAGATGGTCATGAGGGGGAATTTTCCCCACCCTCAGAAGGTGGGGGAACAGGGCAGTGGTGTGAAAGAATGAATTAGTTATGGCAAATCTTGTTAGTGTCCATTGTAAGCAGAGACGCTAAGCCATCTGTGGCCACTTGCAGAATTGTTCCTTGTTTGTTCAAGCTCCTCACCGAAGCAAATCTTTCTGGCTTCTGATAATTTGCATATTGTCACTTGTTTGCCAACTAGAGGGTGTCGGGACATGTGTACGTTAAAGGGCATCTGTGGGGACACGTATGTGTGTGCTGAAAAAAACTGCAGTGTGGGTGTGCCTTTGAGAGCTGGCTTTGATGAGGCCCTGGGCTTAGAGGGAGAAGAGTGTTTGGTCTGCTTGCGTGCATTTGAGACATTCCTGGCTCACACCTCCGCTGGTCTTCTTAATGCCCCCTTGTCTTCTGTTCCCCCTTCTGTCCTGATTTTTGGGTAATTTTGTCCTTATCTTAATCTACGGCTTGTGTGGGCAACAGGTTAGGCTTTCTATAGGATGAGTGATTTTTTAAAAAAAATGTAGTTAGTAGAGGGTCTACAAGGACTCACTACACAGATTGGACTCAGTGATTTTCCTGATTCCAGCCTCCCAAGCGCTGGGACTACACAGGCAAGCCACCATGCCCAGGCTTAATTGTTGTCTCAGCATGGCGCAGAGGCAGGGCTGACATGGCACTGTAGGGATCAAATCCCAGCCACTGTGCCCTGTCTAAGCACACACTTTAGTGTGGTGAGCTGTCTAGCCGATCTTTTGTTTATTTGTTTGTTTTAATTTATGTCACTGGTACAGACTCTCACTGTTGCAGGTTGGACTCATAGTGATCCTTCTATTTCAGCCTCCCCAGTGCTGAGCTTACAGGCATGCTCCACCATGTTGGGTCTTGATGGCTGCTGGCTGAGCACACCCAAAGGTCTTGGTGGCAGGCGAGGCATGTGGTGCCAGGGAGTGAATCCCAGTCACTGCACTTACCTAAGCTCAGCTACCTCACTGGCCAAGAGTGATGTCTTAAGGTAATGTATAGTATCACCAGTTTGACTGGCTTCTTCTGCTGAAGGTGCTGCTGTTCTGGCTCCATTCAGTCTCCATGGATGGAACTTATGTAAACAAGTGGTGTCCAGGGGCTGCAGGGCCCATACACTGCATGGCCACTCCAGAGCTATGCAAGAAGGTAGTACTGGTTCCCACTGTGGTGACTGCTGTCTTCTGGGGATTTTGTGAAGAGCGATGTGAGCTGAGCATTGCATGTGTGGAGAAGGGAACAGAGCAAGTTCTGGAGGACCTGTGTGTAGAGATGGTTCCTGGCGTGGTGAGCAGTGAAGACCTAACCTTGATGCTGCAGAGGATGAATGATAATGCAGGGTGTGCAGGCGTGAGGGTCCTCGTGCTAGGCTTCTACTGTGCCCTGACTGGCCAGAGTAAAACTGGAAATATTCAGAAATTCTGCAACAGAGATCCTCCTTCTGCTCATGACCATTACGACTCTGGGAAAGATGATGGAAGGGTTAGAGTCTGGACAAGGGTTGGAGTTCCTTCACGTTGTTTCTAGTAGCACAAAAACAATTCTACTTATGACTTTGACAACTTAACTGGCTGAAATTTTCTAGCACCTTCATTTCCCCTTAGAGAAAAGGACTTTTCCTTCTCTGCTTCTTACTCTTACAAGGGAAGCAGACTCTAGCTCTCCTGAGGGTTGGTCTTCCCTCTATTCTGCAGGCCTCTTCAGGCTGTCAGGTGGCCTTCTCCAGAGCCATGCAAGAAGGTAATACTGGTTCCCATTGTTCGATGGAAACACAGAGGGAATGTGAAAATGGAAAGACTTTGCAAATCCCTAGAGCAGATGAGGACGTACAGCCCAGGTCAGGGGAGCCTCACAATTCACCTAAGACCACAGAGCCAATCACTGGCTGTCTTGGGGGAAAAAAAAAAAGTTATATTCTTCTGAGTCATCGCAATGCTGGACACGAAAGTGGGCACAGGACCATACCGTGGCTGCTGGTGGCTTCTGCTTGAGAGTCTGCCTTGGCTCCTTGCTTGGCTCATCTTATTACAGTTTGACACTTTTCTCTTGAACCCTCCTGAACCCACCGTGCCTTTGCCCAGGAAAATGAGATAAAGGGGCCTTTTATTTCCCAGCTGCCCTGTGCAGGCAGCATTCAGAAAAGAGGGGCTGGCAGTGGGGGTGGAGCAAGGAGAAAGCATTTGTCTTTCAACACTGGTCTGACAGGAGAGTTTCACTGCCAAGCATTTTGAGAACCAGCTAAATAATGGCCACAGGCAAGACAAAAGATAGAGCTGACCCCCTAGTTATGCAGTTACTTGAATGTGATTCACCCTGCATAATATTGCCTGAGACCTGAGTGTCTCCTTGTTAACAAGCCAAAAGGCAGTACAATTAATTATAGGGGAGAGAGTGCTATCAGATAGGAAACTAGTCTTTGCAAAGGAATAAAGTTCCAAAACGTTCCCTGCCTTCGTCAAATACAGAAGCACTGAGCACTGACTTTACCCACATACTGCGGAAATGTATGAAGAAGGAAGAATGCTAGTGGTCCTGTGGTCCTGACCCAAGCTGTGGGCTTAGAAGGCTTAGCAGGAGCCAGGAAAGTTGCAGTGATTGGGGAGAGGGGCCAGGATGTGGCAGGAAATTATTAATTGTCGTTTGGTTGAGAATGAATGTTGGGTGAGTTGACCAGCAGCTGTGCAAGCCTGATGGGTGCTCGGGATGTCAGTGTCATGCCCACCGGAGAGATCCAGGATGAAGGGCTGGGGGCCAGGACAAGACGAGGGGAGAGGCTGTGTGGCTGGGTGTTGGGGCCAGGTTTGGGAAAGTGAGCGCCTCAGCCCATTTACAGGCTGTCTCTTGCCTGCTGCTGTCATGGGCTGATTCTTCATGATCTGTTGACACAAGCAAGTGCTCGTGCTTCTCATCCATTTGGGGTACGACTACATAAACCTAGGAGCTGGGGACTCACTGTTGTATGGAGTATAGAGGCGGGGGAGAGGAGAGGTAACGGCCAGAGGATTTGAAGAGTGCAGGGTCAAAGGTTAAAGGACAAGGGTTACCAGCAGGGAAAGGCCCAGGATTGAAATATTTGCTGAAGGCTGACAGGCTACAGAATAGAAGCAGACAAGTGGCAAATTCCTGTTTTCTCTTCTAATTGAGAAAATATTTTGAGTACTATTCACTCAGATGGCATAATAAGTAGGGGTGGGGACTGGAGGTGGAGAAAGAGTATGACTGAGGGAGAATATTACTGCATTGCTGGCGGAAGCCAGCTCCCGGAGTGGGTTCCATGTGTCACCTCCCTGGCCTCCTTCTCTGAGCAGTAGAACATTCTTTTCTTTGTTTACCTGCTCAGCACATGTTCCTGGAGAATCTGCCTTTGACGCAGGGCTTGGTGACTGCCCACAGGTAGTAGCAGCAGACAAATGGAAAGGAGCCTTGTCCTCCCTGCACGGGTGAGGAGGTCCAGGAACAGGTGATTTGGACACAATGCAGCATCATTGATTTGATGCAGTTACGGTTATTTTCTTTCAACACCTAAATCTTCTAATCATCAGTGTCTGCTCAGAGTCTAGCGACTAATTTTCTATCATTTCACTTCTAAAAGAGAATATAAAGTGATTACAGCACTAGGTCTGGCCGTGCCAGGCAGTGGTTCTTAATGGGGTTGCTCTGCACTGCCCTAGGAATAGAGTACAGCCCTAGGGCTGGTGTGTGACCAAGGCAAAAGCCAGGGTTTGAGGAAGTGGTTAGGAAGTAAAGTAGTTGTGTCTTGATGCAACCAACCATAGCCAGCTTCTCCTCCTCCCTGCTTGGCCCCGCCTGATCTTGCTTGGAAGAAGTAGCTCTACTATTTTAGGAGCATAAGTTTGTTTAGCTTTCAAGGCTGGTGTGGAGGGGCAGTGGTGGTGATTTACTGGGTAGGTTTGAATTAAAGGAGTACAGAGCTGGGGAGGCCCTTGGATCATTTTGCAGAGGGGAAGTCCCCAAAGTGAAGCAACATCTTCATGGTGGCACAAGAGGCTGTCCTGGGCTGGGATCCCTGCCCCCATCCTGGCCTGACTTCTCAGACGCCCCTGGGTGTGCTGCCACCTCTGCAGGAAGTGATGACTCAGGTCATTTTCGTCAACATCTCTCACCCACCAACCCCCTCGCCATTTTCTTCCCACAGACACCAAAGCCAGTTCTAGACTCAAGCAGTTTCAATTTTAGACAATTTCCTTTTTAACTTAGAAATCGATGGTTAGAAGAGGGGGTTGGGGCTGGTGGCTAGAGGTGAGGAGGGAGGTGAGACAGCCTTCTCCTGGCCTTTGGGTAGCCTGCAGAAGTCAGCATGGAGGACCTTCAGCTGACCTGGAGGTGTCTGCAGGGAGAACACTCCTACCCTGGAGTTCTTTCCTATTTAAGCTCAAAAAGGTCTTTCTTCCTTTCCAATATGTGGGCCTATCCTAAAACATCTGAAATCTCTATGTGATTTTTTAAACTTTAAGAAGAAACTCATGGAGTTGTAGCAAACAATTTATACATGATATTCCTAGGTTTATGGATTTTGGTTCTAATAATCCTAGGTACATACTAGTTTTTTTTTTTTTTCCTAAAGAAATTAGGAACTTTGCTTTGTTATACAGCTTAAAGTTTCAAACTACTGATAATAGCCATAAAAAACTGAGTAAGATCCATCTCTTGAGTCCAAATGGCAGGCACCAAACTAACCCCTTTACCTACAAAGTTATATGTAATTATCCCCATAATTCTAATAGGTGAAAACCTTATTTTCCCTATTTTCCTGGTGAGTCAACTGACACTGGGAGGTTAAATAGCCAACCAATAGCACATAGAGAATGTATTAGCATTTGAGCTCAGGTTCACTCTTGCTTTTGAAGTTTATATTCATAATCCCAAAGCTTAGAGGACCTTCTACCCAAAGTTTAGCAGTAATAAACTGTCATAATGTGACTTACTTATCTCGTCAAGTTTGAGTCCAAATGACCTGAATTCAAAGTTTGTTAACATCTATAAGTTGCAAAGAGGCTTCATAAAGGTACTGTTTTAACGCAAGCCTCAAGCCACACAACTGCGGCACTACTACGTCGCAGTTTGCTTTTAAAACAAAGTATGAAAAGATCTCAAGAGGAAAAAGCTGGCTGAAATGTTTGATGTGAGCTGCCTGTGCTGCCTGGTTCCTCCCTTCACTTTCTGGAGTTTCCAGGGAGTTGAATCCCGTTGTCACGGACATTACAGTCTGAGAGTGAGTGCCGTGGGGCTCTCTGAGGGCCTTGGAGAGGTTCACCCACCAAATAAATGCAAAATGAATGGCAACAGCTGCTTTCCTTTTTTTTTAACAATCTAGACTTTCTTTGCTCTAACTTCTCAAACCCTTTGAAGTGCTTTTCTAGAACGTTCATCCAGTCGCTAGAGTAAAACTGATGGAGTTGGAAGACTGGATTATCTCAGGGTTCTAGCTCTCTGGAAAAGTCGCATGCATTTCACTCAAATGCTTGGTCATGATCTCTATTGGTGTGTGTGTGTGTGTGTGTGTGTGTGTGTGTGTGTGTGTGTGCCCGTGCCCGTGTGTATTTGTGTTTTGATATACAAATGAAAAGTCTTTTAAAGTTCACCTATGAATGCCCTTATTCCTTTAGGGTAAGAAGTTATGATAAATGATGTCCCTGCAGGTTCCAGTCCTGAGAGCAGGAATTTCCTAACATTCCCTTTGCCTATGGAAGAATCTTAAGGATTTATTGGCAAATGTCTGTCTTGCGTGTTTCCTAAAGATACATTCAGATGGCTTCTCAACCTGCTGTTTCAGAGTCAGCTTGTGTGGTAAATGGCTAGCTCACCTTTTAGGCCTGAGGTGGAGGGCAGTAGGCGGGCCCTGTACACTGCAAGAGGTTGACAACTGAGTGGATGTGTACAGCCAGAGTGTGTCCTTCTAACAACAGTCATTTAGGCAGCCACCACTGTGTCTCCTAGGTCCCCCAAATCCCTAATGTGTGAAATCTTCACCACTAATACAGGGGAAGAAACTCTCAATCTATTAGATGTCTAGTACAAACTCACGTCCTCTAAAGTTGAACAACAAATTTTAGGAACAATAGAGATTAAGAACAGAATATGTTGAGAGAAGGCTTCTGTCAGAAAGAGTAATGGTCAGGGTCCCTGGCAAGTTGCCAAGGATCCTGTCTTATGGAGCAAAACTACAAGGTGAGGTAGGTCCAAGGTAAGAGAAAATGGGAGTGCAGAGTGGGCATGAGATGCAACAAAACTATGGCCAACCACTAAGATTACAAATATAATTATTCAGGCAAAATTAATTAAATCAGGATCCAATGGGGAAGTCAGTCACATAGCAAGGGGCTCTTCCTGGCTTCCTCAAGGTGGTTGATACCTATTTAGAAACTCAGTCCCTGATGTTTATCCTTAGGAACTACGTGAGTATATGTCTTTCATTCCATCCGTCCATCAGAAGATGTGCCCGTCCCTCACCCACTGCCTCCACCTTAAAATATCCCATCCTCTGCACTGGTTCCTTCCAGGGCCCAGCCCTATGTGAGTACCCATAACTCAGCTGTCTGTAACACAACCACTATAAAATCAGATTCTTGAAGAAAGTGAAAGGGACTCTTTCTGATGTTCCCAATAAATACATAGCCAGCCAGCCACCTCTGCCGTATGAGTGACCTTTCTGTTGTTGGACACTTCTGGACTTAGGTGCTCTTTTCTTTGTTGGGGTGGTGTAGTCCTCTTTGTAACCTCTACTTAGTCTTCCACATAGGTGCTACCACTTTCCTAAGACTCTAGTCTAAAACTGTGAATAAATGTGTCCAACAGAAAAGAGCCTTCATGTGAGAGGAGGTCCTCAAAAGTCCCATTCATGAATTCTCTTCTGTTCTCTACTGTCATTTATTAGATTCGCTCAGCAGAATTAACAAAGGCTATCACAGGAAGAAAAGCAACATCTCTTTTTCTCTGGCTTAAGACTCATTACTTAGAAATATGCTAATTCGGAGAGAGAAAATAATGCGCTTCTACTGAATTGTGATTGCGTTGGCACAGCTTGCCTACTTTATTCAAATTCCTGTGTGGCGCTGTCTTATTTATTTCAGTGGGCAGGACAATCAGAAGATAGAAGTACACATCTTTGGAATGTTTGTTTAGTGGCTGTTTACTATTAGAGAAAAGTATTTCTCCAAACTGGTCATCTCCCTTAATATAATTAAATTTCTCTGTGCTAAATCTTATTACAAACTATTAAAAATTACAGAAGGCATGAAAGTTTGGAGAAAATGTGGTTGTTTTGCTTCATGTACAAGTAATCAAGTTAAGTTTCTGGGTATGAATTTTTGATATCCCATAGTTACCATTTATTTTTTCAGCTAAAATTTGAGGGATATAGATTCTATGGTAGTCATTGTAGTCAACATTAAGAACATAAGATCAAATAAGTTACCTCACTTGCCTTTAAGTTTAGCGAGTCACACAAGCAAATAAAATGGCAACTATAAAAGAGTGTCCTGAATTTAGCGAAGAGAAAAGATAACCCTTCAAATTAGACTTGAAAAGAAGAGAAGCTTCTGGAATGACAGGAAGCTAATTATTAGACCAAATTCAAGGAAAAAGAGGAATTACATACACTAGGCAAGAGATCAGGTATTCCAGAAGAATAAAAATCACAGGGTGGTAGAGCAACAGATTGGACTCGAGGGTTTGCAAGTAGTTGTTTGGGGCTGCATTATGGCAGGAGTGTGCTGGCAGCAGAAGTAAGAATTGAGCAGTGGGCACAGCGCAAGAAAGAATGAACAAGAAGCTTCATGCCTCCATGAAAGATAGCTGCCGTTATTACTTGTACCTTACCAGTGTGAGAACTAAGCCACAGGGACATTCAGTGATTTGCCTATCACAGAACTCGTGAGGCTTGGATAATAAATTTGAGCCCATGAAGTCTGGTTCTTGAGTTTATTCTTTGACTCGTTATTTTTTGAGCTAAATGTAAAAGGCATTCCTCAAAATTCTGACTTATTTTAGACATGTGCAGAGTTACATTCTAGAATGGTCACATGGAGAAGTACGTGACTAGAAGATCATAGGGCGAAAAGGCTTGAGGAGGGGCCAATTGGAGGCCTCTAACATTATTTAGGGGACAGTGATAACAACCCGAAACACCCTGGTGACAGAAGACATCATCAGGAGTGAGCTGCTTCAAAAAGCGTTAAGCAGGTAGAATCTGCATTACTCAGTGGCTAATGGCATTAGTCATTGAATGAAAAGGTGGAATTTAAGACAGCTCTTAGGCAAATGGACAGCGCCCTTCAGATCTACAAAAAGGGATGCTGGAGCAAGTCAGTGTGTGTCCTGTTGAGTGTTAAGAGCCCAAGGAGCACCAATGTAGTGGTGCCTTGTGGGCAGTTGAGTGGTTGAGTTCTGTGGAGTAGAGTGGGCTTTAAGATGTTAGTAGTTAAAATTGTGAGAGTGGTATAATTTGCCTGTGGCAACATCTCAGGGTAAGGCTGTGGAAAGATCTTTGGGAATTTCAGTGATTTACAAGATAAGCAGAGGAAAAGTCTTCATGAGAAATATTTTACCCAGAGTGGGAGAAACCCATGAAGTTCCCGAAGGTTGTGATTTATATTGCACAAGTGTCAGCAGTGTGACTTTTGAAAAAGTGGTGAAAGTGGAATTTTGGATTCAGAAGTCTGTGAAGAGAGAGAATAAATTATTCTATAGAATGATCTTTCTAGAAGAACCCCTGCTGATGAAATGTAGCAGTGCTTCAGATTGATTCAACTTCTTGATAACACATTGTGAAGCCCCTGCAGAAGTCTGAAGTAGTGAGACAGCGACATGACCTGCCCTTAGTTCATGCAGAGCAATAAGCTTGCTTAGACACATATTGAATAGGACTTATTTTGTTATGTTCAGTTTTCCGCTGGTACTATAGAATATGAAAGACATAGGCAGTAATGTGGGTTCTGCCCTCAAACAGTTGTTCTAGTTACAACAAAGACAAACATCAAACTCTGAGTAAAAATGAGCCAAACTGCCAATCAACAGGCTATCAGAGAAGGGAGAGGTTGGAGTTTGCTCAAGTCCTTGGAGATGCATTGAGTGAAGTCTATCCTCAGTGACAGGGCATAGTGTATTCTGGGAACACAGAGAGACCTGCCATGTGGTATAGATAGGAATAGATAGGAAACAGATAGGTATAGAGAGGGAAGTGTATGAGAAGCAGACAGTGAGGGGCCCAGCTCTTCCTGAGCTGTATACCTCTCTGCATGCCACTTTTGAACAGCTTTGTTAACTCCTGTAACCTGTGTGGCTTGATCTTTCTATTCAAGAGGCTCTAAAATACTCCACTGCCTACCCAGGAGATGGCATTTGGCACCTGACATATGCTATTCCTGCCTCCTTTTTTTTAGGCCCAGGGCAGATCTTCTGTCTTTCTTCATTGTACTGAGCCAAAAGAAGCATCAAGGAGACAATGAAAAAATCTATGTGTAGAGTAGAGGAAAAGAGGCTTAGACAGCATCAGTGATGTCTGATGACAGGGTCATCCTCACATCCCCTTAAACAAGAGACAAATGGTGTTCTGTTCCACTGCTATGTAAGAAACCACCCTAACATCAAGTGGCACAAAGGCTCTGCATACTTTCTCATATTTTCTGTGTTGTGTATCAGCAAATGGACATGGCTTTGGGCCCTAGATTAGTAGGAACCCAGCAGTGGTATCTGGGACAGTGCAGATTTGCCAGACTTGTAGCTGGGAACTTAGCCCTGGCTTTGGGTGTATTGCTCAGTTCTGGTTTATGTTTTGTTTCTGGTAATGGGTACCTGGACCAGGAGAGCCAGAGTGGCTGAGGTCACCTGGACACCTCTCTCTACACAACCTCTCTACGTGGCTGGTGGCAATTTCTTCAGAGGTGTAACAATCATGGGATTCAGACTTCTTACATGGTATCCTTCAGAGAGAAGCGGTAGAAGCTACGAGGCTGCTTATGTTCTAGCCTCTGAATTTCACTTGTGCCACATTCTGTTGGGAAACAAGTTACCAGGCCAGTCCGGACCAGCAAGCTCTGCAGAAGCCTTGCTTCTCATCCCTGGCCTCAAATAAGAACGATGTCACTTGTTTGATTAAATAAGCTCCTGACAGAAAGTAGGGACCACAGACCAGTGTAAGAGATTGTCACAACGCGTGTGGTCAAGGTATGGTCCACTGACCAGAAGAACCCTGAATTAGGAGCCAAGAGACCCGCACCTGAGCTCTGACTTCATCTCCGTCCAACCAACCCCAGAGTAGCTTTGACTTATGGGTGACAATCCTGACCACAATAGCTTCATGTCTTATTTATTGAGACCTTTTAGTGAATGGAGCTATGTTTGATTTTAGAAGATGCGGGAATAGTTCTATACACACACGCGCGCGCGCACACACACGCACACACACACACACACACGTTACATATCATACATCTTCATATTATCTATAAACTAGAGACAATGGTTTATACTGAAGTTAGACAGTTTCAGTCTCTTCTGTTCACCAAACACAGCCTCTTCTTACCCTTTTCTCATCTGTCATCTGTATTTCTTAGCTGGTTCAGGTAAAAATCTGATAAAATGCTGTCTCACAGTTCAGAGAAGTCTCCAAAAGCATTATCCTAGTGGTTTTGATGATCTGCCTTGATAAGAGTCAGACTGTCATATCACCCAGATGAAACTGTTTCTCTCTTCCTTATGCCACACTCCATTGCGTTTTTACATACATTGCTATATATTGTTCCCCCCATGCTTTCTCTCTGTGTATCTGTGAGGTGTGTGTTCTTGACATTTGGGTTGGTGCTGTCGGGTGGTATTTGTTGTAACGTGCTTGTGTAAGTATTTGAGTAAATCGAGCTCTCTGAATGAACAGTCTAGAATAAAATCCAACCAGCAAATCCATGGCTCTTGGAGATCGATGATAGCCTGTCTTCATTATGAGTCTTGAATTGGTTGTTCTTTTTTTTTGAGACAGGGTCTCGGTATGCAGTTCAGGCTGGTCTTGAGCTCACTTTTGTAGGCCAGGCTGGTCTCGAAACCACATCGATCCTCCTGCCTCAGCCTCCTGAGTGCTGGGATGACAGGCATGCGCCACCACGCCGGGCAACTAATTGCTTGTTGTTTATACTCAAGTTGCTATTCTTGGAATGTACCTTAGCAGGAGCAGTCTGTGGGATCCTCTTTCCTTTAACAGGCTGCAACTTGACTGTGGCAGCAGCTGCTTGAAAGCCCCTGCTTCTTTCTGCATGGACAGCCACAAATTCCCTGCTCTAGGAACTTGGTGGGTTGAGCAGGCATCCAGGGAAGGAGGAAACCCAAAGTCCATGTCCCAGTGGATAAATAAGGGAAGATGTCTGTCAGAGTGCATCGAGGGCCACTTCCCTCCCATGCCTGGACAAGAGCGACCATATTGTGCATTGTCTTTGTTTAGACTTACTGTCCGAGCGTAAGTGCTCTGTACACAGTTCCTGTTTAGCCATTGCTGCCTATATTGCTGTCTTTCTGAAGTCTGTTTTTTAATGAAATAAATTCCTTTAACAAGAAGGGCTGTGCAGTCGCTTAGCACAGTAAACAAGAACAGTTCAGGTCTTTTCAGGAACCTGAAGCCAAGGGATGGTTTGTTTTTCTGGTCTCCAGGAAGAGGTGACACAGAAGGAGGCATTGACCTTAGTTTGGCTGAAACCCACCAGGTCCCTTCCTGGCGCTCACATTCCCTGAGTGTGTAACTCAACACCTGTCTTTCTGCAGGCAAACAGAGCTCACAGTGACAGCAGTGCCCCTCCTGCCCCAACCCTGCCAGCAGCCCAGCACCTTTTACCTATTATTTCAAACCTTGAAAAACCAGAACCACAGAATAAATTTTCCCTAGGATTCTGAGTTAGGGCCAAGAAACAAAAATTTAATCAGAAAAACAACTTCCACAGGAGGTCCAGGGATTGATACATCTCTCCATTTTTAGCTGCAGACCTAGGGTGTAAGGATTTTAAAGAACTTTAAGGCTCCCTGTGGCGCCCCAGTACAGGAGAGGGGCATTTGGTCTGAAAGGCCTCCTCTCTTACTGTCTGAATGCCAGCCCATCTGAGCTACATAACACCCCCTGCTATTTCGGTCTGACGTGGTCAAGCTGAATCTCTGGTAAGTAAATAATTAATTTGGAAGTTGGGGATGGCAGTGGAAAAGGCAGCGATGAGGACTCAAATAACCAACCCCAAATGTGATAGCCACTCTGGCTCTCAGAGACAAGGAGTTCTATTAGGCCTAGTTCTATTAGGTGCTTCTATTAGGTCAGTTCTATTAGACCTAGACGGTCCTGTCTTCTGGCCTGTCTCTCCACATGAAAGTCAAGTGGCTGTATCTCTCCATCTCTGGATCGCACCGCTGTCCCCAAACACTTGTGCACACGTGACAGGCCAGTGTTTTCTTTCCTAAATCCGCCAGGCGCATGCACATCCCCATGACTCAAGAGTCAAGTCTGGCCTCCAGTAGCGCTGTGGCTTTGGGCAGGGGTCAGGCTGTGAATAAACCATTACGTGGCTGATTCTACATCCTTCTCTTCTACCACAAAAACCTCAATTTCCCTTTTTGTGGAAAACGAAAACCTTTTTTTAATGCCCCATCAGTGGGACAGTGACCATTGAATTACATGGCATCCCCAAGAAATTTTTCAGATTAGTTGGTTTGGGGAGATGTTACTGAGAGGGACACTGTCCCAGTCCGTGAGAGAAATGGAGGTGTCCAGTCCTAGCTCTTCTGACCTTGCTTCTAACTTTGTGTGTAGAGCAGGAAACTGATCAGCCTACGGATGATTTGTGAATCTGCGGACTTGTGGCTGAGAGGCCTTAAGGGCACTGACCACAGGATCCCTGGGGCGAGAGAGTTCCCTCAATCTCACCACAACGCGGCCCTCCATGGAGCTCTGGCAAGGAGTGACTGATGATGAGGCCCCAAATCGTAGTCAGAAGCTGGTCCAGGAGGCATTCTGTAATGCTAGTTTGGTATCAGTTCTAGAAGGAAATAAGAGAGCAAAACTAGTCAGAGGCAATATAAAAATTTGCAAACTGAAAATGTGATATGAAGATAAGATATATTGATTATGTAAGGGATTTTATGTAAAGATTACTCTTCGATGCATCTGGATTTCTCATTTGTGAACTATTAATTAAAAACCCCAGTTGTCTTAGTTTCTGGCCTGGGCCTTCCCAAGAATGCTGGACATCACAATTGTCTGCTATTCTAGCTCTCTTTTATATGTCTGGACTGTTATGGAGCAGTTTAGGCCCCTATAAAATGCTGTTGCTTTTGCAGGACATAAAAAGACAGTGAAAAAAAAAAAAAAAACTTAGTTTGGCATTCAAGGATGCTTCTAATTTCAGCTACGCTGCTATTTGAAGATTTATCTCTCACCGCTTTCTGAATGCTCTGTTCATTCCCTGATGGCACTTCCATCCCCATTTCCATACTGCTGTTTACAGTACTCTGACCTTAAGTGTCCTCCTGCCTTTCCCAGTCTCACCAGTTGTCATGGTTTACATCAAGATGTCTCCCCAAAGCCTCAGGTTCTAGAGAGGTGACCGCATCAAGGGGGCGTGATGCTCATCAGTAGGTGAGTCCAAGGGGGAGCTTATGGTTAAATGTGATATTGGGATGTAGAAACTTGCCAGAGGAGGCAAGTTGCTGCAGGGACAGCCTGGAAGGGTCTGCCCCCCTTTGCCCCCCTCCACCCTCCGTATCCCTCTGGCTTCCTGCCAGCCATGCCGTGAGCTCTGCTCTGTCATGCCACCTGGCCTTGGAGCCAGTGGACTATGGACTGAAATCTGTACAGATTATGAGCTTGCTGACTTGCAGGTACTACATATTTGCCCCAGCCATGAGAAATTAGCTACGACCCTAGTACTCACCCTGCCATAGGAAGTTCCTTCTCTTCCCAATGTCCCTGGCTTGTACCTGTCCTTCTCCTGACTTTCTGTGGTACCTTTCACCAGCATAAGTTTTTTATGACAAAACTTTTCACTTTACCTTTCACTGGTTCACTTTTTATGTTTCTGTTTCCTGTTTACACTAGGAATTCTCTTTCAAACATATAAGGATTTAATATATTAGCATCCCCCACAGCATTTAGTATGAAGCAAAAACTTGATAAATACTAGTTAAATGTACATTATTAAGTTTTAGGCATTATAAAAAAAGTAGTATGTTTAATTCGCACTTCTAAGAAGTGTTGTGTCCAATAAATAAGATGCGTTTATCTGTACAACCACATTGCAGTGTTCATTGATTATAAAGCATTATGTGACCAAGAATATAGTTTAGTGGCATAGATGCCTGCCTGGCAAGTACAAAGTCCTGATTTCTATCCCCACTGCAAAACAAAGCAAAAGAAAACAAAACAAATAAATATTATGAAAGTGGAAAGCCAAAGTAAAAGCTTTCAGTATTCATTCATCTACAGAAAGAGTATTTGTGTAGGTGAAGGGGATTTAATAAATGTAGCTACTGTCACTGCAAGTTGGAATGTATAACGGGCAGGACTGGCCTCCTCCTGGCCTCCTTCCCCCAGCGCACCCCCGACATCCCAGCTAATATCTGCAGCAGAAATGTGTCTCCCAAAATCTGTATTTCCCAAAATCTCCATGGCCCCATATTTTACTGCTTCCATTTTTCACACTATTTTCAAATCATCAGATATTTCAATTACATGTAGTACTGCTATTATATTCATATATTTTTAGCACTTTAATAACCCTGATTATTTCATCAGAGCAAAGACCTTGAGTTACATTCTACTCATAAGCCATAATACACTTAGCACATTTATTGTGTTTTTGGTTGTCTGGTCCACTGCCAACATGATTCTGTTTCATGATTCAGTTTTTTTTGCAGTTTTTTGAGAAGAAGGTGTTGTTGGGAAGGAAGAGAGACTTATCTGGAGCTATATCATAAAGCTTTTCCTGACCTCCATCGTGCCCCAGGTATCCTTGCTAACTAACTCTGTGCTTTGTACTGCACCTCTCCCAGACACATTTTATTCTCTTCCGTCTCCGATTCTTTCTTTTCTCATTTGCATCTCTAGTGGTGACCACCAGCTCTGGCATATAGCAGACACTTGTCGATCTTTGTAAAGGAATGAATGAGGACTGAATTAGTAGGTGGACACTGAGCTCTCATGAGCTCAAGGTAAGGAGTGCAGGTTACTTGCAAGGATGCCATGTTGCTTGGTGGTCTGGGCTGGTTTTTCTGGACCAGGTCTTCAAGAAGACCCATGATTGTTACCCAGCAGAAACAGCTTCCCCTATAACATAGGGCCCAGACTCCTTGGCTGTCTATCAAAGCAGTGGGTAGCTCTAGAAGTAGAGAGGGCTGGTGCATGAGATGGGTACAGCTCACTCTACACAAATCGTCATTGTTTGGTTAACTCTTACCTCTAAAAAGGCACACATTAGCAGTCTGAAATAACACACATTCACTCATGTTCTTTATGTCTCTGTCTCTCTCATTACTGATTTGGGCTGGGAACAAAGCATGATTTTTTTTTTTTTTTTGGATTGTATAAGTCAGTGACCAAGTTACCTTAGGATACAGGCCACTGGGGCAGCAAAAATTCTATCACGTTCCAAGTTAACACTTTTTTTTTTGAGATGGCTTTGCTACATAGCCCAGGCTGGCCTTGAACTTGTAGTAGTCCTCCTGCTTCAGCCTCCTGAATGCTGAGATTATGGGCCTGTGGAACAACCCCTGGCTAGTTCCAAGTTAAAGGCACAGATGCTTGCTGTCAGTTCTGGTTTGCACTGAATGTGACCTTAGAAAAATCGCTTCAGTATTCCATATGCTGCAGGAGAAGGCCATTGTGCTTCATGGTTCCAGAGTTCAGAGTTAGGAATTCTCTAAGATAGAATGACTTTCCTTTTGCATTAGTCAGCTTTTTGTTTGCCGAGTCAAAATGACTGATTCTTGCAACTTAAAAAGGTGGAAAGATTTGTTTTGGATCATAGTTTTGGTGGATTCAGTTTGTGGGAAGCCGGCACCAAGGCAGAAACTACACAGTAAGAGGGCCTGATGGGCTCCAACCACTTAACAATGGCATTCAGGCAACAGAGAGACAGAAGAAAAGGTTCTAGGAATAAGAATGCAACCTTCTGGGTGGTTCACCCAGTGACCATCTTCAAACATGCCTTACCTCCTAACTGCACATTCAGCTGCTAAACTTATCAATGGATGAACTCATGGAGACATTGTGATGGATTAGCTAATGGTCAACCTGGAACATGTGGTGAACTGAGTCAGCATGGTGCTAGGTGTGGAAAGCCTACCTGAGGATTGCTGCCAACGGCATAAAAGGAGACCTGGAGGGAAAGATGGCGTGCTGTGGCAGGTGAAGCTTGTCATGTTGGTTTTCTAATATCAACTCAGCTATTCTCATCAGAGAAACCTGCTTCCTCGGTGTTGCACAGGATGGCTGCAATTCTCTTCAGGGGCGTTCTGGTCCTTGCCTTTCATATTGCTTCCTGGCTCCAGCATAAATCCCTTAGCCTACCGGCATGGATCCTTCACCCTGCTGGCACAGGGTGTGTTGCTTCTCCCACTGATTTTTGGGTCTTCTCAGTGCAGGTCCTTGATAGAGACTTGCATGAAACATTGTTGTGGGCTCTAGGCTTCCACCTGGTTTCCTGAAGGCAATTACCATGGGTTCTAGGTCTTGGCCTGATAAAGGATATTGTCGTGGGACCTGGACCCTCAGCTGGATCCTTTGGGTCTCTAGTGTGTAGATAGATCTCCCATCCTTTTCTGCATTTGACTTTTTGATTGCATGTTATAAAATAATCCTATAAATGATGTGGCTTGCATTAAACCCATTCCCTTGCAAACCCTGACAACAGCATAATTATAATGCTTCCATGATTCATCCATATTCCAAATACATGAGACTTTTGGGGGACATTTTAGACCCAAATGTCCTTGTATGTGTGCACAGGGTTGCACTACGCAGCTCAAACTCATAGTGATCCTCCTGTTTTCAGCCTCCCCAGCACTGTGATTACAGGTGTGTGCCACCACAGGCAGACTTGATCGGGGGCTCAGCACACTCAGGGTTGGGGCTGGTGCAGCGTGTGCTGCCTGGCCCCTGTGCTTGCCTAAGCAGGCACTTAGTCCACTGAGCTAGTTACCTGCCCTTAGATTTAAATCTTACCTGCCCTCAGATTTAAATCTTAAACATATTTGGAGGCTTTGAGCTTTCAGTTAGTAGAGAATCTGTAACAGGGATTCTGTATCTTGAACATAGGGCTATGTTGTTCTTTTTGAACCTGAGTCCACAGCTTTCAGCTGATGTTCAATGCCATTGCCGTGGATCAAAGTGATGTCACACAGGAAGAGGAATTATATGGTTTTCTCTGTGCAACACTCAAGTGAATTACCTGCTATAGCTGTTTTGTAAGTGATAATATCCTCATTGCTCATCAGTTGATTGACTGTCCCTACATCTCAGGACACGCCTACATCCATAAGTCCACATGCTTATGCTCCTCCTCTTCCTCCATTGAGACACTGGTCTTTGATGTCTTGCTGGCTTAATCTGCTCTTCAAACATAGGTCAGGTTCCTTGCAGTAGCTGTGGCCCTCTGTGGAGGCTGAGACCTTGATATCTAGGGCCAATTAATTATGCATTCGCTATTGTTGAGAGAATGCTCTCTACCTAATAGGCAAGTTCCATACTGTCATCTCTTTCCACTGACTTTCTGCAGTCTTTCCCTGATGGTTTTGCTGGCAGAGACCATTATTAACATTAAAATCTGGGCCTGGCAGGATGGCTCAGTGGTCTTAAGCACCTGCTTGGGAAAGCTTGGGCAGCTTCAGGGACCACGGTTCGATCCCCGGCACCACATGCTGCGCCAGCCCTGCCCTTGGGGTGGGCTGAGCCGGCCATAAAAATGAGTGAATAAACAAAGGTTCTGAAACAAGAAAAAAAAATAAATAAAATTAAAAAAAAAAATTAAAATCTTTCAAAGATCCATAACCCTCCAAGGAAAATAAGGTTGTCTCCTCTTTTGTATTTTACTCCATTTTCTTTCTTTTCTTTTCTCTTCTCTTTTCTCTTCTTTCTTTCTTTCTTTCTTTCCTTCCTTCCTTCTTTCTTTCCTTTCTTTTTTATTTATGTATTTGGTACAGGGTCTCATTATGCAGTTCAGATTCATAGCGATCCTCCTGTATTTAGCCTTCCTAGCACTGGGATTATAGTCTTGATTGCTGGCTCAGTGTGCCAGGGAGCAGAGCCATTGTGGCATGTGTTGCCAGGGATTGAACCCTCAACCCTGCACTTGCCTAAGCAGGTATTTAGTCCACTGAGGTACCTTGTCAGATCTCCATTTTTCTAAAAACATCAAAATGACATAAGTGTTCACGTTTTACATACATGTATTCAGGTTTTTAAAAGGAACATGTGTGGGCACCCACATATACAAGTCGCTGGTCTAACAAATATCTACAAACTGAGTGGTTTAGAGCAATACAGTTTTATTATTTTATAGTTCTGGAGGGCAGATGTCTGACGTGAGTCTCTCTGGGCTGAAACCCAGGTGCAGGCAGAGCTCCATTTCTTCTACAGTCTCTAGGGGAATGTGTGGGACCTTTTCTTTAACGTCTTTGGAAGCTGCTGGCATTCTTTGGCTTATGGTTGTATTTCTCCGTGTTCAGACTAAGCAACGTAAGCCCGAGTGATTTCACATGGCTGTGTCTCTGGTATCTTTGCTACTTCCTACTCTTTCAGAGACCCTCGCAAATACATTAGACCCACCTGGTTTTGCCAAGACAGTTTTCTTCCTTTAAAGTCAACTGATTAACAACTTTAATTCCATCTACAAACTTAATTGCTCACTTCCATGTAATATATTCATAGATTCTCCTGATTAGGACACAGAAAATCTTTGAGGAGACATTCTGTGTATCGCTCCAATTTTAGTAGTGTTAATAACTTGTATTGACACAACATTTAAAAAAAGCCTTTCCTTGTTTTTACTTCCTGATCTGTGACTAGATGCTCAAGCATAATTCTCTCCTTGCACTTGAAATAAAAATAATTGCTTTTAATTTAATTTAATTTGCCATAATTTGTGGAACTTTTGGAGCTATAACACTTCCAAGACATGTTTAATAAAAGGACACATTTGTCTATTTGTAGTATTATTAAGTATTTTCATTAATCAGAGGTCCTAGAAAGCTTGCTTTTCATTGTGAGTGCTATCTAAATTTGGATTCAGTTTCTTCACATTTGAATATTCTCAAAAAGACAATCTGGACATACTACTGTTGGATAAAGTATTTAAGAGAGTTTCATGGTGTGTTTATTAAAGTCCAAACCCCAGTACACTAAGTTATTCTCTAGTTTGAAACCTCAGTAGATTAGAATCTGGTAACTGGGTAAAGGTTTGACCTCATGGCACTGCAAGGGCACAATTAGGAGTGGGAAGGTTGCCATGGAAGGTTACCATGTGACCTTGTGGGGGATCAGAGGGTAGAAAGTGTGAAGAATTGACTTTGATCAAATAATAGAATCTGCATGGAGTTGCCCTTGGAATGCTGGAAGGCACACTTATTCACTGGGAGTCCTCATGAGTCTTTGGACCATACCTGCCTAGGAACTGTCAGGAAACCCTCCCAGAGACACCGGAGGATAAGCACTTACAAGTGTGCCTGGCCTTGGATCAAGAAAGAATAAAAAGGGGACTGGGGAGATAGCTCAGCAGAATAAGCACTTGCCTGCTAAGTGCAAGGGCCTGAGTTCAATCCTCGGTCCAAAATAAATAAATAAATAAATAAATAAATAAATAAGAGTTTGGCTGCCATTCCTAAATAAATAAATAAATAAATAAATAAATAAATAAATAAATAATAGAGAGTTTGGCTGCCATTCTGACATGGGAACTATTGCCAGTAGGGCTCTGAGGAATCCACCACGCTAACATTGCATCAACTAACTCTTCTTGGCATTTTAAAGTGAGATGAGGTAATGATTCATACTCTGCTGATAGCTTGGAAAAGTTGTCCATTTCACCTTTGCACTAAGGGCCACGTTAGGCACTGTGACCATTGCGGTGAAAAGGAAGCAGCAAGAAAACTGGATCAGGCTGGCTGAAGCTGTCACGACCTGGTCCTTGCAATCAGCCACTGTATTTTCTTGTCTTTGCAGTGGGGACATAAGGCAAAGCCCACCCCCTTCAAGCACTGCAGAGACTGTAGATGAGGTGACTGTGCTATGAAGTGTCAGGTGTTTGCTGGGTTTTCAGCATTTGAAAAGAAAGTGAAACAGAAAGGGAGGAGTAGAAAGCTTTACTGTACTAATTTGAGGTGACCCAACTCAACTCTCTGATCCTGTTTAGTTTTATTTTTTAACACATCCCATAAATGCACCAGAAGAGGATAAGATGTTTCTGGTTTTGAGTCACAAATCCTGTGCATTAATTGATGCTTCCTTGTGGAATGTCATTCATGGGATAGGATTTGTAGATCATCTAAAGAAGGCATCTATGTTTGGAGGGCAGGTTATGTAAATACAGGCTGTGTGGTCCACTGTGAGAGTTCAGTTCTCATCTCTAATTGTTTTCAATTTAGTGTTTGGTCATAGATATTATTCTGTACTTACAGAAATTTGTGGGATGGCTCTTCAGGAGAAAAGAAACTTGCACTTGGATATGTTTGACTTTATATCTCTCTTTCTCTATAGCATTAGGAATGTGAAGTCTACCATCTTGTATATAATGAACAGTAGGGTAGAAGACGGCAAGGTTATGGAGTGTTAAAGGCACAAGCTATTTCAGTTATCTAGCCCAGAGTATATGTATAAAACATTAAAAAACCTTACAGTGTATAACTGGGTTCGTTTAGGATAATACATCCTTGAGGACACTGCTAAGGACACCAGGATGGAGGACCTGGTATTGGCCTATGAGGAATTCATGGTCTGGACAGCAGATGGGCCTTAAACAATCTGTTTAGTGTGAGAGGAACATGCTGGGTCTCGCTGGTAGGAAACTAAGAGGGTTTGATCCAATAGTGAATAGGAACTCTCTATAAGACTGCCTGGAGTTGGGGGTGGGAGAGCCAGGAAAAGCTTAGTATTTCCTGTGTTTTCCTTTAAGATAAATAAAATAAGTCTAGATCCCCTAAGAGACCATCATTCACCGTCTGGCCCACTGGGACCCCTTTTCCTTTCCAGTGCCATGCCAATCTGTGACCCTGCAAGCCTCAGATCTATTTTTTACCATCATCTTTCTTATTGTTATTATTTATGACGGTCATTGTTTTAACTGCTCCAAGGAGATAATTGGCTTAGTTGCTAAGGCAACCCAACATATTGGGTATAAGAGCAGCCAGCATAAAGGGTTTGCCAAATTGCAGGGCTGGGTGGGAGGTGTGGGGTGGGAGAGCAAGAGAGCTCAGCTGTGGAGCTTGAAAATAGCCATGTTCAAATTATCTCTGCATTTCTTCCACTGAGGAGCGTGAAGCTACTTGGAATCCAGCTCCTGCCAACTCCTCACCCACCCCTGATGCTTCCTATTTCCGGCCCAGCCAGTGCACTCCTTTGCTTGCCCCCGGTGCTCAGCCAAGAGTGCTCTTGGGTTCAGTGCACAGACTCACAGCCCGGTTCTGTCTGCTGCCACTCAGCCCCGGAAATGCTCTTGCTGTCTTGCTCTCTCTGGGCCTGTCAGAGCTGAAGGAGGCTGCAGCACCACAGGCCCCGTGTGCCCACTCGCCACCTCCATGCAGTGCCCAATGCCCGTGTAAAACCCATCATAGACCTCGGTGGTCTTGTGCAAGGCTTATGGTCACTTCCTGAACATGAGGAACCTGTGAGCAGACGATAGTAACCTTTTAAATTTAAATTTTTGAAGACTGAGACATCTTGGTGAACTGTTCCCACGTAGGACGTAAACTGAAGCCGTGGAGGGAAAGGTTCTGTTCACAGAGTGATGGTGCAAAAGGTGGTGGTACTGCAGGCTTTGAACCTCTGGCCCCTAAATGCTGTTGGTCCTTGGCTGCTGACCATTTGATCTGAGGTCTTCCGGGTAATTTTGCACCAGATTCAGTCCTCTAAGTAGCTCAGATTTTCACTCCTGGCCCTGCTTTGGTGGGGTATGGCTCCTCACCTGATCTTTCTGCCATGGTGCTGTGGCAGAGAGAATGATGGGGCAGGAAGAGGCAGGAGACAAGTGCAGCTCATTGGCTAACTTTACTCTGAATCGTTTGGCCACCCAGGAACAACTATTGCCATGAAATAGGATAATGCGCAGGGGAAAGGGCAAGATGACAAAAGAATCCCTTCCCAGAAAATGTGAGCCGTTGTTAAGACTCCTTTCTCTTCCTTCCTGCTCACCAAGCACACACTTAGCACCAAGATATCTGTGGGGAGGGCAGCTTGCTCTGTGTCCTTAGCAGCCTCCAGGGTGTCTCCCTAAGTGTGTCCCAGGGCCCTCTGTGAGAGCACAGCCTCAGAGCGATCTATCTGTACAGGTTAAATAAACAGGTCTGTGTTTGGGTTAATTATCACTGGTTCTGTTGCTCTCCGTTACTGCTCCATCCGGGACTCTGGCCAAGGAGCAGATGGGAGAGGCTGCATCACCACCCCTGCCTCCGCATTGTGTCTGGCTCTCCCTCCTTCGTGTTTTCTCTTTCTCTCCTTCCCCCTCCCTTTCTTGCCTCCCTGCCTCCTTCCCTGATTTCCCTCCTTCCCTCTCTCTCCCTACCTCCCATTCTTAACCCTGCTCCCCTACTTTCCTCCCCCCTTTTGCTCTGTCTCTCTCTTTCTCTCTCTCTCTCTCTCTCTTCCCCTGTCCCTCTCTCTCTTTTTCTCTTTTTGGCTGAGCAAATAGGCCAGATGGCGGTGAGGAGAACAGACAACAAGTGAGGCATGGCATATGGGGAGCTTGTTTAATTTCGGCTCCTGTAGGGAAGTAGATTGGAGGAGGTGAGCTACAAAAGCAGAAAATGGAAAGGGAAAGGGAAAGAAAAAAAGAAAGAAAGAAAAGAAAAGAAAAGAAAAACAACAACAACAACAACTGACCCTTCCAAGGGAGAAATTGGATTTAATTTACTATTGTTGGCTAGTGAATGCAACTGAGAAAGAAGTGCATCTGAAGCACAAAGTGCTCTTTCTGAATTCTGAAGGTTCAGGAGCCCCCCCACCTCCAGCTAACCTTCCTGGAACCCTCTCTCCAGATGGCCCAGGGGTCTGTCTGGCTTGGTCCAGGAGGGCAGTGGGGGTGGTTAGGATTTCCTGCATAGCCTAGCAAATGAATGTTTGCAAATACAGTCTAGGAAGAAATTCAACCAGTCCTGCAAGGTGGGGGGGAAATACAGAGGTTTATGACCAAAGGAAGGGTTCAAGGGAACAACTGGCCCTTCCTTAACCTCCTGTCGCCTAGGAGTCTTCTCTCTGCCTGTAATGTACCTTTTCGGTTGGCTCTCATTCCCATGGGCAGCGGCTTACGTAACCCTGCCTCGTCCTGCTGACCCTGGCTGCCCCCTCTGCTTTCTTGGAAAGTCCAGCAGGGTCTCAGAGTGGAATGCAGGGGCTTCAGTGGGCCTCTGTCCCAAGCCTTTGTCTTCTGTCACCATTAACCTAACCTTCATGGTGGTTGCCAAAACTGTCCAGCTTTAGGCGAGATGCTGACCACATCTCCCGGCATTCGTCTTAGTCACTCTGACGCAGGCATTGCCACAGAGCAGTCAGGTTCTATCGGCCACCCCAGCACATCTCCCCTCTACCGTTGCTGAGTAGGTGGATTCCTGACATCAGAGCAAGCTGGGACCCAGCTCAGTTGAGGGTTTCAGGTGCCCGTGTCTCTGGGGACCAGGAACAGAAGCCTTAACAATGACCGGAAGAGAAGAGGCATATAGTCAGGCTGCTCTGCTGGAGCTGCGCCCCTGCCCCAAGCTCACCCAGAGACCCAGTGGGCAGCTGATGTTCCACAGCTGATAACCGGATTAGGCAGTAGAATGGGGCAGAGGAGCACCCCAGAGGCCCTGCCTGGCAGCAGGGGCTGCCACTCTGAACACCCTAAGCCACCTCAGGCAAGGGCATTTGCATGTGTGTTCGCCCTACTGTAAGTTCCCTGGAACCAGTAGGAAACACAGGAGTTGGCTGTTCACACGGGCCACTGCTACACAGCTCCTTGAGCCAGTGGTACTGTAGCCCCTATGACCAGTACTGCACGCCACGGATCCCTCGGCAAGGAGCCCACTCCAAGCAGGCTCCAAAGCATCTCTCCTATGGTTGTGTCCCTGGCTTGGTGAGCAGGAGGGCAGCCACCATGTGCCCACACTGAGAGGGGAGCGTCGCCATGTAGCCCAACCTCCTCTTTTTAAAAAATGTTTTCCTCTCCTGCTCTTCTCTCTGTCTCTGTCTCTGTCTCTGTCTCTGTCTCTGTCTCTGTCTCTCTCTCCTGTCCTGTGCTTGCTTTCACTGACAGGCTAGCGGTTTGATCTTCCCTGAATGCTGTCCCCTCATTTGAGGCTTCGATTCTGAGAAGATTCTAGGCATTGTCCAGGGTGGCGGGATGTCGGATTGATTTCGGTGCTTTTGTGTGGCCGTGGGGCTCCTGAATGAAGCTGTTAGGCGCGGTTGGGGCTCGCGGGCAAGCTGTCCGGCTGCAAGCTGGGCCTCCCTTTGTTGTGGGGGCCGCATTGAGCCCAAGGAAGAGGCTCATTTCAGGGTGATTTACTACCACCCAAACACCAGCTGTCTGTTGTGGGGCCTCTGAGTGCCCATACCCAGGCCCCTCTGTGAAGCTCTCAGAGTCCCCATCCCTCATTTCAAATGCTTAGGCTGGATTCATATTCATATATATTTATTTTGTGTATTTGTGTATGCATGTATATACACTTACATATATAAGTGTACATTCATGCAAACACATACATAAATACATACCTATTCTCTCTTTGCTTATTTCTTTTCTAAAAGAATGCCCTGAGCTGAGTTAGGACCTCCGAGAGAGAGCTGGGAGCTCTGCATCGCTGTGTGATGGATCCGTTGTGACCTTGGACCACTCACTTGGTCTCCCAAAGCTCTAATTTCTCAATAAACAGATAGAAAAATAATGCACTTTGACAAGAAGAAGGTACTTCTGCATTTCCTGAAACAGGGCGGGCCAAATAGCTCAGTGGATTAAAGCACCTGCAAGCGGGCACAGGGGCTGGGCGTTCAATCCCTGGGCCTGCTGTGCCAGTCCCATCCCCAGGGCATGCTGAGACAGCAATTGATACTGGGTGTGGTGGCGCACGCCTGTAATCCCAGTGCTTGGGAGCTTGTAAATAGTGATCTGCAGATCACTATGAGTCTGATCTAGTAGTGAGACCCTGAACATCCTATAGTACCTTCCCTAAAAAAAAATATGGAAGGCTTATGCCTTTCTTGAAACATTAAACTATTTCAAAGTTGTGGCACACAAGAAAGAGGGCGTCTTATTGTCCTAATGATACTGTAAGTCTTTTGTAATGGTTCAGCAAAATGTAAAGTCAAAAAGAATGGCATGTTGAGTTGAACCAAAAACATGAAGCCTGTCCCCAGCACTGCGAGTGAAGCAACAGGTATAGTCCAGGGGAGCTGAGAGTCGGGTCACCGAGTAGATGGGGGCAGTGTTTGTTGAAGTTCTGAGTATGCACCGCATGTGTTCTCAGGAAGATGCTCTGGGACAGGAGAGGTCTTCAAGAAAGCCTCCTGGAGGAGGGCCTGCAAGCATGTTTTGAAGTTTAAAGTAGTTTGGGGACCGCTAACAAAGTCATTGCATGGATCGTGGGTGGTGCGACAGTTCACTTGCTGTAATGATAATAGACATGCATGTTCATTTAGCTCATGGCTCTGGTGGCTGGGACATCTGACAGAAGGGTACCTTTTCCTGCTTGGCATCTGACAAAGATCTTGCTGCTGCATTACAACATGGCCAGGGGCATCCCTTGGAGGGACAAGGAGGCAAACTTTTGGAGAGCAGATTCACACTGTAGCAGACAGCCAGGGTACTGGTGGCCCTTCCATCTCTGGCAATGTTACTTGACCTACAAGCTCTCCCCACCCAGGAGTGGACAAGAGACCAGAGGGGTGTGCAGCAGAGAGTCACTCTGTAGTCTCCCATTAGGTGATCTCAAGGTGATTATGATGTTGATGCTCAAACTAGAAGGCTACGTAGAAGGCAACTAATGGCTTCAAACAAGAATAATGCTTAAGGCCGGGCATGGTGGTGCATGCCCATAATTCCAACTACTCTGGAGGCAAGGTTTTTAAGCCAGCTGGGACAACATAATGAAAGCTTGTCTTTAAATAAAATTTAAAATGCCTGAGGTTGTAGCTTAGTGCTTCCTGAATTCAAATGCCAACACCTTGAGAAAGAGAGAGAGGGAGAGGGAGGGAGAGAGAGAATAAATGAAAGAGACAGATAGACAGACAGATGGACAGACAGACAGACAGACAGACATTAAGTGTGGGGCATCATAGAAGAAATACAAAGGTTGTAAGGGAATACATTTACAGTGTACACTTGACCTCACTATATATGGGGAACTGGAGAGAAAAACATGAGTCTGCAACAGTGGTCATATGGCTACAAAACAGGACAGACTGTAGCATGTGATTTGTAGCACATAATAAACTCTCAATAAGTGTCATTCCTAATCAATATTATTGTTTTCTGTATATCTAAATGAGTGGTTACCTCTAAGTCATGTTCCAAAATAGATGATACATGAGAAGAAACAGATTTTTTATTTGTGGCAAGTGGTATAAAGCACAGAGTGATATGATTTTGACATAGCCAAGACTGCACAAGTATAACCACAAGTATTTTGGAAATAGATTTGAGTTTATCTTTGTTCTCCCCAAGCCTTTGGCTTAGTATTCTGAGCATACAGAGTGTTTAATGATGTTTGATGAACTTATACATTAATACGTGTTCTGGCACTTAATCAGAACCTATCATTTAAACAAGCATTTATTGCTCAACTGCTAGAGGGCACCAGTTAATGCATGGTCAAGGAACAGGGAGGAAAGTCCAGGTAAGGTATGTGTGAAGGTGGAGGTGATACTCGGGTGTGGCTACAGGACGAATACGAGAGCAAGGGCACGTGTGATTGGAGCGGATTCTGCACATTGCTGCTGCTGCTGTGTTAACACTGCCTTGGAAGGGGCAGCATAAGTGGAATTCTCTGTGGTGGCACATGGCACCTATGTTGCACTGAAGTAGCCATGGATTTTTTTTTGGTCTTTTTGAGACAGGGTCTCACTGTGCAGTTCAGGCTGGCCTTGAGCTCACTTTTGTAGCCCAGGCTGGTCTTGAACTCGCACCGATCCTCCTGCCTCAGCCTCCCGAGTGCTGGGATTACAGGCGTGAGCCACCACACCCGGCTGTAGCCATGGATTTTTAATACAGGATCTGATGGCTAGAGACAGTCTTTTAGGGCAGGAGGGAGCTACATATCAGCCCCAGCCTGCTGGTGTCTACTGTGCTTCTCCCCGCACGTAGGCAAGCAGGATGTGGGCAGCCTCCTGCAGGCCACTGTGGGCGGTGACTCCAAGGCCTACTACTTCTTCCCACTTCCTTCCAGGATACCTTCATGACCCACAAGGCTGACCCAAAGGAGTTTTGATGTTGGGTTTGCCTTCATGTGGGGTGACAATCTTATGGGACTTTCAAATTTAAATTTAAGAAAACTGTAGACAGAGGGAGGTTGTACAGCAAGTTAAAACTTTCAAGCATCCCAGAGAGGGGACTGAGCAGAGCTTTAAAGTTGCCCAGGAGAAAATATCCTGCCTTTACTAAAGAAGAAAATATCGCTGGCAGAGGGAGATGCTACTACCATACACATCTAAGCTAGGCAGAAATATTGTAGGCAGTCACCTAGGGCCAGGTCCTCAAGAGAGCCAGGACATGAGTGAAAACATATCTCAATTGGGCTGGAGACACAACTATTGGAGGCCAGGTCTCAAGATAAAGACAAAATGATGAGGTCTGTATACTTCCTCGAAGAGCAGTCATCCTGGTGGGTGACCAAGACCCCCAGATCCATCATTATTACAAAAAGTCCTTGTTCTTTCCATGTACCCTTGGTATGTGACTTGTTCGTCCAATGGATCCCTGTTACTTAAGCAACTATAATTGTACCCTTATTGATTAATCATAGCTGTAAGCCACATTATTCCCACATGGATATTGCTCTGTAAAATTTCCCTATAAAGTGGTATACTCTGCAACCTATCTGGGTCCTCTCCTGTCTCTCAGGAGCTGTATCTCTCCCTCTTAATAAATATTTCCTACTCTTAATCTCCGCTTTTCCTAACACTTATTGTTTGATTTTTAAAGAAACATAAACTCAGTTTATCAGATATCTAACAGGTTTGGAGACATACTATTTTCGTATTTCATCTCCTATATCATATACCCTGTAACATTGGTGTTGGCCCAAGCCATTCAGCCAATGAGGGACTCCTGCCCTGACAACTGGCCTCGCAGTTCAGAGATTCTTATACTTTTTACGTGTTGCTTCATATTGCTGTTTATGTGTGAACCTGAGTGGGTTAATGTCCCTGTTTCTTACTTTTCCCATGAGAAGAATGAAGGGCTATGGTTTATGACATGTGATCTGTGGAACTTAGTCCTCAGAGTGTTAAGAGATGGTGAAGGCTAGAAAGGATTTCACGAGCAGAAATGGTGGGGAAACACCTGGTTTTAGAAACCTAAACAGATGTCTTTACAGGGCAATGTTTTAAAATTTTTGAAATATGTCAATGAGCATCCTGAATTTCCAAGTGTAGTTGAGTTTATGATGTTTCACAAGTTTATTAGGTCACAAGCTGATATCTTCTAGCTGACTTTCCTTGGAACAAATGCCTGTGTGGATGATGGTCCTGTCAAAGAAGCTTGGAGCTGTGGGTCAGTGGGCCTTTGTAAAGCTGCTGCATGCCTCAGTCCTTCTGCTCTGGAAGGCCAGGGAGGCTGAGGAGGCTGATAGTACCCTGGGGCACAACAGAAGATGACCAGAGAAGAAAGCCTGGCCATCTCTACCCTGTGTCACTTGTTCTGCCTCCCTGTCCTTAAAAAGGGAAAGAAGGAAGATAAAAAAGGAAGCCATTTCACTTCTTTGAGACATCCTCATGCCCTCCCAAAGAGCAGGGCACAAATTTGTTCCTCTGAGTTGGGGTCAGTGATGACTTGTTTATTGATTCAGAATAATATTTAGAAATATGGAATACACTCGAATGGGAAGAAGTGGAATAAATGTGAACCTGTGTTTACTTTTGCAGGGGAGAAAGAGGGGACCAGCGAGAAGGACAGCGCAGTGTTACAGTTTCATTAGCTTTAGCCTGAATGTGTTTTGTTAAAAAAAAATAAAAAATAAAAAATAAAAAAAAAATCAGGATGGGTCCTGGTTGTGGTTAAATCTCGGGTTGTTGAAGAGGCCATGATGTTGCAAGGGGTAGAAGGATGGCGTGAGCTCAGACTAAGCTGCTCAGGATGCCCTTGAGAAAGAGGGTTGTGTGTGCGAGGCCCTGTGGCTGTGTGCATGTTCTTGCAGGCACATTCCATGAGCAGCACCAGTAAAGGGAATTGTGTCCAGAGCTCATTTAGCCTCCACCTCATTGGCTTGGCATCCCTGGACCTTGGATCCAGACAGAGAGATCAGCCTCTGATAAGCTGCTTTTGGCAACTTAGTTTGTGTCTGTTATTTATCGGGCAAAGCAGGATGGATCATGTAACAAGACCTATTTTCACTTGCTGCCTGGGCATGCGGGAGGACGCCCAAGTAGACACAGAGACTGATGGAGCAAGGTGGTGAGCAAGTGTCTCTCAAAGGCTGCTGCCAGACTCTGCCTGCTCTCCTTCCCGTCCACCTTCCCTCATTTTCTCCATGGCACTGAGGCTGACTGTTTGTCAGCAGAGGTTTCTGGGTGGTTACTATGGCAAGGCATCATGGTCACGGACAGTGCTGGCCAAGAGCAGCCTTTCCCTCACTGGAAGCGCCCAGCCCCTGACAGGTGCTTGCCCGTGCTGGTGACCCCTGCAGCGTGCTCATCGACCACGAGGGCTGCTCCACTCATTACCCTTATCTGAGACTTAAAGAGGATTGGACCCATTTTATAAAAGAAAATGCCAGGCATAGAAATGCAAGTGATTCCTTGGCCTTAAGGAAGAGAATTGCAGTGTGGCCAGTGTGTGGCTCGAGGTCTAAAATCATCTGATATTGAGATTAAGGATTAAGCTCCTCCGCATCCAGCACATTTGTGTGTCAGGCTGTTCTCTGCCTGTCTCCTTTCCTGGACAAAGGCAATGATTAAGAAACCCAGACTCAGGCAGGCAGAGCCTACTACTGAATTCTAGGAAAGCAGTTTCTTCTGCTAGAAAGCAAGTGTGGAGGACCTATGCCCGGCAGAGAAACTTTCTTAAGACAATGAAAACAAGGTGACATGTGAGTGGACTATTTCCTAAAAGAGCTTGCAATTTGTTGCATGAAGAGAAACATGAAAACTGAAATAGCGTAAATGATTGAACTTAAGATACCATTAACTTGATTCCTGGCACCACCACCAAAAAAAAAAAAAAAAAAAAGATACCATCAACTCTAAGATGATGTCAGAGATGTTAGAAGCAGACTCCACCTCCTACAGCCACTTTACTGGGGATTAGAGCTTCAGTGTATGAATTTTAGGACGATGTAAACTATTCTTAAAAGTTGTGAACCAATTGAAATTCAGTTAGACTTCTGGGACTTTAATCAACAGACAGACTTGGGCAATAATCTAGGGTCAGATAAGCCAGAGTCATCAGGCAGGTGTTGGAAAGGATGCAGACGCCTGAGTTGACATTTAATCAGGGATTCATCAGGATTTGACATTCCAGTTCCACTCAACTTTCAGAGTTCCACTACAGAAGAGAAGACATGATCTTTGCCCTCAGAGGTTTAGCTAGCGCTTTGATGACCTACACTTACAAAAATTTTCGAGACTAGGTTAGACTGACAGTCTCTGTTATTAACATGAAAATTTAGGCGTGGAGTGTGAGCTGCTTAAGTAGAACTGAGCCTTCTAGAGCAAGTGGGATTTGCCCTGGACCTTCAAGGTCCAGTGGACACCAAAAGAAGGTGGAGGCTGTGATTATGGTGGTGCTGACAGAGGAAAAGGCAAGAGCAGTAGGCTCATGGGGGTGAGAGGGGTATCACTGGGTCGGTGAGAGGTGTGGCCAGCTGCGCAGGATTATTAGCATGCATTGACTTCTTGGGGGAGGTAGCAAACTACCTTTTGCGCTCTGTGTGGTAGGTTGGTCCTATGGGGTTTAGTAAGTGCAACTCATAGACGTGGGAAGGAGGGTAGGCAGAAGGGGAATCGGGGAACTGAGGGGGGCTTTCACTTCTGCTCTGCCACAGTGCTCCCCACTGCCAGCCCCTGTGAGTCTGTGGAGGGCAGAACACAGCTCACACTGCTGGGCTGTGCAAACTCAATATTCACCTAGTGTGGAGGATGAGACTGAGGGAAGGAGCAGAGGAATGGAAAGAGGAGAAGGGGAAGAGGGAGGCTGTAGGCATGGCATGGGGTGGGCAAGGAGTTAACATTTGAGTCAGGGCTGACTGCTGGCTTTACGTACTCCTTCCTCTTTTTCTATCACAGATTTGCAGTTAGCCATATATACCTTGGCTTGTACATTTTATTGTCATTTGTAGTTATTTTTTGGATTGTATTGTTATTTCTCACTTTTTGGTTCTTTTGTGTGTTTTACTTTGGTCCATTTCTCCCTACTGCTAGGTAAATGAGGTGGGGACTGTGTTCTTTTGCATCTCAGTGTTTCAATAACAGTTTTCTTTTTCTTAATGAATAATACTGCTCACTTAAATATGTTTGGAAAATAGAGGTATTAGCCTACTTAGGCCCTTATAACAAAATACCATAAGTAAGAGGCTTAAATGATAGGTGTACGTTTCTCACAGTTCCAAGATAACAGTGCTGCTAGACTGGCTCCCTGTGAATGGCTCTTTTCCTGATTAGCAAAGAGCCACTTTCTGGCAGTGTTCTCACCTGGGGGGGTAAGAGCATCTCTGTTCTTCTTCTTGGCACCACTAATTCCATCGTGAAAGCTCCGCTTCATGATTTCACCTAACCCTATTTGCCTTCCAAATCTCTCACCTCCAAACATCACATTGGGCATTAGAGTTTTAGCATATAAATTTGGAAAGCACATAATCCCATCCACAGCAATGTGGTAAAACATTCAAAAGAAGGAAAAGAGAAAAAGAAAACATATAGTGAGAAGGAAGAACAACATATATGCGTTTACGTCACTCTTATTTATTCTGTGTATTAGCCTAGGTTCAGTTGATTTACCAACTGTGTGTGTGATCCAAAAGGACCCTAGTGGCTCTTGAGCCCCTGATCATTGGAAACTGAGTGACAGTTAGTACTCTGGCAGGGGCAGGACTACTTCATTCATATTGAGGAGCCAGGGTAGCTGGCTCTAGATTGTGAGAGGGAAAGCATCCTTGTCATGGTTAGACACATAGGCAAGAAACAGGCAGACTTCTGAGGAATGTGTCAATTTTGGGTTGAATATCCCAAATGCAGCACTGGTGGGGAGAGATGGAGCGTGTTTCTGCCCTCCAGTAATGGTGACTGTGGACTTGACTTATTATCAGTTGATGTCTCTGTGTCATGGAAAAAAAAATGAGTGCTCTTGACACATTGTACATATTTTATATATTGCTTAAGGGCCATGTGCATACTATGGGAATGCTCCATCTCTGACAGTAAGCTCAAAAATATTTAGCAAAAGTTCAACATTTAAAAGAAGGTTTAATGGAAAAAAGACAGAGAGGTAGAGGAATTGCGGAGTTAAAAACTGACTGACTGGTCTATGATGATTTTAATCTATGGTCCAAGATTACTGAGAATATCTGCATAGGCTTTTTTCACCTTTTGGAACTGAATAATGTGTGTGTGTGTGTGTGTGTGTGTGTGTGTGTGTGTGTGTGTATCTAAGTACTTCCTGGAATAGTCTATAACTTTATTCAAATTCTCAAGGTGATCGAGGATTAAGAAAAATTAGGAATTACTACTGTCTTCAACTTCAAATCTGTGGATGAGGAAACCACAGCTTAAGGAGTGGTAGTGGCTTTTCTAAGACCCCCCAGAGCTAGAAAAACTAGACATATTTAATCCTATCGCCTAATAGTCTCCCCACTATCGCTTTCTGACAGATCAAGAAGTTACCTTTGCTTGCGTATTATTTCCAAAATCCTACTAAGAAGATGAGCCATTCAAAAGAGATTGGAGATTGATTTCCTGCCAAAGCTGCTAATCCACCCAGGCTGCTCTTGTACTGGACCCAATTTGAACCTACCACATGCTAACCACAGAATAACAGGGATTTGCTGCAATGAATCATAGGAGGATAATCTGGATGGGTTTTATAAGGCAGATGTATAAATGGGCACTGAATGTGTTTGCCCTCAGTTAACATCCCAGGGTATGTGTGTGTGTGGTCCTAAGAGTGGTTTGTCTGATGCTGTAGGAATGGCTATGCCTAGCCTTTGATGACACTGTGTATTAGCGCTAGTACCATTTCCAGAATAATAGGAACACCTCATTATTAACCACCTCCCTCTGCCATTATTTTAATCTCCCACATGAAAGAAAATTTCTCAAATCCTTACCAGAAAGGCCTTGTCCTCCCTGGGCTGTGACTGTGGATGTTTGACTATGGGTGAATCAGATCAGAATGTTTCAGATAAACATGTCATCACCCTTGTGTTCAAAGTGAGAGATGATGTCCTGAGTGGGAGGGTAGGTCAAGTGTCCAGGAAAAGAATAGCTGCACACAACACATGATGTGTTTCGGAGCACTGAGGATAGGCCACGGGAGGATAGGAAGAGAGCAAGAGGAAAGTTAGAAATCGGGAGAGACAGGATGAAGGAGCAAAGCTCAGGGAGCAGATCTGTGACTGTCCCACTTAATCATGGGGGCAGACAAGGTCTGCTTAGAGGCAGTTGTTCAAGAGATGCATGACATTGGACCTACAGCATTCATGGGGAGCTCAAACTCATAAAAGGTTGTTTCTTACATGGCCCTCAAATATTTTCTTGCATTCACCATAGATCACCTCTTCATAGTTTCTTAAAATTCCCAAGATCCTATTTTCTTCTTCTCTCATATAGAACAGCTTCCCCAGTGTTGGAAGATGACATTGGTGCAGTGCCTCAGTCTTCTCTATCTAAAACAAACATAAATCATTCCAGTTCCCATTCCCTCTTCCCCCCTTTGAGTGAAGATATTCTGAAAGAAGGCCCCACCTAAATATATACTGGGTGTGAGTAGAGTGGAGTCCACTCCTCCAAATGTGATCTGAACAGAGCAAACACAGTAGAACTTGTGTAAGTTACTTTGCAGGATATTGTATGGTGTTTGTCAGACTCAAGCTTGATTAATTAATTAATGCTAAGTTGATTTGGGACCAGGATCCCAGCCTTTGGAGATTATTTCTGAGTTTGTAGTTCTTGTCCACCACTTTGGTTACTCTTTTCTGTTTTGTATCATTAGTAGAGTTGATTTACAAAACTAAACACTGTAACTTCATCTAAGAGCTTGTAGAAACTCCATAGGCAAGGGTGTAGAAGTCTGGGGATTATGCTAGACAGGTCCCTTGAAATCTGTGGTCTTGATTTCTTAAAATAAACACCTCACACTTAGAGTAATGGATATGAGGACATGGTAATGTTTGGTCCCAGGAATGAAGCTCCATCTCAAGAATTATCTATACCCAGCCACTCAGACAAATATAATCATTGTCACTCTCTCAACTTCACTGTTAGTCCTGAATCACAACTTCACATGCATATCGCTGACCTTGGTGACCGACTCATCTTTCAATTTCAACTCTTCTTTCAGCTATGGTCGTGGGATTTACTACACACAAACTCACAACATGACTGGTAAAACATACTCCTTCTGTAGGCTGGTGATGACCAGAGGTGTAATCAATAGGCTGATACACATCTGCTGATCAATACTCTGTTCCGGCATCATTCCTGAATTTCTTAAACCAATTCTCCAAGTGTCATATGCTTGTAATACATGAAAAATGAGAACTACTAACATGGTTGTGGCATGTAGGTCTCCAAGACTTCAGTGGTGTGCCTGTTCGTGTTCTGGAAAGTGAAGGAACTTGTATCAGAATAACTTTTATGTAAATATTGTTCAAGTGCAAGTTTGTAGTTGTTAGGTTAAAAATAATGACTGAGCAAAATTCAGAGATAAACAAGACTTGCTGGGTTAAGGCATTTTCTACATCTGTCCATGCACTGAGGAGCCTCATGCATGTCCAAGGTTAAGTAGCAGGCTGTTCTCCTCAGACTTCCTGTGATTATGGAACAATGAATTGAATGAAATTTCCCACAATTCCCCCTCGGTGAGATGCTCATCTAGTAGGTTTCTACCAGGAACCTTGGGGGGTCTCTATAATGTCAAGTGCAGTCTTCATTCAGAGTACCTGTACCTGGCACTCCAGCCATCAGCCAGCCTGCAGTGACCACTAGGAGAGCTTGTTCTTCCGCTGTTGTCGCCAGGAGGAGAGCACCTTCTGACCATGCCTGACACTGATGAGTGAGAAGAACAATTCCCTGGCTATGTCTCTCCCCCCCCCTTCTCTACACTTCCCTTCTGGTCAGCACTCAGGGCCCCTTCCTAGCAAAGCTCATTAGCCTCTTTAATGATGCAATGTCTTTTTCCCATACAAGCCCTTCTCCTGCACATCTGCCCTTCTGCATGCTTCCCAGGAGGAGGACATTGACTTCTGGGCCGCTCCATGAGGTGGAACTTGCCCTTCACGTGAAGAGGATGATCATGATCCATGCTTTGTTTCTGAGTGGGGAAGTACTGGGGAGAGCTCTGGTGGACGGTCCTGTGAGAGTCTTGAATCATCAGAATGATTTCACTGATTCACAGATGTTGCATTTTGGTGTTCAGAGATTGCTTTGATGCACGTTTAGCATTTCAATCTCTTCTCAGGGGAGGGTGGGACATGTCATTCTGCTCGCTCATCTGACCTCTGATCCATCAAAGAGCTGATTCAGTTGTTGGGACAACTTCTTTTAATGTTTTTTGAGAGCACTGGTTGGTGAAAAGCATTGGTGCTTCTCTCTGAAGTCTCTCTAAGGACCTCATCCCCTCTGCCTTGACTCTGGCTTTACGGCTATATAGTTGGGCAGTCATCACAGTTCTGCCACTAACTCAGAAGGTGAGTTAACACTGGGCCACTCTACCTCTGGTCGTTTCTGTCAGTGACTCAATGATCTGGATGAAAAACTCTTAAGCTCCATCAGTGGTTTCCTACTCACTCACAGCGCACAGTACAGCTGGACCCCTGCTGGGACACATCCAGCTTGATGCATCATGGAGAGTGCCTCACTGCTGATGCTGATTCTCTATAAATTATCCACCTACCAGCTAACCACTGGCAGAGAGAGAGAGAGAGAGAGAGAGAGAGCGCGCTAAAATACTGTTTCAATTAGACTGTGAGCCAGAGAAAGAGTAAGAGATCTGTGGGGACCCTGTGAGGACACCAGAAAGCTTGGAGGCTGAGGGGACACTCTGCTAAACTTTAGCTAAGTTAAGGAAATGATCAAATAAGTCAATTTTCAATTCATTCCTTTCAGTCGCTGATGCTGTTTGGGGAAGCAAATAAGCTGCGAATACCTAAATCCTAGACTCCAAATGTCACAAGGCCAATGGAGGCTTTGGAAAAGATCTTACCACCTATTTAACAAACTGCATTGATGACCCATTGCCCTTCCTGACAATCTGTCCTTTCTGTCTCCTGACTGTCTCCTTTCTTATTTGACTGGGAGGGTGTCCGTGTAGGGAACTATGGACCTGCACTTCCACTTATGTTTTGCACGTTAGACGATACAGACTTCAGTGAAACAGACAAGGAGACTCACTGTGGGCCCTAGGGATGCCTTCGGGGATCACCACAGGTGCCATGTGTGAGTGAGCCTGGCTTGAAGTAATTCTTTTTCTGTAGAAAATGTAGACTCCAAGAGATTTCCAATGGGAGAATAGCATCCTTCTCCCAGTAATCACTAACAGGTGCTTAGGCTGTTCTGTGTCGTAGGAAGGGGTACACACTTCCTTCATATATCAAAATGAGGCAGCACTGGGGTCAGGGGCAGTGGATCTGTGCTCGGGGTCTGGAGGTTGCAACCTTTGGATTTCAACTCTGGAAGCAGTGAGCACTGTGTCCATCCCACATCAGGAGGTTTGTTTGCAATCAGCAAACCATTATGGCTCTGTTCTTGCCCCCAAGAAAGGCTGTCTGCAAAGCTCTACTGTTCGGGGACACATTGAACCTGTAAAACATAATCTCTTACTGAAACCTTAAATTATCCAAACCAAAAGTACTTTCCGGGTCTCAATGGCCGTTTTCAGCGAGGAGGTTTGTTTTCATTTGCTTCATTTTTCTTCTTTTGGCCTTTGAGCTGACTCTTGTCAGTTTCGTTCCTATTTAAAGTTAGTTTCACCTTTCAGTTCCCTCAGCCTTATAGAGTTTCAGTTCCCCGTGTGGTATGTGGGGTGAGGTATGGAAGGGAGCTTTGTAATTATGTCTAAAAAAAGATTTCCTTAACTACAATAAAAATATGGGACAATGAAAGAAAGGCAGTTTGATTGAAGTATGAATGTAGACTTACAACATTACCAAATCATTTATAGGAACCCTTCAAGCCTTGTGTTCCTCGTCCAAAGTATTGTACTACATTATCAGTCCCTAATCTGGCTACACATTAGGAGCACTGAGAAAATTTTTGAAACAGCAACAAAAATACCAACACACCTGATAAATATGGTTCCTGTCCCATCCTAATAAAAGCAGAAAACTAAGAGGGACGCTTTAGGCCCAAAGTCTGTTCCAGATGTAACAGCAATTTGCACGTGAAACAGGGGTGAAAACAGCTGGTCTGGAGACAAGGTTGAGGATCTGGAATTCCTTAGCGACCTGCATTCTCAGTCATTGTTGTCTTGGGGGTGGCTGTGATTAGAGCAGCAATAACCATATTAGGGCAATATGATTCCATGACCTTGGGTGGCAGTTATATTTTCTGTCAACCCTCAGCTTCTTTCTTGGTGGACAGCAGGTGGTTTGCACTGGAAAGGTGACTCCCTAGGAAATTGTCACCTTGAACTTCTCACTATGGCTCACTGAGACAGAAGGAAACATCAAGTCTCAGAGCACTAGCCTTGGGTGGGGAATGGAGGAAACTTTCCTCCATGAGTGCATCACAGAGACCACCAGTGCATCCATACCTAACATGGTCAGCCTAACCTTGAGCAAATCACTCTGCTTGGTCAATGGAGATCTCCACGGAGCCAAGGCCAGCAAATGCCAAATTCGGCATCTTGGTCCACTGACCTGATTTCTAATATCTATGAAAGGCTTTAAATCCCAGTGCTTTTCGTTGTATTTAAAATGAACCTCTTGTTCAGAAGCATTCCAGTTTATATGCCACCCCTTTCCCTTCCTTTTCCTTCTTCGCCTGCTCATGCCAATGCAAACATCATAGAATCCCAAAAGCTGATGTAAATTCCAAATGTGCTTTGTGCAACAATATATTTTCAGGATTGCATAGTCAGTAAGCTTTGACTATGTTGTTGTTTCTTTTGTTTTCAGGGAGCTGCAGAGATGGGGTGAGGTGTATAAAATATTTTCTAATACAAAATGCATTTAAATAAATATGTATGCTGCCATGCTATGTTCAGACTGGCAAAAGAGTCTCTAGTATACAGATTATGTTTGTGGTAGGATTCACATTTACATCCTTTGCAAATGGCTGAGAAATTTGATACAGTAGTATCCATTGTGCAAGAGATCTTTCCAAATTGAAGCAAAATGTAAAAGTTGGTCACAACATTTGTGTCTACCTTTGCCAGGGATTGACGTAGACACTTTGATGGACTTCTCTCTAATCCTCACCACAAAGTTGACTGTTATTTTATTCTAATAATAAAAAGTAAAACCCAAGTTTGGCAAGCTTGTAAGAGTTGCCCAGAGTTAAACAAGATGACAAATAACAGAGATAGGACTCAGTCCAATCAGTCAGGAGTGTCCTAACACTCTCCTGAGCACCTCACTAATTCTGAAAAACTCTCAGCTCCCAGTGAAAGGGACATGTTCTTCAATGAGGGTATCTGTGTGTCATATATAACATTGGACCAATAAATTTCCTAAGACAACCAGTCATGTTTTTGCTAAAAGAACTTACCCTATATATGTATTGCCTTTGAGTAGAGCACTGATAATCATTATTCAATGTGACCTTCATAATAAGCATACAAAGTGATCAGAGCCTCATCTTTTCTCCCTAATAAGCAGAATACCAAAGCAAAGAAGAATCTATTGCCCTGTTCATATTTATAAAAACTTTCAGTACCAGAGCCAGTCCTTGGACTCAGGCTTTCTGACTCCGGGTCCAGTACTCTGTCCGTTGCTGTGAATGCTAGGTTTTTCTGTGTATCTGGGCCTCCTTTTGTACCCTGGCCTAGGCCACCAGAGGCAAAGAGGTGGCTAAATTAGGACTATTAGGTAATCAGCTGCACCAGCTGGCTAGACTGGTCTTTCCAGTTACCTGGCATTATAGTCAATCAACACTTTTATCAAGCTGCTAAAGTTTTTTCTTTCTTCCTTTCTTTCTTTTTTCTTTCTTTCTTTCTTTCTTTCTTTCTTTCTTTCTTTCTTTCTTTCTTTCTTTCTTTCTTTCTTTCTATTTTTCTTTCTTTCTTTTTGTTCTATTGAGGATCTGTTTAATTCTTTTCCCACTCTCAGCAAGGTGTTCTCTTCTGTCTCCACCATACTCTAGCCAGTTCCCTCTCCAGGCTAGCTCAGGCCCCAGTGTTTCCTGACAGTGGTCAGTTTTAGCATCTCCCAAGGTCCAGTTACTAGGCTATCTACACAGCAAAACTTGTTAATACAGTAGAACTTTGCATTTTCTTGAGGTTTTCAAGTATTTGTAAAACTGAAGTATTTACCTATTCATTTCTATGTGTCAGGTTTGGAGAGGAAGATGGAAATGGGGAGCTTGCATAGTTTCAAACACAGACTGATTCGAATAGCAGGTGCATTTGCTTTTCTCAGGTTTACTTAAGTACTATTATGCAGATCATGGGGTATGGTGTGATATAGAAAAAAAAAACAAGTGCAGGGATGGGTTAAGAGATTCCCACTGGGGCTGAGAACGTGGGAGTGGTGCCCAGAGAAGGCAAGGCAGCGCAAGTTTCTGGGGTGAATGAGCCAAGTCCTTCAAAGCATATTTAACAACTTTCTCACATTCTGTGATTAGCACCTTCAGTATAACTACTTCTAGAGTAGATCTGAGGTCAGAATTTAAAGGTCCCAAACTGAACTCAAATATTGACTTGCTTTTGGCTCTTAGGCCCCATCACTGTTGAGTCATTCATTCATTCTGTAGTCATTAAGCAAGGCGCAGTGTCAGGTTATACATAGCATAGAGGGACAGTGAAGATAAAATATCTGCCACCAAAGAGATGCCCAATTAGTAGAGATGCAAACAGTTACACACACACACACACACACACACACACGCACGCGCGCGCACACACACACACACACACACTTGTATTAAGTTAAGCACACACACTTTTGTGTTAAGTTATGCACAAAGAAAAGGTGAAATTATTCTAGATACTGTAGGAACTTCATTTGCAGAAATCTTCCCTGATGTATTTAATAGAGCCTCAAAAGTAAATAGGGCAGGGAGGAAACCTACCAGTCTGCTAAGGATATTGTCCCAGATATTAAGAGAATACGGCCGGGCGTGGTGGCTCACGCCTGTAATCCCAGCACTCGGGAGGCTGAGGCAGGAGGATCGCTGCGAGTTCGAGATCAGCCTGGGCTACAAAAGTG
This sequence comes from Myocastor coypus, assembly GCA_004027025.1. NCBI lineage: Eukaryota > Metazoa > Chordata > Mammalia > Rodentia > Myocastoridae > Myocastor > Myocastor coypus. Next base: position 257,321 of record PVJA010000005.1, on the reverse strand, counting down.
AGCTCAAAGCCAGCCTGAACTGCACAGTGAGCCCCTGTCTCAAAAAGCCAAAAAAAAAAAAAAAAAAAAATTTAGCCGG
>PVJA010000005.1:155172-257142 GCA_004027025.1 Myocastor coypus | reverse complement strand
ACCTTCTGCCCTGTATGAGGATCTGGAAGCTGATGGCTCCAAGGTGTCTGCATTCCTTATGGAAAGAAAGTATCGCTAGCAAGAGTTGGGTCTGAGACTGATGGTCAGTGTACAGACTGCTTTACGTGCCTGCTGTGAACAACTCGGAGATGTGGCAGCAGTCATTTAAAGCAGTGCAGCTCTTTGTCCAGTATTCCTCTGATATCTCTGATATCTACTAGAAGGAAGCCAGAGTTCAAACAGTGTTGGAAAGAGAGTCCTAACCTAGTGAGAACACTGGATACTGTCTGAACCCTCAGCTATGTTTGACACATCGACCCCACCCTTCTCCTGGAAGCACCCTTTCCTGGGTTTCTGGGACACCATGCTCTCTGTTCTCCTCCTACTTCACTGATGACTCCTTTTCTGAATCCTTGGTTTGTCCCTCTCATCTCTTGACCTGTACACCTTGGAGTGACTTGACTCAGTCCTCTCTGTGCAGATACTCTCATGTCATTAAATATCCACACAATAGGACATGCCCATCATGGACCTGTCTGCTGATCTGGAAACTCTTACCCATTCTATTTTTCACACAGATGTTAAAGTGATCATTTAAACCTCAGTTAAGATGCTCCTCTGCTCTAGACCCTCCACCAATGCTCCCTATGCTATTCTATACAAAAGTCAGCTCTTGCCATGACCTGTAGAATCTTATGTGTTAGCTCCTGTTGTCTGCTTGACCTCCTACCTCTCCGCCAAGTAGAAGAACCTAAGCAACAAACTATATATTTGGTGTTTGATTCTTTTTCCTTGTTGGGAGGCATTCACGGAGAGCGTTACAGTGTTTTCTCTGAAGCCCTTTAGCTGATAACCTTGAGTATCACTTATCCATGATGCCCTTGTTGACTGCTTTCTGTAAATTTCTCCCTTTCTGACTGTCTGCTGAACCTCTCTTATTTTTGAAACTGGCATTTATCTCCGAATCATATCATGTGTATTTAATTGCTATTTTGTTATCTTGTTTTCTGTGCTAGAGTAAAAGCAATTTGAGGACAAAGAGTTTGTTCTGCTCATGATGTGTCTTTGAAGCCAGAATGTAGTGCACGGCATATAGCGGATGCTCAGTAGATATGTGTGAGATGATTTAGGCAATGATCTCTAAAAATGGAACTCAGGAGTGACACTGAGTTAGAATCTGACCCAGGATGAACTTGATTAAAAGTGATAGCAAAGAAGTATCCTTAAAGTAGTAAATATTGAGTGAAGCCACACTGATCTCAAATGCAGTTTTTAGGGGTCTCACAGAGCACTGTTTCTTTAAGTGCTAAATGGATGCCAATACCTTACCTAAAAGATAAAAGTAAAATCACTTGGGGAGGTTGATACATTTTTTCCTTTCTGAAAAGAAAGTAGCCTTGGCTCTTTTTCCTTTCTTGGAGAAGGTTGTGTGCTCAGTCAATTTCTTTCTGTCTTCATTTAGCACAAAATAGAAACATAGAGGCCGTTGTTTTCATTTCCACGTTACCCACACATTTTGTAGGTGCATATGAAAGCACTGTTTTATTTTGGTGATGGCTTCTAATTTTATCACCTCTGTTTATGTAGTTCTTTTTGTTTTGTTTTGTTTTAAAATGACAAATGGCCAGCAATTTTTCTGAACCCTTTCAAACTAGTACCCAAGATGCAGAACAATTATTTAGTGAATGGCAGATCTGCTTAATACTGGTACAGATCTAATTAGTCATTATTAATCATGCCCGCTTGGACAGAAACTTCATCCCTTGCAGAAGTACTGCTCTTTATTAAGAAGTAATAGCTATGAGGAGTGAGTGGGACCCAGGCTGGTTACACATGCTACAGTTTTGCCCATACCTCAGTAGGAGAGATAATGGCACGCATCCAGACTTTTGAAAGAAACACAGCCAGGCAACCACGAGGCATCTCACTATTATTGTCTGTCATTCAAATTGTAGTAACAGAAAAGAGAAGGAAAAGAGAAGAAGAAGGGAAAGGACCCTACTTACTAGGAACAAAGTAAACAATTAGAATAATACCAGAGAAGTGGGTCATTGAAACCAACACGTAGAAGAGCCAAACACACTTCCCATCTTAGTTTCTCCTCTAACACTCACCTCTTCGGATGACAGCCTCGAAACTTCTAGAGTTCTTTCTGTTCTAAGGTCCTATCTGTGTTGGCATGTGCAAACTAATTTTAGGAACGAGACCCGCTCTTTGCCCAGGGAAAGTTGATCAGGAAGCCTACTGTGGAACTTCAGACCAAGTGGAAATATGTGACAGTTGGAAAGCAATGCCAAAGGAAATGTCCAGACAGTGAACAGAGTCAGGGCCACCGACTTCATTTCTCACTGTGGGTCTATAGGAAACTTCCTAACTTCTTGGAGATTTGATGTGAGCATTCATAAAGTGAGATGGTAATATGGAAAACAATCCTCAAAAAGAAAGAATGTTCTGACACAAGCGACAGCATGGTTGAACCTTGAGGACTTTATGTAAAGTGAAATGAAGCAGTCTCAGACATACACTGAACACTTAGACTCATATGACAGACTCAGAGAGGAAAAGTCAAATGGTGGTTGCCAGGGGCTAGAGGGAAGAGGTGATGGGATATTGGTCTTTAGTGAGTGCAGACTGAAGGTTTTGTAAGAGGGGGATGGTCCTGTGAATGGGTGACGGGACACAACAATGTGATTGTACTTAATGCTGCAGACCATATACTTACAATGGCGAAAATGGTCAATTTTATGCTGTAAGGGTTTTACTACAATTTAGAAAATTAGAAGACAGTCCACGTAGAAAGATAATAACTTCTGAACAATTTATCTTTTAGTATTGATGTCATGCTAACTCAAAGGGCGAGGGAGCCTTAAGCTAGAGAAAGCTTTGGAAGCCTTAAGAGTTACTGAGGAGTCTGCAGATGACATTAGAAGCAGACCAACACATGGACACATGGCTGTTCAAATCTAAAATACACTGAGGAGAGCTACCCACTATGCTGAGTGGGGACCCCAAATGCATACACTTCCTTTTTTTTTGTCTTTTTGAGACTGGGTCCCACTGTGTAGTTTAAGCCATCCTTGAGCTCACTTTTGCAGGCCAGGCTGGTCTTGAACTCACACCGATCCTCCTGCCTCAGCCTCCCAAGTGCTGAGATTACAGGCATGCACCACCATGCCCAGCTACTGCATATACTTCTAGTTCCTTCAGCAAAGGATAAGAAATCAGCAAATTCAACTAAACAACTTGCATTCACCTTTGAAATGTTGTATCTGCTTGAAATTATGAGAGTATTAAAGAGATTTATACCAGCAGTGCTGGTGCATGCCTGTAATCCTCACACTGGGGACCACAAAGATGGAAGAGTCATAAGTTTGAGGCTTTTCTGGGCTACATAGTGAGTTCGAGGCCAGCCTGAACTACATAGTGATACCCTGTCTCAAAAAAACCAAACCAAAACAGAACAAAAACAAATAAAAGTGTGAGAGATCTAGTGGGTTATGGATTTGCACTAATATTATATATGCTGATAAGTGTCAAAGGAAGTCACCATTCCAGTGTCATAATTCTGAGCCAAGCACTCTGTTCTGATGCAGTATTAAAAATAATCTGTCACTGTTGTGTCTTTAAAACTTTGACATCACCACTTCAAGAGTATATAGAATGGGGGAATAAAATGCACTTATAGGAAAGTATAGTCTCCCTTAAATAAGACTTCAATATAGTCATTTTCTTAACTAACCAGTCTTCTGCTCCAAAGTTCAAAAACTGATGAGTTTGAAAATAGCCTGTCTTCTCTTAAAGTGGTTTAATGGCCTAAAAGCATTCAGAGATGAAAATTTGGAACCCTATTGCATCATGCTTATCATAGTCCTTAAAACTAACGCCTTGGAATGTTCTCATGACTGGTATTTCCCGTAATAGACCATGAGCTCCTTGGGACCTGGATTCCTGTCTCCTTTTCTTTAGTTGCCTATACACAAATCCAGTAGGTGCTCAGGAAATGAACCTTGAAATGATGGTGAAGATCTCTAGATTACTCCTGAAGAAGAGAACTTGCGCTCCTCATCAGCAACATAAACCCTTCTAGAATCTGAACAGGGCTGGCATTTCTGGTGTATGATGTAGGGTAGCCTTGATATCTCAGGATTCAATGTTGATTGCCAGAAGATTATAAAATTGACAGAATATGTTCTTCTGATCTTACTGTAATCATATGAGCTTGGCATTTTGGGCATTTCATCTATTTTGCCTATTAGGTTCTCTAAATCCTACCTAAATATATCTTGAAAGACACACATGAACCAAAAGCATTTTCTAACATTTCAAGTGTGTGTGTGTGTGTGTGTGTGTGTGTGTGTGTGTGTGTGTCTGTTTCATGTGAGTTATGTGTTATAGACATTGGTTTACGATATCACCTTTTCAGATTTTGTTATTTCCTATAGCTCTCTGTTAAATCCTTTTCTACACTGAAGGAATTGAACTACTTACAATATAGTTTACTTCATTAACAACTGTCAAGACCAGTTAAGGATATTTACCAAGCTTTTTGGTGATTACTTTTTTTAAAAATTCTGTTAGTGGATGTATAGGACTCATTACTTAACCATATCAGGCAGTGAATTGCACAAGACACAGTTTCTATAGATTGCAAACCCGATAAAGTATGTAGAGACAAGTATTTTATCAAGGACTGTTACTCTGACCAGTTACCCTTGGTTATTCCAGGAACCTTAAATAGTAAGATACAGTTCTTGCTCAGGAGTTGCAGAAGCTGGGACCTTGATTGGTGAGCTATCTGGCTCACTAAAGGAACTCTTGTGCTAAGTTCAAGGTGTTCAACACTTGGATACCGTCCTGGGGAACCTGATAAATCCCTTATACTGAAAATATCCCCTTTTTTTCTCTTTCTGTTATTTTGTAATCCTCCTCATAGCAGTTCCATCTGCAGAAACTTTGGACTTGGTCTTAAAATACTTTTTTGGTATTTAGTGTTGGTGCTAAGAACTGCAAGTCTCTCAGAAGCAAAAAGGGAAGAAGTACTGACTGGTATTTTCTTCAAACTACAAGGATTTTCTTTTAAGATGTGCTCCTTGTCTCTGCTGTTCCCGGATGGTGTTTGCAGAGCCAAGCGTCCGTTGGAAGAGATGCATTTGGATTGCCTTGGCTGAAGCCCAGTCTTCCTGGAGCTTCTGATCTTCTAAATTTACCCCCCTCTTCTTTCTTCTGTGCCACTCGGTGTCTGGAAATAGGGCACAGAGAGACACCAGTGCTGTCTCGTACCACACACTGTGGAAGCAGCCAGGGCTGTGGGCTGACTCAGTGCCCTGCGGGAAACGCTCACACAGTGTGCAGCACTAGTAAGGAACACTTTTAGTATTCAGATCCAACCCCCTGTGTGCCCACATACTGTCTAGACTGCAAAAATGAGGACTCACAAAAAAATGTCACTGCAGGAATGTTTGAAACCTCCCTTTCAATCCCACCCTCCAGAATGAGCCTGTGAAGATACCTAGCTACTAGTGGGTCCTGGCATTCTCTCTAAGGCAAGAGGAAAAAGTTCTTCCTGTCATCTTCCACCTCCTTTTATGAGAAATAACTGACACAGTCATATGATGGGACAGGTATTGATGGTTTATTTCTAGACAGAAATATCAATAATAACATACATTAGTGAGAAGAATTTTGTATTGAAGGAATTGAGGGAAAAAGCCTGAAGACCTTGTGCGAGAGTAGGCCAGTGAGTGAGAGCAAAAGGACCAATGAGAAGAAAGCAAGCACTGTGAGGCAGCCTGGAGCCGGGTGACTGACACTCTTTGATTTGCCCTAGGCTGGCCCTGTGAGACAATGGGAGTTCATTTCATCACCTTCACTAGGTCTATGGCTTGTTAATTCATCAACGATACTCTGCATTTGCCAGGTTTATTTGATTTGCTTTTACTTAGCAAGTTCTTCATCTTTTTCTTGCCTTTGAGTTATCCCTATAGCCTAGAATTTTACCATTGTAACATTGCCCCTAAAACTTTCCATAGTTTTCATTTTTTTAATCTCTCACATGTGGCTGCCACAAGCAAAGAAATGCCTTGCAGTATTTTTATTTTTGTTTTTAGAACTTGCAACTTGTTTATTCCCAAGCCTTAGTTGTTCAGCAGTAGCCAACTAAAGATTTTAAAGTATTCCTTCAAACGTTTTCATTTACAAGCAATAATGATCACAGCCATCAAAGTGCTTAATAAGTCAGGTTTCCTCAGAGAGTAAAGGACATAATAGCACGAATGAAAGAAGTCGCAAATTTCACATGGAAGAGGATAACAGGGGAAAGAATACTGTGGAGAGCCTGCCTGCCTGGGAAGGCCTGTTGATGGAGTTGTGTCCCCAGGCCCAGGATGGTCACTAGAACATAATGCAGAGTTGTGTCGTGCTTGGGATGACAGCCCTGAGTCACTTACGGTGCACAACAGCTGTGCAGTGGCCTGCCACATGCTGAGGCAGCTCTTCGGTACCCTGATTTCAATAATGGTGATTTCTAGATTCTTATAATATCCATTTGTAAATTGCTGTTGAAGTTGATCACCAGATCAGACTTGTGTGGAAATATAAAAAACACAGATATTAAAAAAACAGATATTCATGACCCATTTTACACCTTTAGGGTCAGAGGTTTGGAGAATAGGACCGAGAAACATGGACAACATGTACATGTACACACACACCCGCCCATGCCCATATACTCCCACATGTGTACACACATGAGCATGAGCTTTTAAGTTCCCAGCTGATCCTGGTAATATTATTATCTCTTGCTATCATGAAGTTCTTGAGGATGAGCATGTTATAAAGCAAGGGATTTATTTAGATCTGTTTGGGAGATTTAGAGTCCACAATAAGCTGGACTCTTTTGGTGAGTCTCTGGTGAAGGTGGCACAATGAAAGTGACCATAACAGCAACCAGTATCTGAGCCAAAGGAGACTGTATGGACTTGCTCTTTTGAAAAACACCTGAAATAAATCCCAGAAAAAGCACCACCTACTAAGGCTATACCAGAAATCCATCTACCAGCATGTGAGCACTTAGGAGACAGATGCAGGACATGCAGGTAACCAATATGGGAGGCTTGGGGAAGCAGGCAGTCTATTCAAGAAGCCTTAGGGCTGGCCAGATAGCTCAGCGTTGCTTAGGCAGACACAATGACCAGTATTCAATCCCCCGCTTGCTGTGCTAGCACCACCTCCAGGGAGAACTGAAACACTGACTGAGACTGGGTGTGGGTGGCACGCACCTGTAATCCTAGTGCTTGGGAGGCTGAAAACAGAAGGATCACTATGAGTCAGATGTGTGTAATGGGACCCTTCAGCCTTGCAAAGGACAGCCTACAATCCACCGAGCCCAGGGCAGCCACCTGATGAATCCTAACTGCCTTGGACCTTGTAGCAGCGAAGAAGTGTTCTTTTTCTTTTCTTTTCTTTTTTCTTTTTTTTTTTTTTTTTTTTTCACATATCCCCAGCCCTGGTGCAGGTCTCATAGATCTGGGTGTGGAGATGGAGACACCCACCCCGAGGAAGACCCAGGGATGCCATTCATGCAAGGCCTGTACCTGGCTCTGTGAGACCATGGATGGCTGGGAAAGAGCAAGCAGAAGGTGGAGGCAGGGCCATGTTCTGTGTCCTCACCAGCCTGCGGCCCTTTCCACTCTTATCAAAATCTGCTTGGGTATTTCCTGCTGAGAAGGCCCTGGAGGCACAGCAAGAGCAGAAGCTGCCTGAGCAGGGAACAGAGGCGGAGCTCCCCGTTGTAGATTCAATATCAGCTCCGTGATTCCCCTCCCGGACCCATGGGATAAATATTGTGCTTTACAGCTTCTACAGTGGAGCAGATTTCCTATGTGTGCGATTCCAGGAAGAAAGTTAATAAAACCTCTTGGTACCTCGCCTCCCTGACAGCATTTATTTGTCTAACAGTGAGGCTAGGTCCTGTTCCTACAGTACTGGCGTTCCGTTGACATTTGTTTTGACCTTTAAACTTTATGCTTCTCCTTTCCTCCTCCTCTCCTCTCTGCTGGCCTCCCCGCCTCCTGTTGTTCCTCAGCATGTGAGTTTGATGGTGCGCGACCTGGGCTTTTCCAGAGGTTGACTCTCTGGGGTTGGGATTGGGTGGAGTGCTGGCTTTTCCTCTTTTCTTTGCGCAAGGGTCATTGTGCGACTGTAAAATTATTGTCTGGCAACAGTGAAAGCTACATTTCACATGTGGGGCGCGCTGAGAGTTTTGTTTTTTCTTTAAATAAGAAAAGGAAAAGAAAACACCTCCAGGACCCACATCTGCCCATGGAGTGCAGGGCTGGGCCTCTTGTATGGGTTGGGGGTCCCATGCTCCTCCCTTGGAGTCCTGCCCTGCCCAGCAGGGACTGGGAACCACATCCTCAGGATTGCTGGTGCCTGTCAGGGAGAGGACATTCTTGGCTCTGAGCTTCTTCAGGTTATGGGCTTATTTACATGAGCATATAACCCCTGGGCCAAAGGAAAATTCCACTCTGGTGAAATACAGTGTCTCTGTTCCTGGTCACCCTCCTGTGATAAGATCTGCTGTGCTTAAGCTATGGGCTTTGGACTTGGACTGGCTGGATTGGAATCCACATGCACTGGACAACCTTAGGCTAATTGCCAGATGTTTCTCTGCCTCAGTTTTCTCATCTATTTCATGGGGTTCTTGCTGACATGTAGAGAGCTAAATATGTAGGTTCTTACAGAAATATTTGGGAAAGTGTGCCATATCTTCAAAATAGAATATGAAGATTTCTCCTTAATAATCTCCTACATGAAGGAAGCCATAATTCTATTGGCATTTTCAGAGCTCATTTGAGTTCCTGAAATTAGAACCAGACCCTCTTGTGAAGCAATATGTAGAAGTTAATTTGTTCTTTAAATTCTGTTTACTTGGTTTTTTTAAAATTTGTTCCTAGGAGTTTAAGTCAGGGTCTTCTTGGCTACCTTCCCAACCCCCTTTTTATTTTGAGAGAGACTATCTTAAGTCCCTAAAGCATCCATGTCAGCTTAGAGTCTATATCCTCCTTAGCCTCCCAGATTGTAGGTGTGCACCACCCTATGCAGTTTAATTTCACTCTCCTGATATCTGTTGTCAGCCATATATATTTTTCATATTGATCTGTAGAATAGATGGCTTCTTCATTCATCTTCTCCACTTTCTCCTACTAAGTTAGGTTTCCTAATGATCCATTTACAGTACATAGTGTTTCAAAAAACCAGCAGAAGCAGCTGTCTAGGCGAAGCACACTGCACAGGACCCTAGGTCTCTCCACTACCTATGCAATGGACTTGCATCCTTGGCTCTGTCTATGGCAGTTCTGCTATACATGATCTTTCCTTTAAAATAGACATTCGCAGATGGGACCTCTTGGCTTTGAACCTCACCAGGAAGTCTTCCCTGTTAGTACATCCCTAAAGGTCTCATGACAAGGTTAGTTCGTGGCTAAGAACAAGAACAAGGGAGTGGGGGTGGGGTCGCTGCCCTGCTGTGTGGAGAGCTATGGAGTCTGCTGGGCACTGACCTTATCCTTGATGACAGAGAGCACACTGGGGCTTTGTTCCAATATAGTTTAGTGACATGAACAGAAATAAGTTTACTCTTGCTCCCAGAATGTAGAAAAATGGCGGCTGAAATGTTTGAAGTCTCAGCCTTTAAGTGCTTGTTCTCAAGTGAGGAAAAGCCCAACCCAAATATAGACAAGTAAACAATAACCTATCCAGGTCCTACAGAATATCTTGTGTGAGCTAAAGGTAACGTGGACTTAAACTAGTTCCGTGTATCAGAATCAAAGCAAATCAGTGACTGTCTGCCTGTCTCTCTGTCCCTCTGTTTCTTGGGTTCTTTTTCTCTGCTGCTTTGTTTCTGTCTCCTTCTCTATTTCTGTCTCTATCTCTATTTCTCTCTGTGTGTCTGTTTCTATCTCTCTGTGTCTCTGTATTTCTGTCTGTCTCTGTCCTCTGTCTCTTTCTATCTCTCTGTCCTTCTGTTTCTGTCTCTCTTTCTGCCTTCCCAAATGGGTGTATTCCTTTCTTTCTTAGTATGATCTGAGAGGTAAGAGACATAGTTCCTAGATGACACATTCACATCTTCCTCTTCTCTTGCCATGGCCACTTGTAGGTGCCTGAGGATAATGTGGTCTTGAGTTGGATTGAAAACACAAGTGGGAGCTGTTGGTAAATCATAGCTACAGAAAGCTAACGTGAGAAGGAGGAAGGGAGGTACAAGCTTATGTGCCCGTTCCAGCTAAAAGAAGGATGACTTTGATCCAGCCTGAAGCTGTGACCTTAAAGACTTGTTAGAAGGATGATAGTGTTTATCATTTCTTACCTAAATGTAAGAATGAATGGTCACATAGTAAGAGGAATCCTCATAAGAGTGAGAGACAGGGTCATGGAAAAGATTCTACCTGGAGATGTCTATTAAGACGTATTTTCCTAACCTTAATCTTTGGCCATGTCTTTCAGAAGAAAGCAAGGATAAGTGTGTCATGCTTCACATTTTAAGGGCCCTAGATCTGTGCATCTTGTCAAAGAGTCAAAGATGTGCAAAAAATTTTAATTCATCATTCCTAGTAACTGACCCTTTTTACCTATTGAGAACACACACACACACACACACACATACATATGCCACTGTCAAAGATAGGGAAGAATTTGTCAAGTGTTGCCAGTGCAAAATGTGACTCAGTAGTAGATAATTTGTAGCTAGGATGGGAACAAATGGGATTATAAAAACTTAGAATTGGAGAAAATTTGGGGGTCATCTAATCTAACTGTTCCATGGACATTTGGAAAGATATAATTCAACCTTAGTATGGAATTAGCTAAACCATCGGAAAGGATCCTGTCTTAGTTACTTTTTACTCATTGCTGGGACAAATACCCAGCACTCAAAACGAAAGAAGGAAAGGTTTGTTTAGCTCATAGTTACTGGAGGTTTTAGTCCATATTCAGCTGGCCCAGAGCTGAGTGGAACAGGGCAGAGAGCATACAGTTCATAGCGGTGGAACAGCAACAATTGCGATAGAGGCAACCGACCAACCAGGGCTGCAGAGAGCAACAGCATGAGTCTGTCTCTCTGTCTCTCTTTTTATATTACATTCAGGCTCTCTGCCTCAGCCTATCCACCTTAGGCTACTCTCATAATCCCAGCCATACTCAGACCAATAACCCATTGGTACTAAAACACATAATCCCAGTGGATTATGAGTCAAGTCTCAAATTCTAGAAGTCCATGCCTCATGATTGTGTGAGGCTTTGGGGGGACAACTAGACATAAACCATAACAGATCCATGCTAGGATTTGAATCTAGTCCTCTGTTTCCAGGTTACACACTCTTCACACTGAGGCACCCAGACAAATGACCATACCCACTCAGTTTGAGTGAGTCGCATCTCTCTAAGTATTAAACAACATTTCCATATGATTCGCACCTGTGCTGGTACTTCCTTGAGAGACAAGTCACTCCTATACTGGCATAAGGCTTTCAGAGAGGATGATGGCATGCTGTCTGGAGATAAATTCAGTCTTTTTTTTAATCATCCTGGAAGCACTAATGAAATCTCTGAGAACCATGATATTTCCGAAGACTGTTTCAGTCTTTGTTTCTGCTATTTGTTTTTACTCTTCAAAGTAAAATAAAGTAAAACAAAACAAACAAAAAAAATCTAAAACTTTAGTAAAATTCGTTGGATGTCTAGCTCATAGAACTACATACTGGAGAAAAGTAATTGCCATGGAGAAGGATGATGAAAAACTGGGAATGAAGACCAGCTGTAGGTTTGCCGTACTGCTAGTTGATGATTGGGAATGAGGCGTGAGAAAAATGGCTGGGGTCAAAAAGTCGAGATCCAGATTAAGGGCTCGATGGCTGCCATGGGCTTGTCATGTCTGAACAGGATGGTAGAACAAAGGAGAGAAAATTAGGAAACAATGTCAAAAGGCCATGAAAATGAGGGCATTTCCCATACCAAGGAAGGAAACATTGGGGTTGGTTGATTCTCAGGAACACTATTGATAGCTAGGATGTGTCTATGACTTTCAAATACTAAATGACTGATCTCTTGCTAAAATCTATGACTTATTAATAAAGGTCCTGTCAGGAATTCAAACTAGCTTGTATGCTGTGTCTTTTTTTCCTTCAAATTTCTGTTGGGGAAGTCATTTTAGTGCTTATTAATTTAAATTATTTTTGACCCATTACTTCATACAAGATTTGTGTAAGTCCTAACACCTACAAGTTGGACAAGATGCTCTTCCTGCCGTTAAAAAGCCCAGTGTCCTTTGGGAGAAACAGCTTAGAGGATGTGGTTATTTCTGTGTGGCCCATATAGTCAGCATGGTATGGAAGGTACTGTGATTATGTAACCTGGGAAGTCAGAAAGTTTTCAGGGAAGGTAGCAGAAGTCTGTGACCTTTACGCATCTTGGCTTTCTCACTCAGTGTCAAGAAGGGTTTAGGACTTACGTTGTGGCTCCATGCTTTTCTGTCATCACTTCCTCCCTTGTCTTGTTTCTAGAATATTTTTTATTTTACTTCTGAATTCCTTCATCCAATCTGAATAAGGAAGATAGAGCATAATTTTCCATGGAGCAACAGCCAAGTTTAAAAGACACCATTTTTGATCTTTTTTTTTTTTTTTTTTTCTGTCTTAATCTGAAAAGTGGTGAGACAGGATGGTTGGATTTAATTAATAGAATGAAAAACTACCAGAGTTGTAAGGGACTTTCAGGGTCATCTCACTCATTCCTGCATGTGGTACAGGATGAATGCATGACTCAAAGGCACTCCTGTCCTCTCTGTCACCCAATCAACTGGCCTTCAGCTCATCTTTGCCAGGTTTCTGCTTTTGCCCTTCAGGCTTTACCGGAAGTGCCTAGATCCTGATCGCTTTGTCTTTCCCCTTACATCTACCCCCAGCAGTGCTCAACGTTCAATGAACCTGGCCATTTGAACTTAATTGCTATTCACTTAAATCTCTGTTTGATGCCATATACAGTTACAAAATACAGTCAGCCACGAGGAGCTGTCCTGGTAGGTAGGAAGGAGACTGTCACACCTGTCCTGAAGTGGTGTGGACAGCCTGGAGCAGGAAACACTTCGGGGCACTTGCCCTCTGGTATTTTCTTCCCTCTATGTCCTTCCAGGACTGCAAGGGGCTCTCAGCCCTAGGGGTTCTCTCTGTTTAACTGCCACTGGCTGACATCGGGGCTGTAGCTCCCTGCCCCTCCTTGCTCTGTAGCACAGCCAGGGTTTTCCATATGGATGACCATTCAAACCCAGTCCAGAGTGATTTTCCCTTAAAGGCCAAAGAATATAACTTCGAAACCAGACAGAATCTATTCTTGTTCCTTTTAGTGACACTGAGAGGTGGAACTGTGGGATGGATCCTGTGTAGCAATTTAGAAACTCCTCAAAGCCAGAGGGGCAGGAGATTTCATGGTAAATATTTATGCCCCTGGGCTCCAGGGCAATTGGAAAGCGAGTTAAGAAGCTTTCCTCTTCCCTCTAATTCCCCATATTCATCATTTGAGCCCTGCCATTGGGGCTTATCCTTTATGACTAAAGAGGTCCTGTCTTTTAATCTCTTAGCCAGGGGGGAAAAGTGAGAGAAATATAAAACACCTTAAGTAATGCCCCAGGGAGATAGCGCTCTGGAAATGTAGGGCTCAGGTTTTCTTATCCAGGATGCAGCGGTCCACAGCTGCTCATCTCTGATACTGACCAGTTTAATAGAGGCGACTCCTCTGCAGACAGCTAAGAGAACGAGAATCATTGCTGGGAATTCTGTTTATACCGGTCTTTTTGTGCCTCGTTTCATGTATTGAGAAGGTGGGGTTAAGACTTTATTTTAATTAAGCTGTTTCCAACTTGATCAAGAGAAGAGTATGAGATGAGACAAGGAGGATGGAAGTGCTTCAGAGGGAAAAACAAGAACTGTGGTATCCTCAGATTCAGCCTGGCCCAGATGCCTGGTGCTCATGAATCACTCTGTCAACCCGAAGTCCTGCCTCTGCTCTCTGCCTTCCTTGATGTGGAGAGATTATGTAATCCACAAACAGTTGCACCATGTAGAAGGGGCAGATCCTGTGTTACAGGCTCGCTCAGTCTCAGGGTGTCTGACTGGGTGCCCGGCAGGGGATGATCCTGCCACTGAGAGAACTGTGGCTGTCTGTGGGGTCAGAGGTGTGCTGCACTGCCCGTGGGCCTGATGCTGCTTCCTGGCCCAGTACCAGTAGAGTGCTCCAAGGTGGCATCCCGTCACCTGGCAGGGGAGCTGCACCTGTGTCCTCCCTCTGCTCTTCTCTTCTGTCCTCTGCTTTGGAGCTGGCACCACCAGTCTTCCAGCATAATGTACACACAGAGGACTCCTGGGCGCTGGTCAGGGAAGAAGGCAGGGCTGCAGGTCAGACGAGGCCCTGTGGGCCAGTTCATATTGGCAAAAGAGAAAGCAAAATTCAGAACTACACAGTGCTTCAGGAGCTGAAATGTTCCCCTGGTGAGACCAGTGAAGAAGCTCTGACTCCTCAGGCACATTTGTCCATGGGGCTTGAACGACGCTCACTATACTTGTGGTGGAAAAGCAGGGACTGGAGGGCCGCCTTCTTGTTTCTGAACTTGACTGTTACATTTACAGTCTCTAGGCAAATTTCTGGAATTTCACTGACAAATTCCCTGGGCATGGAAATCAAGCTCCACGTGTGTGTGTGGAAGGGCCGAAGGCTTAGCTGGCAGGCTCTTGGAAGCATCCGTGCCTGCCAGGGTCCCCTCCTCTGCGTCGCCCTGGAAGCAGTGGTGCCAAGACTGGAGTTGCTTAGTTTGGCTGTAGTTTGGGGGCTTTGATTATGAGCTGGCCTTGTCTGAGCCCCACTTTCTGATTCCCTTTGTGGGAGTCTAGAGGGCAGTCCCCACTGGACAACAGAAAGCCGTCCTCCTGCTATCCCCCTACTTCCTAGCCTGGTGGCAGCTGGTGTCCTGAAGATGTGGACACTGGCTCAGTTGGAGCTGGGGGTGGCAGAGAGGGAGCCATCTAATCTCTCACCAAGTTTCTTGGTAAAGTCAGGCTTAGTGCTCAGCAACTCATTAGAAGCCGATTCCTGAGACCTGAATGACACTAATTAGCATAGCTATAAGGAACTTTTAGGCATTGACCCTAAGTATTATTTATTTTTATCATTTCATTATTTCATGCTGACTTTTAGTGAGAACATAAATAAGTGATCAGAAAGCCTGCTTTATATTTGCTGGAATAAAAACATAGTTCAAAGTTTGTTAAGTCGGTGATAACTCCTCCAGCACGTGACTCACTTTCTTGTACTCTCTGGAGTCCCTGCTTTACTTTGGGGTTCTTCCTTCTTTGTTTGTGTACCCGGTGAGGCTAGCTCAGGGGGAAGGCTGGGAGAAATCCCAGAGAGGGCTCCCATGGGGGACTTGGGCTCCAACCTGAGGACTGGGGCGGTCCTGGGCCCTCTCCACTGTAGCCAAGAGGAGCAGCCTACTGAGCTCTGTTTACTGGCCTCAGAGCACTTGGTCCTGCCCTGTGTGAGGTGACATCACTGAGGCAGCGTCTCACAGCCAGGCAGCTGAGTGGAAGACGCTGATGTACTGGGTGGTGGCCATGGAGCAGCTGCTGGAGCAGCCTCTGGCCACTGCTGTGTTGACTTTGTAGTGAGATCATTCCCTAGCCTGGGCTGTTAAATGCAGTTCAATCTTCCTTAAGACAGGGATGGACAATGTTGCTTTTGTAACTTCAGAGAGTCACTGGACAGGTTAGAGGAAGCTAGGTTTCCACGTTTCCACCCAGAAAGAATCATAGCCCTGTTAGGGAGGCAGGGGATGTGTAATGCTTCTGTTCTCTTGTAACCATCATTAGAGCCTCAGGCTTGTGGCTGCGTTTGAAGGTTGAGGCCACAGGGCCTCCGCAAGGGCTTAGATCTGCGGAATACTCACCGTTTATAGACTATCCCGTGCTTCCGGGTTCTGTATGGGGATTCCAGAAATGCAAAAACCACATCTCAAATGCTGCTGATGTCAACATAGGTACAAACTGCCTCTAATATTAGTTTCCTTTTGTGGCTAGAGTGAGTCTTACAACTTCTTTCTTTCTCCTACCATAATGACCTATCAGAGACACTTGCAGGATAAGCAGTTGACAGGAGAGTGTGGCCAACAGAAAAGGAAAGGAGGGAGGGAAAGATGGAGTGGACGAGACAGGTGGCTTATCTAGGCTGCCCACTGGGAACAGTGGAAAGGGAGGTCTCAAGGATGAGAGACTGAGAACATGTCGGGGTTTGTGTTAGGAGGGAACCCAACCCTCTGTACCTTAATTGCTTCTCCTCGCGTCTCACTCTCTATCCAGCCACATCAAGGCTGTAAATCACATTAACCTCCTGTCTCCTATTTTTCCCAATGATTACATTTCTTCTCTCACCTTAGTAGTCTGGAGAAGATTTAAATTATAGCCCTGAATGCTGATTCTGTTTCTCTGTCTCTGCATGTCTCTGTGTCTGTCTCTGTGGTCTGTGTGTCTGGCCCCTACCCTCTCTCTCTTTCTCTTCTCCTCTCCCTCTTCCCCTCACCACTTCCCTGCCCAGTGTCTGGGGCCAACCATAGAAGAAGGCTCCTTCCGTGCCTGGGAGCGGGGCAGTCACAGCTTGTCCGCTCCCCGTGCAGCCCATGCCCCACTGTGCAGCCATTTCATTATTTAGAAACAAGGTACACTCAGGCAACTCCTGCCCTCCAGCCTCTTAAGGCGACACCTGTCGCCGGAGCCTCTGCTGTGCTGTAGCTTCCTCAAGGTTCCAGCCCCCGGGATCCATTCCCTGGCCTGTGCTCCACTGCCATTCCAGTACCTAACCAATGTGGAAGGAAGACTGTCGGCCAGGAGTGGCCTCAGGTCCCTGACCATTCTTCTTGTGTTTGAGCCACTCATTTACGTGTTTTTCATTTTTGAGCTGTTATTTCTGCATTTCCTTCATTCCTTTTTTTTTTTTTTTCTTTTTTTTTTGAGACAGGGTCTCGCTATGCAATTCAGACTGCCCTTGAGCTCACTTTTATAGCCCAGGCTGGTCTCGAACTCACACTGATCCTCCTGCCTCAGCCTCCCAAGTGCTGGGATTACAGGCGTGTACCACCACACCCAGCCTCCTTAATTCCTTGGGTCCCTAATATTTTAATTTCTCTTCATTGGTTTTTGGACTATTTAATATTAGATGTTCATTCTTTCCAAGTGTGAACTTTTTCATACTTTAGATAAGTTCTTTTGTTCTTGAGCTCCAAATCAGGTCCACATGGAGCTTTTTATTATCCCATGGTGGTTTGGGGCATTCCTAATTGGAAATGTCCATATGCACACTGTATATTTATTCGTATGTCAATTTAATGAATGAATAATCATGGAAAACTAGCTGTTTGCCCCACTCTCTACTAGCCCCTCCTCTTGCAGTAAACTGGCCAAATGATGTAGTTGCTTCATTGGATTATACTTTACAGGATGTGCAGAAAGGACACTTTTAAAGGATGCATGTAAAGCTGCTGAATGTGAAGCAGAGGAAGGAAGGGCTGCGGTAGCGTGTGCAGGAGACTCGCCGAGTCTTGTGTGCTGAAGGTCTCCATAAAGCAGTGTCCGATCTGCGAGCTGCAGAAAGAGGAGTTGGCCAAGTGAATGTGGTGGTGAAAAGGCTGATGGGGTGAGGAAAGGGTCACAGAGAAAGGAAATGGCTGGGTCCAGAGGGTCTAAAACTTTGTGGGAGCTGACCGGGGCCAATACGTCAGGCTCATGACAAGTAAGGGTGGAAGGAAGGCAGGTGGGATGGTGCGGCTGGTGCAGGGCAGAGGAAGGGCGCGTGCTGAAGTCTTCCCACACTGTTTGAGCCCTTAGCTCCCATAATGGAAAATTATGGGAGGATTTCAGCAGTGGCTGACAAGACCTTAGTTCTTTCTCTCGGTGAGTGTTCTGGCTGCTGTGTAAAGAGCATATGATAGGGTCCTGAAGGTGGCTATGTTTTTACCTTAAGTGACATTTGATGTGCACATTCTGACTGCCATGTTTTAAATGTAGTCACTTCTTATTCCTAAAGCAATAGAGTCATACAGTACTTCTTGAAACACACACACACACACACACACACACACACACACAGAGGCACATGCAGACATATACATGCTAAGGAAAAGGCCCTCCTTCTTTGCCTTTATGGGTGCTCAATGGCTAGTATAGGTTCTGGCATAAAAATTGTCCAGCTCATGTTTACCATATTAGTGAGTGAGTGAAGAAATGTTGAATTACTCATCAGTTTCCTCTCTTGAAATAATTTTCCAGTTAAGGTTTTTATAGGTATCTAAAGAATGTGTGAAGGGGAAAGGTTCATAATGCAAAGATCTCAGCCAGAAACCTGAGTTCCCACTGAATGGCTGCCTCGGAGAAGCGGAGCACATGGGGCCAGGCTGCGGCTCCTGGATTCCTTGTTTCAAGTGTGCAGTGAAGGAGTCAGGGTGTGGAAAGCCTGCGACCGAGGACGCTGCTGTACGCCTAAGTCAAGCACAGCCCTTAACTGTTGGCAGTGCTCAGCATTTCAAGTTTGTTATAAAATATTGTTGCAAAAGGGATGTCAGGAAACCGGGCCTCCTTTATTGTGGAGTTTTGCCTGATTCTGCTCTGGTGTGGAGGATTAGGGAAAATGAAATCATTATTAGGAGTGCAGAAGGACCTCAACCAGAGTGCCAGGAACCACTTAGAGGCTGCTGTATTCAGTAGGGCGTGGGCAGTAAGAAGGGAGCTGGTATGCACTGAGGTTTGTTTTGTTCTTTCTCTTCCATAAAGAGTCAGAAAGGGTATACTAAAAAAAAACAAAAAACAAACTAATAAACAAATAAACAAACAAACAAAAAACAAAATCCAAACTTTCACACCCTGATAAGAATTTCCTGGCATTTAAATCTCATGCAGCAAAGGGACTGGGAAGATAGGTCTGTGGCACAAATGCCTGCCTGGCAAGTGCAAGGTCATGAGTTTGAATCCTGGTCCCACAAAAAAGTAAATAAATAAATAAATAAATAAATAAATAATTTAAAAAATCACATGCAGGCATCTATCTTTGTTATTTGCTACTACAACAATGTTACTCTTGGTGGTGGTGGTGGTAGTGGTCCTGATGTTCTTTTAGTTTCAGTGTGTCGATCAAACAGAACAAATGAGCTCTGTACTTTTTTTTAAAAAATAGGTATTTACCTCATAGGAGCAGAGAAGAAAGTCAGGAGGACCTGAAAGAGGGCTCCATCAAAAGTGCTCAGCTTAATAATTTTAAGGCTGCATGGAAATGTTTAGGTTGAGTGTATTCCTTCCCTCCTGGTGGGAACCAAGAAGGGGTCCTAGCTTAATGGACTTGGATGATTCTGATGGAGAAAACCATGTAGTCTGTCAGGCTAATCTTAGTCAACCAACAAAGACTGGCAGAGGCCTCTTGTGGGCTCTTCCATGATCCTTTAGGGGCTTCCAGTCCTAAGTCAGCCTCCCCTTCCAATACTGATATTCTGGATGGGCAGATGCCACTACCTGGTCAGGGAGAAAAAGCAGTAAGGGAGGCAGCACATCAAAGCTATCATGTCCTCTGTGGTAATGCCACACATGTGGAAAACCTTGATGGTTTTCAGATATTCACCTAGAATTATTGTTTTTTTTTTTTTTTAACACAGAAGAAATTTAATAAAACACTGTAGGCCTTAAAATCAAAATACCTGGACTTCTGAAATTGGGAGTTAGTCACATAACCACAAAAGCCTGTATTCTTCTATGTAAATTTGCTATGTTTCTCTTCATTCTTCTCACAATTATGAACTAGGACAAGAGATTTAAAGTTGCTCCTTAACCTCTAAGAAGTTTGACATACTGAAGCATCGTACATGCTACGAAGGTCACATAGTGAGTATGTTCCTATTTTGGTCCTGAGCACACCTTGTCGGTGACTCAAAGTTTGGAAACTTTCAGGGTGCTGTGGCCTAGCATGAACAGAATCACTGTGCCATGTCTGTACGCAGGGAAACTATTTCTAGTGCCATCCAGGCCTGCTTCTCCTACTGTGGGAAATCAGAAGGAAGGAAATCAATGAGAACTATATTCATGAGACAGATTCATAAATCATAAAGTGTTCATGAAGCTACTCAGATGCAATTTCGTTAACTCGCAAAATAGAAAGATACCCTGAAGGCCTATCTGAACTAATGGTAATCATGCATTAAGGTGGAATGTTGGTGGTACAAAACAAATGACAAAGGTAATGATATTTTATTGTGCTTTATAGCTTTCCCAGTCATTCACGTATAGCATAATATTTAATCCTTCTGCAACCCTGTGATGTAGGAATGAAAGCTTTTTTATTTCCTTCAATGTTAAACACAGAACATTAAGCCCTGAGAGTTTAATTAACTTAGTCAAGTTTGCAAAAACCTGTAAGAGGTGACTCTAGGGTCAAGCCTGGATGCTGCTCTTTTCAATCCCTTTCTCCGTAGCGCTAATGCCACTGCTTCTTTATATCTCTGGGCAAATGCTTTGTTTCACCTGCACTGCAAATTTCTTGTCATGAAATAAGACAGACTCATAAAATAAGCAAGGGGGCTATTGCCAGGCACCTAGCAAATGTAGGGGTGCTACCCTGTGCTGATAGGCTGGGCCTTCAAAGACCACTGTTGAGGTATAGCTAAATTAGTACCTTTATTCTCTGAACCTGAATATGAAGTTATTTTTCTCCATCTCTGAACATTATGTTTGAGATTCACGAATAAATAATGCTTTAATTACGAAGATTCCTAAAGATATAACATTAACATGGGAGAGTTTCTTTATTATATACTGGTTCTAGTGATTCCTTTTACTTTGTGTACACTGCTGCTAAGGACTTACCATTTTTTTTTTTTTTTGCCTATTTTATTTATCACAACACTGGCTAAGGAAGTTGGCCAATGGATGGTTTATGACCTTCCTGGTCATTCTCACTCTTCGTTCTATAAAGTCTAGCGCAGGGACCTCAGATCTACTATCATCTTTACCCAGACACTGTTCTCTGCCTTCATGTGACCTGTCCTTGTCCACTGTGCTTGGCACATGTCACCCTCAGGGGATACTTCAGTGACTTTCTCAGTTAAGGTTCCCTTGGTCCAACCCTACACAGTTATAGTGACTTGTCTTATTTATTTTGTAGTATTTTTCGTCATCTGAAATGTGAATATTACTTGTGTTTCCCATCACCTTTGGCTGTCAACCTGTGTTGGAATTTAAGGTCCAATAGGCTGTTTTTCTTTGTATTGTATATTAAACACTCAGAAGAGTGCATTTGTACATAGTAGAAGTATAATTGTTGTTGACTGAAGTTAACATACTGTGAAAGTTTTCCAACGAAATCAAGATTACATAGTCAATGTGGAACTAAACTAAGACTAGAATTTAATCATTCATCTCCTAGTTTGTTGTTCTTTGCACTTCGTGTTATGCTGTCAAATTTATGTATATTATTACCTGGGGGTTTCTAATGACTACGGATAAAAATTTAGAAAGAAGGTGAGACATTTTTATGAAGCTGAGTCCATTTCTTAAGGGAACTGAGGCAATCCCTGAGGCTTACACTGCTCAGTTTATGATAACAGAACTTTATCATCTGTGTACTTGGTATATTCAACATCAATCATGCTGTATTTGCTTAGCTCATTTTTTAAAGAATGCTTATTTTAGGAGCGTTTTCTGTATTTTTTAAAGGATGCTTATTTTAGGAATACTTTCTATATTTTTTATTGATGACATTTGGTTTTTAACATATAAACACACCATTACGCATACACTCTCACAAGAGCACATAAACAATGACATGTGTGTTAGATTCTTGGTCAAACTGCACATATTTTAACTCTGACAGAAGATGAAAAGGCTTTATGTGTGATATTATTAGACACGGGCAGTTGCCAAAGGACATGGGGACTCTTAGACTCAACCCCAAACAGCAAGTTAATGCTGTGGTAATTTTCTAGATGCCCTCGCTCTCTTCAGTCATCTATTATGAGTCTGTCAGTTTAGTGGAACTTTCGGTAAGGAGAATCAGCCTATGTGAATGTCACTTAGACCACCTCCTGATCCCACAGTTTGCTTAGTGCTTTGTGAAGCACTTTGTCTTTCATTTGTCCTATGTTTTCTCTTCTGCAGACTGAGGAGATTCCCTCTGGATCAAAATCTTTTGAATGTTGATAAACAAGGTAATGTTTATTGACTTCCCAGCCTCTGGCTTTTCTTACATCCCCACTCAGACTTCATCTGTCGTTTAGATACCAAATGCTATTAATCACTTTCAGATCATTGTCCCAGACCTTTGTTGATTTCAGTTTGGGCTCTTCTCTTCTGTTAGTGAACTGTAACATCCTCAGCAGGACATGGCATTTCAGGTTAGTGATAAGGATGATTTCACTGGCTTTTTTCCTCTTTAATAACATGCCAGAGTTTTGCCTTTTCGGATTTTGTCAATATCACCTTGTAACTGAAAGGCTGGTGTTATTGTCCCACTAGGATACCCAATCATCCTGTATCCTGTCAAAGTATGGCCTGCCTTATTGCAGGACAGACGTTCTTTAGTTTTCATTTCCACTGCCCAGTCTCCCCCAAGTCTCTCCTGCTCTTCCCTGCTTCTCTATGTGGCCTGTCATTTTCTATTTCATGGGAAGCTCATGTGTGCAGTATTGATTTCTCAGTGCCAATAATGAGATTGGCAGAGATGTGCCCACTTGCTCCAAATTTTATTTCCTGTCTCTAAATCAACTTCTTGTCTGTGAGAGAAAACTTTCTTTATTATTTGGAAGTGCAGTGTTTTGATTGTTTTTGGTTGAGCTCTTTTTCAAAATATTTGAAATCTACAGAATTAACATCCTCATTATGATCATACACATGGCAGGCTTTGGGCCTTAGAATGGACGTAGGCCTAGCTTTTGTCCTAAACTCTGAAACACACAGAAATGTAAATGCATCTTTTATAGAGCTTCATAGAGTCTTTGATCTCATTTCTTTGGTTTACATCTCTTTCCCCACCACCTATGATGGCACCACACTGTACCACTATATAGTCCTAAAATGAAGTTGCTAGCAAAACCAAGGACATATATTATATGTGACTTAGAGAACTCTTTGAGATAAATATGCCTTCATTGTAAAAACAAAGGAAACGGGCAAGGTGAAGATGTTAGGTAGGACCAGTGTGGGGAGAAAATATGTTTCAAGTTTTTTCTTTATATAACATCATCTCTGGAATGAAATAAAATTAAATTAAGAAAAAAGGAAAATATAAGCACCTTGGCCAAAAAAAAGAAAATCCTGTTGGCATCAATAAGCATACTCCAATGATAGGGGGCTTGCTTCTTTCCTCCCTCATCCATGAAGATTGTTCATTGGTTCAGTGGCCCTGGGTCAAGAGCCATGTGAGAGTGCTGCATGAGGATGGGGGTTGGGCGATGCGCTGCCTTGACTTTCACTTGTTTTACTCAAGCAATTGAGTTTGTTGGGGGAAATGTGATCTTCTCCATCACCTGTCATGCTGAGATGCCCTGTCATGCTGTGAATAGTTTTCAGTTCCTGTTCTTTTTCTCAAATTTGCTGTCTACTCGGAAAGCAGATAAATGATGCTTTGGGTGTCAAAGGGGGGGGGGCATCTTGGGATTTTACCTGGGAATAAGCTTACAGACTTTGAAGCCTTGTCAGGTTAATTCTTTTATTTATTTATTTTTTTCTTGTTTCAGAGCTTTTGCTTGTTTATTTATTTATTTTTATGGCTGGGTCAGCCTGCCTTGAGGGCAGGGCTGGCATAACATGTGGTGCCAGGGATGGAACTGAGGTCCCTGAAGCCGCCTAAGCTTTCCTAAGCAGGTGCTTTAGACCACTGAGCCATCCTACTGGGCCCTTGTCAGGTTAATTCTGGTGGTGTGTTCTCAGGTCCAAGGGATAGGAATGCTTTTGAAGGTAATTTAGAGTTTTCTTTTAAGGATGATTGTACTTATGAGGAGATGAGCATGGATGGCACCAGGACCAGAAGAGAGGCCACTGTGGAGGCTGGTGGGTTTCCTTAGTTATATCGACAGGGCTCAATTCAGTATAGCACAGTAGCAGTAAGTGGAGGGATAATTCATGTAAATAGTGCCTGTAGGCCTACAGCACTCTCAGAGTCTCAGAAAACAGCATGGCTTTCCTCAGAAAAGTGCTGCTGAGTCAGAGATGGAGGAAGTGAAACAAATTGAGGAGCCTGAAATGAATACACAAGCCAGTGGGCTGTGACAGTGGGAAAAGCAGGGGTGAGCCCCTCACTGCATGAGGCCCATGGATTTCTGAAGACCTGGGTAGAAAATGAAGAGTGTTTTGAAAGATGAATTTTTTAAAAAAAATATTCCAGTCTCTTTGAATCTGGCCATTTAAAGATAGTAAGGGCTGTGAAGAAAGCTCAGCAGTCTAAGTGCCTGCCTGGTAAGCACAAGGGCCTGGTGTGCTGGGAGAGCCCTGGAACACCCGTGCCTGGTGCAGGTCCCCAAACCAGGCATGGTAGTGCATACCGGTAATCTCAGTGCTGTGGAAGCTGAGATAGGAAGATCACTGTGAGTTGGAATTACAAAGTGTGACTCTGTATCCAGTTTAAAAAAAAAAATAGGCTTACTCTTTAAGAAAAGTAAGAACAAACAACAAACTTCTTGAGACAGGAATCAAAAGCTTATCATTTGTCTGTTTTGCTCATTTGAATGAGTCTGTGTCTGCTGTTTAAATTTTATTTTATTTTTTCCTCTAAGCCTAAGAATGGTTCTTTGCTGTAGAGATCACAGATCTGATGTGGTCACAGAGGGTAATTTCCCAGAGGATGCTAGGTAGAGAAAAGCCTACAGGGTATTGAAAATGTTGTCCTCAGAATTGTAGAGTCTTAGTTTATACTTGGTTGCCAGGAAATCCTGATCTGTGATGGAGAATGGCGTTGCTTCCACTGGTGGAGCAGGTGTGAGTAGAGGCGGCTGCCTCCTGTGTCCCTGGGGCCATGTCTAGTGACTCCAGGGAACCACCAGTGGTTTCTGGGGTGGCTGCAAGTTGTTTCACTGCAAAGTAGAGAGGTTTCTCCCTGTTGAATCCTTAGCAGATCCAGGGTTTCCCAGCATGCCATTGTCTTTTCTCCTGACTAGGGCTCTGTGAAGTGTGTTCTGGGGTTAGCTCTAGATGGCAAAGACCATTGGTGAAGTGACTAGAACGATGCCATGGAAAGCCACCCTTAGCTCGTGTAATATTCCGTGGAGCTGCTTGAGCTTGTCTGTCTTTGCAGTATTCAGTTCCCTGTGTTGTTTTCTCTGTTACAAACACTCATAAGAAGGCACCAGAATTGTATAAGGAAAAAGCAAGCACTCAACACTAACCTGATTAATAAAGCTGTCGATCCTAAAAATCATCATTTAAATGTAAAAATGACTCAGAGTGAATTGTCTCCCCTCATGTTTTAAAACAAATCATTGAGTGAGAAAGTCTTATTCCACCCAGTCCTGGTCGTGCATCCTTGGGAAGCTGAGGTAGGAGGGCTGCTGTGAATTTGATGCCAGCAAGGGCTACATAGGAGAGCTCAGGGCCATCCTGAGTTACATAGTGAGACCCTTTCTTGAAAGACGCTAACATCTGATTCTGTTAGATCTTGTGTATCCATGAGTGAATGTTTTGTGGCAGTGCTGAAGAGACCAAACAAAACACACAGAAAAAACATGGGGTTTGACTCAGCTTTTCTCAAATACCTTTAAGACATTTGATTGATTGCTCAACTTTCCCAGTCCTAAATTTTCCTTCTGAGCCATGAAGGGTGAGATAGTTGCTGTGCACCTTTCTTTCAACTGAATGTCTTCCAGGTTCTAAGCTTTAAGATTGCCTCAAATTGATTTATTCAAATAATATTTACCTGCTGTGCGTAACAGGATGCATAAGCATCTGTAGCCTTGAGTCTGATTTCATTCAGTTTACTGGCGAGTATAAGAAAAATAGACCAAGATCTACCTCATCTACAGAGGAGGATCACTCAGCAGACTTTATTTTTAGGCTTGTGTCTACTCTAGTACTGTCCATGTCCGTATTTCTCCATTACTGTCCTGTTGACTTGTTTCTGTTTACCTTGCTTATCTTCTTTAAAAGCAAGCACAAGAGTTTATTTCCTGGTGATTCCCCATCCTTATGTATTAATAGAGAAGAAGGAAGTAGACGTCCCCTGGGTCTTCAACAAGCTGGGTCAGAAGGAACCTGTGTGTAGTAATCTGACTTCTCCCACATTCCTGAAATTTACCCAGAGCAGCTAGGACAAGGCTGGATTATGTAGTTTTATTTCACAAGGTACTTTTCCACACTGATTCCTCCTGATAAGGCCTGCCTGGGGCTCCTTTGTTGGCCTCAGGAGAAGCAGAAGTCACCAGCCAAGCCATGTGATTCCATTCTTCAGACAACCCAGGGATGATGTCATGTCCCGTGTCAGTCCCCACCCTTTCTGAGACTGTTAACACTTCTCCTAGGAGTCTCAGTAGCTATTGCACAGATTTCTCTTTGTGCTCCCCAAGGAGGAACAGGTTATATTTTATGTGGTGGTAGAGGGGGAAGCAACACACCGTACTGTCATTTCTTGTGATTACTTTTGCTCCAGAAAGGAGAATTTAGGTGCTTTGGCTCAGCTTTCACAAGCAACATGATACCAATCAAAAAAAAAAAAAAAGAATTCTAAGTAAAAGAAAAAATCAATGTGCTCCTCAACAAGTGCTCCTCAGTTCTTTCTCTCTGCTGTGTGGACAGATTGAAGATGTTTCCTAGGATACTGTGTTTTCCTTGGTACCCCAAGGGGACATATGCTTGTGATGTTTGTTTCCTGATTTCTTGAGTAGAACATATTAGACAACCTTTCCTAATCTTGCCATTTTGATTAGCCAAAGGCAATAAGACCTGATCCATGATAGCCCATGTGGTCAATGACACGGACATGCTGGATGCCACCAGGCCCTGAGTGTGCTCAGTCATGCTGAGCAGCCAGACAGTGGACCTATGAATCATTCTTATTTTCTAAAGTAGATGCCAGGTTTGATTCGAAGAAATGTAGGGCTTGGGCTCTCAGCATTAGCTGCATATCAGAATCACATGGAGGGACTTTTTTAAAAACTAGGATTCTGGACTGGATGCCCTAAGACTCTGTGTTTTGATCTTGGAAGTGCTGCTCTCCTGTTAGGATTTTTCAGAGGTACAGAGGTGAAATTGTGAACTGTTACCCCAGGGCTCCAGAATCACCAGGCCTAATTTCTTGCCTCAAAGAAAATTGCAATTAGTTTGCTAAGATAACATGTACAATCTTATAAAAATGAAGTCTAAACAAATGCAAAATATTTAGATAAACTCTGCAGGCATTTTTAATGAAAATAACGGCTGAAGTGTGTTTATTTAGAAATACTGATCAGGTATCCACTGTCATCCACCCTGCTGTAGAGGTAGAGGGTCCAAAGGTAGCAGAAATGGTGAGAAATCTGCCCAGGTCAAGCTTGCAAAAATTCAAGAACATTTCGTTGCCGAGGGGTTGGGAAGACTCTAGCATTCCTCAAGTTCTCCTCCATGTAGTTTCTAAATATAACAGGCACTCAGACACACTTTAGGGAGCAGTTTTTGCAGTAGATAGGCTTGAAAGAGTGATTGGAGAATTGGATGGGAAGGGACATTCTGGGAGTACAAAGAAAACTAATCTCAGACCTCTGCATAATTTTTGATTATTTGGTTAATGCACAACCTTAATGTTTGATAACTTTCTCTTTCATAGAAACACAAGGGTTTTAATGAAAATATGCAGGTTCTGGATCCTCAGCTTCTTCAAGGAGAATCTCATGCACATATCTTTGAGTAAACTTTCCCCCTATTTGTATAAGAAAGCAAGGCTGTAGAAATGCTATACAGCTACTTTCTCTTAGTTCATTGAGAATAAAAGCTTTTTAATTATTATTATTTTACAATAATTAATACATTGCATAATGTTGTCTTCATCATAGTTGTTCAGAACACAAGAGGCATACATGATTTCTTATCTAACCATCATTAGTACAGATCTTTCCTTCATTGCACAAAGAGAAAGTAGCTTTTTATATAGTCCAATAGTCCATAATAGTGGTGGATTATCAGCTCATCTGGCAATGTACAAAGCTGTTGGCTTGAGCCTTTTACAACTCAGAATGTTAATATGGCATTCATTTTTGTACCTCATGGTCAGACTTTTCTGCTAGATGGTTAAGTCCAAGATAAAGCAAGACCTATGTCACAGTGAATATGTAATTTTTTATACTACATTGTCTTTAGCCATCCTTCAGTTGTCTCTAGTTCCACAATGAGCAAGGGGCTGCAGAGGCGTGCTGGGATTATTGCTTTCCTTTCCTTTGTATATATGTCTCTGTAATGGGATTGCTGGAGTGTATACTAATTATTTTTCTACTTACTTGAGGAGCTTCCACAGTGTTTTCCATGAGGACTTTACTCATTTTTACACTCCCACCAGCAGTGCGCATCGGCTCCCTTTTCTTCATATCCCCAGCAGCACTTGTTGTCTTTAGTCATTTTCATAACAACCATTCCTCCTGGGACAGAGTGATATCTCTTCATGGTTTGGCCTGCGTTTCCTCAGTGATTAATGTTAGTCAGTACTGTTCATGTATGTGTCTTTCATTTGTAAATGCAGTTAGGTACTTTTACAGATTTTATTTTTCTTAGTGCAGGCTTTCAGTAAGTGATGACCTTTCTCATAGGAAGCTAGTACATGTGCATAACACATCTGTACTCTTGTTTCCTCTCCTTTCACTCGTCTCCCGCTTCTCCTCCCTCTATCTCCTCATCCCCTTCCCTTTTTTTATTCCTACTTTTAATAAGCAATAACAATAAAAGTTTGTACTAATATTGTTTAGGCAAGATATCAGGTCTGCATCTTGTCCTCTGAATAACTACTATGAAGACAACAATATGCATTGTATTAATTATTGTAACCATGCCACTAACTTGTTTTGCAACTGTTTCACACCTATTTTATCTTTTTTCTCCTCATTAAAATGAATTCTAAAAATGCTAGAGTAACGGTGCTTACTAAAGTAACTTGGCCCTCCCCTCTGCCCATGGGATGCCTGGTAATGTCTGGAGACATTTTTGACTGGCATGAGTAGGTCGGGCATGCTACTGAGATCCAGTGGAGAGAGGCCAGGAATGTTACTTCATTTCCTGAAATATGTATTTCAGTCCTCATGAAAAGAATGATTGAACACCAGCATTAAAAGAGTGACACTTGAGAATGACAGTTCTGGAGGTAGTGAAAGATAGAGATGGCAGAAGGGCTGCCCGTCGGGTGTGCCACCTACTGTAACGCCCCTTCCTCCAGTAGAAATCACCCACCCCCGCACATGCAGAGGCACATGCACGCCTACACAGACAGAACATACGCAGAAGCGCTTTGCTTGTGGTCCTCACATCAACCCCCAGGGAATCTTGCATCTTCCAGGATAGCAGACATTTTGAGGGTATTAAAGACTTTCTGCATACTACACACCTTCCCTGAGCTTTCAGCACTTTGGAGAAACTCGCATGGAAAAGAAGAATTGCTCTTTAATTTTCCATGCAATTTCCTGCTCAATTTTTATAGCAGCTGGCCTTTTCCCAGTCTAAGGTTGGAATCAAATGTCCACATTTTCTCCTTTTGCAAGGGAGGCCTTACAAATTCCTCCCTGAACATTTAGAATTTCTAAATCTAGTTTTGGCTCAAGTCTTGAAACACACACAATGGTATCAGCTGAAAGGGTTGCTCGTGCAATTACCTTGAAGCTGGAGCAGGGCATGGGGGAGGAAGTGGCTCACGGTAGTTTTCCTCTTCCTGCCCTAGGGTGGGTAAGCCATTGGCTTGGAGCCAGAAATCAGGAGCCCTGAAACTGTAGGGGCAACATTTCATCTCCGCCTAACTCTGCAACATCTTTCCAACTGTAACCCACACTTCTTTTAGGATTTGTATTGGGATTAATTTTTAGTTATATGAAATTCTTGATTCAAAGTAGATGCTAAGCACTTGATGATATTTAAAATGTTATCTGAATAGAGCGGACAGGACTGATTCCTAGTATCTCTTACAACTCCAATATGAAAATGTGTTGTCACGTTGAAAAATGCGAGGGCTCGGCCTACACTACAATAAGGGGGAAGTTTGTGTTGTGAGAGACAGAAGATACCTGTTTCTGAAAAATTCCAGAAAATTTTTAGGTCACGTCAAACTCCCCCGCTATGGGAAGAAGCAGCAGGCGCTGAGGGCAAGGTGAAAGTGTCTGTCGTCCAGCTGGGAAGTGAAGTCAAAGCGGTGCCTGAACCCACCTCCTAGGGAGTGAGAGTTACACTCAGCGACCTGGGCTTTGAGTCTTTCCCAAGAGAGCCAGCCCAGGGCAGCTGCCAGTTCCTGTGGGCACATGTAGTTTCACGTTGCCCCCTGCCACCTGGCGCACCTGCACTGTGGCCCACATTCCTTGCACTGCCAACCAGGATGCGTTAATTGCCCTTCTCCTGACCGCTTCCCTCTCTTGCTGTGCTGCTCCTCCACACACACCACAGGAAGAAAGTGTGAAGATCCTGTTTGATGTTGGCTGATGTTAGAAGTTTGCCTCCCATCTGTTTTACTCCTTCAGAAGAAGAACAACCTGAATGCCACACACAGTGTTATCTAACTGACTTTGAGGTGGAATTTTACCCTTAGGGCTCTATTCCTGGTGCTGCATAATCAGAGAGAGAGAGAGAAAGAGAGAGGTAGAGAGAGAGAGAGGGAGAGAGGGGGGAAGAGAGAGAGAGGGAGGGAGAGAGAGAGGGAAGGAAGGAGGGAGGGAAGGAGAGAGAGAGAGAGGGAGGGAGGAGGGAGGGAAGGAGACAGACAGAGAGAAGAGAGGAGTTAGTTTATCCCAGAGAAGCCAAATCAGCCAAGAGTTATTCTGAGTGTCTGACTGCCTGTTATATTTAGAAACTACATGGAGGAGAACTTGAAGAATGCTAGAGCCCTCCAACTGTGAGTGGCCTGTTGGATTCTCCTTCTGATTACTTGGAGTAACCAGAGGAAGACAGTGTCTCTGGCTATTATTTGGGGACAATGAGACAGGTAACAAGTGAGCAGTGTTGCTAGAACGTTACAAGTCTGGGCATCAGAATTATTTGGTGTCCGCACACCCAGCCCTTTGTAGGTGCCCATGTTGGACTAGGTAACATTTGCTCCTCTGAGTGGCTTTTGTTACCTATAAAATGAGACATCTGGACACAATCATTTAACATTGATAAATGGGGAGCTTGCTAAAAATATAGATATTGAGGCTGCCTGGCCAGAGATCCTTATTGCAAAGCCCTGGGTGTGTGCCTTGGGCCCCATCACGTGCTGTCAGGGGTCTTTTTCAGGTGATCTAACTGCCAGTTTTAGTTGAGCAGAGGTGATTGAGCACCAGTTATAATCCCAACACCAGTGCATCAGTGTGCCTGAGCACTTGTGAGCAGTCAGTATTGTAACTGATGAATGCATGAAGGAGGTGTGGAAAGTGTGCACTTTGGAACACTATTTGCTCACCAAACTGATGAAGTCTTGTCATTTAAGTCACAGGTGGAAGTGGAGATCGTTATGCTAAATGAGAGGAAGCAGGAATGAGGGGATAAGTATGACCTTTTCTCACTTATGTGTGGAACCTGAAAAAGCTGATCGCATAGAAGTTGGTGGGGGGGGGTAGAGAATGGTGATAACGGAGAGCTGGGAGAGTGGGAGAGAGAGGGATGGGAGAGGCTGGCCAGTGAATACTCAGCTTGAGTTAGATAGGAGCAGGGTACGCTGCAGGACTATTGCCTGGTGAGGTGCCTTCAGATAACAGCTCTGTGCTGCATGCACATCTCAAAAAGCTAGAAGAAAGGATTTCTAATGCTTTTTACTATAACTAGGATATTTCAGGAGACATTGTGTGTGTGTGCATATATCGAAATATCACGTGGCATATCCCACAAATACGTACAATTTTAATGTTCGATGTATCTGCTGCAGATAAATAAGATAAAAGTACAACAAAATAAGTGAAAAAAATTTAAAAAAAATAACACCAATTTTTCTTGGATCTCAGCCCCAAACTTACAAAGTAGAAGCTCCAGTTTTCGTTACCAGTCATGCCATGCTCTCCATGTGGTCCTACTGCAGGAGCAAGTTTGAAAAAAGCAGGATACCTTATCAAAGCGTGCCTACCAGATTTCAAAATGTGTACTCTCATAAGCAGCCTAGAGAAGGTATACAATCAAGCCAAGGCCACGTGGATGGCTAAGTATGCAGTAGAATTTTTAGCAGAACCCAGGCCTTTTGAAGTGTTGTCCAGAGCTTTTCAAATTCCCCAGTTAGGAAGATGGATAGAGGCTTTGGCTTGTTTTGCCTCTGGCTTTCCCACTTCTTCCCTCTTGCTTCTCTCCCTTGGCTAAGCTTCTTGTGAATTAGAAAGAACATACTATTTTTGGCTCTTGGTGTACTTGAAATGTGGGTGCATGTTAATTG
The DNA here is from genome assembly GCA_004027025.1 of Myocastor coypus. NCBI lineage: Eukaryota > Metazoa > Chordata > Mammalia > Rodentia > Myocastoridae > Myocastor > Myocastor coypus. The sequence goes on along the minus strand of PVJA010000005.1, from coordinate 224,535 downwards.
CAAAGAGAACCTGTTCTTGAATTCTGAAGCCTGTAGCCAGGGGTCAGCTGGAGCTGGCTTGTGAGTTGTTGGCCATGTCCCTGACTGCTGTAACTACTGAGCCTGATCAGTCTCCGGGAAACTGCTGATGGCAAATGGGGAGACTTCGAAACATGGCAGTAGTAAGGGAGGAGCAGGGGGTGACCAGCACCTTTCTGTTGTGACACACTGAAATTCTTCACCTTTTCTTTTAAATATCAGAAAATGGAACTAAGGACCTTATGCTTAACAGGCAAGTGCTTATGCTGCTGAGATATCTCCTCAGCCCACATTGAAGTTGTTTTTGTTCTTCAAAGAAATCTAAGATTTCATTCATTGTACCATATTCTGTGAACTTCAGCCTCCATAGTAGCTATGCCGTTTTTTTTTTTTTTTTTTTTGGTTTTTTTTTGAGACACTGTTGAACAGGATCGAGTATGAGTTCCACCCAAAGTTTAGATGCATTCAGAGATAATTTAATCTCATCAGCCTAGAGTAGAGCAAAGGACTTACATACTACGCTCATAAGCAAGAGGCCGAACTGGGATTACAGCCTGGGTCTCTTGGACTGGGAGAGATCTAAGTGCCTGCCTGGGAAGCACAAGTACCCAAGTTCAGTCCCTGACACTACATGCCGCATCAGCCAAGGAACCCTGGGCATGCTGTTCCAGCCCTGAAACTGGACAAGGTGGCACATGCTTGTAATCCCAGTAATGGGAAGGCTGAGAAGGAGGGTCATTGAGTCTGAACTGTGTAGTGAGACCCTGTATCAAATGAATGGATAAACAAACAAACAAACAAACAAATAAAACCTGCGTCTTGGTCTCTTAAGGTTCCCACCAAGGCATCTGCACAGAGGGAGAGCCTTGGGGAGATCTAGGAAGATTTGAACCTTCACCCAATTCTGCAAGAACCTTAAGAGATTTTTCCAGTATTATACTTATCTCATTTTATAGATGAGGATATCGAAGCTGGGCTTGAAAAAATAACCGGCTAGAGATGACAAGGCACTGAGTGGAATTCCTGTAGTACTTTTGCTGGCATTCTTGCACAGTGCCCTTTCCAAGAAAACACAGAATTCTTTCAATTCACCAAATTCAATAATAGGCTGATGAGCTGTTCCTCCTCTCACACATTCCACCTCAGGCACTGTTAGGAGTGACGGTGCAGAGGATATGTGTGACTTGGCATGCTGATTCAGCTCCTGGAGTGATGCCTGTGGGAGCTGAGATGTGTCTCACAGTCTGAGATTCATGTATTATAATTCTCTCATGAGTTACAAAACAAAGATTCATGGACACAATGTCCTCTTACTTAATATCCCAGGTAGGGCTCAGATCTAGTGGAAGATTGAAGTTTTCCTAGTTTGAGCAAATTTGGCACACATCTATCCTTTGGTTTCAAGAAAAACAAATGTGTTTCTGTTTTGTATGACAACAAGGTGATAAGGAGCTACCTGTGCCTCTGTGCAGTGGAGCTACTGTACAGAAAGTGGGGGCTTCTTAGGAGATGGCATGGCGAATAACCTCATTGCTCAGTGTAGTCTTGTACCAATAGTGGATTTTCTTAAGATTTCATTCCTGCTTTCCCATGCATGTGTTTCTCTTTGGTGTGCCTTGACTTATTAAAGCAGCACAACTAACAATGTGACAGTGATCACAAAAGTGGTATGTGTGGTCCTTTAGTTTTGCAATTTCAGGTTCTTCCTGTGTTGCACAATGTCAATCACCCCTATAGGATTATTTCTCATTCATTACCCTTTAGCACACTTAAAACCAAATCTTGCTTGCAGCTTGAATTCCATTCACTCATGGTAGATGTTCACAGAAGTAGAGTGGAGTGGCTGAAGCATCTAGATCAGGTTTCCCGAGATTGGCACGGGAAATGTTTTTCCCTATGTGTGTCTCAGTTGGCCCACCTGCAGAGTATGGGTTTTCTGAAGTTATTTATTGGCTTCAACCAGGGATGAACAGTGTCTAATGAAACCATAGTGATTTCAAGTGGAATATATATATCAGGTGTACTTTTCAAGGCCTAACCGGAATTGACCTTGCTTTATACCGACTCTGAAATTTTGAAAGACTGAAATCATTTCTCAGAAAATCACCAAATAGATTTGCAGGCACTGGCACATACACACGCTGTCTTAGTTACTTTTCTCATTGCAGAGACAAAATGCTCAACACCCAAAGATAAAGGAGGAAAGATTTATTTAGCTCACAGTCTATAGAGGTTTTGGTCCATAAGTGGACAACTCCAATGCTGGGTGGCTCTGCAGAGGAGAAACAGTTCCTGGTGGGCAGAAGGTAGAAAAGCAGCAAGTGACAAGACAGGCTGTTTCTGTCCCTTGTATTGTATTCTGGTGACTAGCATAAGAGTAGTGCCAAACCAATCCCAATGGACTGATTTAGTAAATCACCTACTCTTCATCCTAGCACCCATAACCCAAGCATTGCACCACAAATCAGTTACACATTCTAGATTCAGTCTTCTCTCAAAAAGACCCACCTATGACCTCATAAAGTTTTCAGAGGACCTCTAGACACAAACTGTAACACATGCCCTTCTCTTATCGAATAGAATTCACAAAGTACACTTTTCCACCCATAATTCCAGAGATATATTCAGAGTCTTTAAAGATGCCTAGAGAAGTTAGCCCAAATATCCTTAGACTAGGAGTTTTGCTTGTGTCTTATCCTATATTTTGTATTTAGTTTTCTTTCTCATCTTCAGAGTGCAAATACTTACTATTATTAATTACAACAACCACTTCTTTTGCCAAACCTCTCAATTTAATCTGCCTTGGATAGGAAGTAACCTATTCAGGCTGCTAAAAATATGGTAAAAGTCAGATCCAACTAACCCTTAAAACCCAACTAGGGGCTGGTGTGTAGACTAGTGGTAGAAACGTTGCCTGGCAAGTCCATGTTTCTAGGGTCAATCTCTGAGGAGCCCAAATGCTATGCCCCCTTAAACATTTCATATATGAAGTTGGTTTTGGTGACCTTTTACATTGATGTTTCCAAAATGAGCAAGGATATTTTATAAACTGAGTTTCTCCTGGGACTTATGTCCTCCCAGAGCTACAGAGGAAATGTGAAGAGAGTTACATATAACAGAGTTTTAAAGCTAGAGGTTTTCAAGAATGTCTTCCTGGAAGAGATGTCTGGATTGGTGTAGAATTATCTGGAACAATCAGGATGACAGCTTCTCAATCCCCAGTGAATGTATCTGAGAATATTCAGGGTAGTTATTAAAATGCCAAGCCTATTATCCACCTGAAGAGATTCTGATCTGGGGTGGGACCTCATATTTTTTAAAGTTATTCATGCAGTGCTACTTGGAGCAGGAGCTGAGACCAGACAACGCGACAAGGCTCCTCCATCATAGATAACTGACATGGCGCCCAGGGACTGGCAGTGACAGGCAGTGTAGTATCTGCTCTCAGTGCCCAAAGTAGTGACAGTTCCTGAAATGGCAAACTACTGTTAAGTCAGACTGCTTAAAATTAATATTTTCCTGTTTTAACAGCTCCTAGTCCTTCAATTTTTTTCTCTCTCAACTGACACCATTTCAGGATTTGGCCAGCATACACCAACTGGTACACACATATGAACACAAACACTCATATGCACCACAGTTTTATTATTATTATTATTATTATTATTATTATTATTATTATTATTATCATTATTGCTATTATTATTTTGTCTATTTGAGACAGGGTCTCGCTATGCAGTTCAGGCTGGTCTTGAGCTCACTTTTTTAGCCCAGGCTGGTCTCAAACTCACACCAATCCTCCTGTCTCAGCCTCCCAAGTGCTGGAATTACAGGCGTGCGCCACCACGCCTGGCTCTGCACCACATTTTTAAATTGAAGGATGCTCACTCAATCCTGGCAAAATGATCACCCTTCTCTTCTTCCATCTCTCACCCTCTTCCTCCCCGCATCCCGTTACTTTTGGGCTTTCTCTGCCTGAAGAGGGGTAGATGAGGCTTTTGGAATTCACTTGCCCCATAATGTTCCCTGAACTGGGTTAGCAGCTGATGGATTACCTATCTAGGGCCATGCACCTTAACAAACAGGTTCCAGGCAGATCCTGGTGTGTGTTAATGCTTAACCAAGGATGCAGCGATGGTCTCATTTGTGGCTTCCATATAAAGCAAGGATTGTGGTGGACTGTAATTTTATAGATGTTTTCTTACTTGTATGTGTTGACCTATTGGTTTCAATGCCATATGTCAAGATATTTGCTATGAATTGTCTCACACATGTTGAAACTTTTGAATAACATTTGCCGTATAAATTAGAAGTCCCAATCTTGGCTTTTTCACATGCATGTCTAACTGTGTGGCATAGCCTCACTTCTGGTATTCCATGGTTCAGATCTGCCATAACATCACCTCAGAGCAGAGTAAGGTGGTTAGCTGTCATGCTGGGCTCCTTGCTCCCCAAGAAGAATGGGCCATTCACTGTACAGATGAGAATACTGAACCAGAGCTAGGGAAGGTGTCTCCCTCAGGCCACACAGAGGTTAATGATGGAAATGGGCTGGACTCAAGTCCTGCCCTTCTGTCCACTTTTTCTTCCAGATTCAATGAAATGTCCTGCATAAAAGAAAATGTTGACTTTTCTGGCTTCTCTCGAGTTCTTTATCTCTGAGTAATAACAATTGTACAAAACCAGGCCTAGTCCTTAAGGTAGGAAGGAAAGAACAGCTGAATGTAAAGGATCTCCTCCTTTTGAGAAGACATCTTACAGGCACTGAGGTTTTCAACACAGATAACTTTGGGCTACAGGGAAGGCTCCCATTTATGATGCTGCATGTTTGTGTTAAAACCCCACTGTGAGGCTGGGCTTAACTTTTTTGTCCAGGGAGTGAACAGAGGTCATCACTTGAGTCCCATCTTTTCCTAAATACTAAAGAGACCGCATAATACTCATTTATCCCCTATTCTAGAATTTGGTTCATTAGCAAAATTTATCTTTAGACGAATGACATTTTCCCAAGGTCACCACAGATGAAGCAGAAGTCAGTGTCTGTGTCTCATGTGCCCACTTCACCTAGAGGCAGTACCAGGCCTTACTGGATTTCTTCCCACCTTTGCTTCTTCAAGCAACCCAAAACGTGTGCATTTATCAGACTTCATCTGTATCTTTACACTTGCTTTGCACAGCAGGGGTAAAGTCTGGACTGTGTTAGAAAAGTGAAACCAAAACTTGAGTATTTTACTACCCTGATCATGACGGTCATCGCATCTTATATTTGTGCTGCCGTTTAAAATGGCATAGTGGGCTCCCCACGATAGCTAGAAAGCCAAATGGGAAAAGGAAGGGCCAAGACCTGTTTTGTGAGAGTCCAGAGACCTGACGGAAAGGACGCGTGGGAGGGCATTTCTCTGGCGGTTCTCTGTCCGAGTTGCTTCTGTTTCTTTCACTAACTTCTTTCCCACCTTCCATATGAACTCAATCTCGTTCTGACGTTGCCCAGCATGACTTTCTCAGAGAGGCATTTCTTGACAGACGAGTCCCACAGCCACCTCAGCACGCAGACATCCGGGCATTGTAGTGACATGAATTACTTCTTTAATCTGCTCTCGGTCCACACTCGTGCTCAGGTGCATGCTCACTGGACACACGCCAGGCAACCTCCACGTGGGAGGCATAGAGCAAAACTCCACAGGTCACTACCATGTCTCAGAGAGAGGAGCGCCCCACCCGAACTGGAACTCCTTTAGGTCCACATCATCTGGGGACCTGCACTAGCAGGTACAGATTTTCTGGAGGGAGGGAGGTACCTGGGATTACAGGGAAGTTGTGTTGGAGGAACATCCGGTGAGAATGCTGGCCTTGGAAAAACACGTGGCCAATGTGGGGTCTCCCGGAAGTGGGAAAGTGTGAGGGGGGTCGATACCTCTGACCTCACTCAGCTTGCTTCTTGCGATCTCTGCCCATTGCCCCTCTTGTCTGAAGTTAGAGGGTAAAGCAGCCAAAAGGTACGAACAGAAATAAGTCACCTTTCTTGGGTTGGGGAGGGGACATTGGAAGTAGACTTGGAGAAGCAAGTCTGAGATGCCCAGCCCAGTGGGGGAGTAGCCCTAATCTTTCATCTTTTCAGATCAGTACCTTGGAAGCAGTGGACAGCTGGCCATAGCTGACTAATCATTCCCTACCATGGTTAATATTTACTCCTCTGGCTACTGGGACCTTAGGAACCAGGTGTGCTGGGTCCAGGGAGAGTGTCAAGACTCAGCGGGCTGTTGTCAGCGGCTCCTCTGGCCCCAGGGAAGTAGAATTTTTTTGATACTGAGAAATCCCAAGGCTAATCATTCACCAAAAGGTGGCTGCTACTGTTTTAGCCCAACATTAAAAAAAAAAAAAAAAAAACTTAAAAAGCCTTGCTGTGGAAGTTATTTTCTTTTGATGTTGGTGAAAGAGACACTACTGCTTCTGCCATTTGCACTTTGTTTTGGGGGCTTCCAGTTTTTTAAAAGTAGCAATGAGAGCAATTACTTACAATGAAGTCCTGCTTACAGTTCTTTAAGATTTTTAAACTTATTCTCTGACTTGATCCTCATATAGATCCTCATGGCACAGAGTGGATCAAACACTTGAAATGAAAATAAACACTCCCCCCGCCCCTCCTGGAAAGGACAGGGAGCATTCCTGATTCATCCAGATCAGGGGTTTGAAGGAGTGAGCCAGTGACCACGGAAGGGGAGAGCCTTTCCAGCACAGAGAACAGGGGAAGTGCGTGCAGGGTAGGCAGCTCCAAGGAACTGGAAAATCAGTGTAGGGTGGACGGAGTTATTGTGGGGGTGAGGAACAAGCCTGAAAGCAGGAAGTGCCTGTCCTGAGGCCTGGCTGATTGGGGGAAAGGGATCATCCGCCTTTCCATCTAGCTTTGCAGGAATGGGAGCCTTCGGTGGGAGCCTGGATTCCGTGTAAAGGGATATTTCTGAAAGTCCAATGAGAGAAAAAATGGCATGGTGCCGTAAAACATGGCCCCTATCCTGGAAGTTGGGTGATGTTGGCGATGGGGATAAATACTCAGAGAATCAGACAGGAAGGGGAGCTATTTGGAGGCAGAGGGAAAGGACTCCTTGTCATGAATATCTAGTAGAAGTTTGTGACAGAAATGCTGTCACTACACAGCCCTCCTTGGCAAGCGAATTCTTGACTCTGTTACAAATGAAGAGTGTGTTTGCCTGTGTGTGTACATATGCACATGTATATGTGTGTGTCTCACACCATTGGGACCCTCCATTTTCAATTCGTCTTTGAAGCTTTCAAAGCATTCTATGTTTTCCTCTTAAATCAGTATCGGCCTTGTCTATTGGGCTTGTCACTAAGAAGAACGAAGTGTAAGAGAGTCAGTAGTTTAACACATACCTTTTTATACTTTCTTGGGCTTTTATTTAGCAGACATAGTACCAAAAGACACGTTTCCCACATTCATAGTGAAACTGTTACTGTTGGAGGTAGATACGCCTATAAAGTCATTAATGTATTTATGGGGAACCATCTGGCCACTGGAGAGGATCCGTTACATACTCTAATGAGAATGCTTTTCTCATGGTCCTTCATTCAGTCCAGGTTAAAGGAATTGGACAGCCAGGAGGCGAACTCTGGCTGCTGTAAACTCCTCACCCTACCTGGTGCTGCCCTCACCTGCCCTCCGCTAAGCTAGGCAGCAATGGCTGCTGTACTCCCTGTTGTTCTGTCCAAGTCAAAGTCAGGCCTGTGATTCATCATCACCTTTTGCAAGCCACTGGCCTTGCTGCTCTTCATAAAGCAGAGACAGCCACACTCCTGAGCCTGCAGGCATGCTCCAAGTTGACTTCTCCTTGCTTCTCCCATATACACATGACCTTTGTTGCAAGAGTACATTGTGCAGAACTAGCCGATACTTGTCAGTGCACAGGACTGGGATATTTGGTTCTATGAAAACGTCGGACTACATACAACCAGAGAATAGGGGACATCATGGCTTATTTTGTCTTTCCCACCTGGGATGTTCTCCCTCTGCTCTACCCTACTCGCTCTTCCCGAAAGGAGCCATCCTAGGCTTCTTGCATGCCGACAACGTCTTCCTCTCTAGCATCTACTTTGAGCCCATTCCTCCATTCCACTTTGCACAGTTGTGGTTACACACACATCATAGCTGAATCAATTTAAAACACAAGGGAATATCTATGTGTGGTTTTGTCTCACAGAAACCAGTACAGGGCCTTACCCAGAAGAGTAATTCTTGATTACGTTGTTCAGTACGACTTTCTGAAGAGTTCCCAGATTTAGCACTACTCCTGGTGATGGCAGATCTTCATTTATGGCTGCAAGTTTTGTAGGTTGGTCACCTTCCAACCCTCTGGTAAGCAGGCTATTCCTCTGTAGGAGGAGTTAGCTATACTTCCTAAGCATCAGAAGAAATTCATAGGTATTTCTGTGGGTCACTTGGACAGGAGTATACTGGAGTAGGTACGTACCATCAAGTTTTCTTTTAAAGCACAACGCCTTGTGTGAGGTTGAAGGGAAGACCATAAAATCAGAGAAATTCTCAGGAGAAAACATACCATATAAGGTAAAGGCCGATATTTGTTTTCAGGGGTTGGGGGGAGGGGTGTCTTCAAGAACCAAGAATAATGACTTTGGTCTTCAGAAAATGCTGTCCTGTTATACAGCAGAGCATTAAATTATGTTAACAGTCATATCAGCTATATTGAAAATGTTGTTCCTTTGTATATAAACACAGCGAAGCGTTTTAGCGGAAAGGCCAGAGTCCTTGCCCGGGCTATTCCTGGGTAGGCAGTAAAATGACCCTGTAGCAGCTGCCCTGTGGAACACTCTGGACTTGAGTTACAGCTGAGCTAAATATAGCGGGGCTGCCCTGTCCAGAGCACTGCGTCTGATAGCCAGGACGGAATGTGCTGCTGTGGGTGTGGACGTCTTAGATTATATCCACAGACTCTGCCTGAGATGCATGTCTGCAGTCCCTCTCTTCCATTCTCTTCCTTCCTGCTTTCCACTGGCAATGTTCTACTTTTCTTCATACTGCAGGCCTTGCTTTGCAAGGAAGCAAGCAACTTTTAATTCACATGCATGTTACCTCATATTTCCTTTATTTTCTGCCCTATCCTTCCTCTTCACCTCTTTTTGCATTACCCCTTTTCTAATTCATTGAACTCCTTTATTTTTCTCTATTATTCTTTCATTTTATCTATTTCTAGACAGGATATATTCTTTAAAAGAATGTTTTTAAGGAGAAGTATTCTCAGATTTAGACAGTCATACATCTTTTCATTAAGGAGTGGTATCTTTTCATGGTTTGTTGGACAATATTAAGATATATGGGGAAAATAGCATCGCACTAATTGGAAAAAAATGCCTTCTTTCCCATTTCTCATTCTTTCAGCTAATTGGCTATCGAAAAAGAAGAGATTGAATTTAAAGTAACTAGGTTGCAACCATCCATATCGCTTTGTAGACCTGTTGCCTACATATGTACTGGCTTGAAGAATAGGTCATTGGAAATGGAAAAAATGGAGCAAGTGGTTATAGAATTAAATGGATAAACCTCATATGTTTTCCAGCAAAAAGCCTATAGTGTGTAATATTACATAGGTAGTAAGGTAGCGTTTGGAATCAAGTTACAAGAGTGAAAGAAGAGAAAAATAATAAATTCTCTTGGGCCAACAGGTATCAATAAAGCTGTTATATATTCTTCATCACTTTACTTTATGTTGTGCCTCAAGTAAGATGCGCCCCATTTCAAGTATCATATGTTCCTGAAAGGATATGTACAAAATGAATGTTTGCAAATTGAGTCCTTGAGTTTGTGAATAACATAAAGAACATTCTGGCAGTGTCACATATGACATGCTCTAGAACACCTGTGTAAAACCAATCCTGTAAGTGAAAAGTTAACCCATAATGTGGGATAAAATTATAGCCAATTGTCTCACATACGAAGGACTTCTATCTAAAACACACAAAGAATTGATGTAGAGCAGACCTTCAAAATTCGAAGACCCAATGGACAAATGGGCATCTGGGGCTGGGCAGATAGCTTGGCAGTCTGAGCACCTGCCTGGAAGTGCAAGTATCTGGGTTTGATACCCAGTACCACATACCTTGCTGGTGCCAGAACCCTGGGCGCACCATACTGGACCTAAGATGGCATGGTGGCACATGCCTGCAATCTCAAGTGCTGAGGAGGTTAAGACAAGATCACCATGAGTCTGAACTGTGTAGTGACACTCTGCATCAAATAAGTAAATAAATGAACAGAAAAGGACTTCTGAGATGAATGTGCACTTCTCAGATGAAGAAACACAAATGACAAAGTAATATATGAAAAAAATGTTCAGTTTCACTGGTTATTTGAGACGTGAAAATTGCACCAACACTGAGATTCTGTCTCACTCCAGAAAAAAGTAAGGCTGTGATAAAAACTCAACCAAGAACAAATGCTGGCAGGGTTCTGGGGAGAAAGGAATCCTGCTCCACTGTGGTGGGAATGCAGACTGGTACAACTGCTGTGGAAATCAGTGTGGAGAGTCCTTTAAAAACTAGGATTAGAGGTCCCATTCGATCTAGCTATTCCCTTTCTGGGTATCATCTCAGAAGAACTAAATGCATCATGCCACAGAGATATATGTACACTCATGTTTATAGCAGCACAGTTTGTAATAGCTAACTCTTGGGAAAAACTGAGAGATAGATAAAAATATTTTTAAAATAGAATAGAGTACTACACAGCCACGAAGAAGTATAACCTGGAGACTTTTACAGAAAACGTATGTAACTAGAGATCATACTCACAAGTGAAATAAACCTACATGTATAAACATTAGATTGTCTCACTAGTATGAGAGAATGAATAAATAAGATTCAAAATGTACAATAGATACTATTAATTGGGAAAATTGTTCAAAAGAGAAGAGAAACTGTAATGGGAAAAAAGGGAATGGAAGAAAGGGAAAATATATATATATATATATATATATATATATATATATATATATATACCTTATATATATAGCTAGCTTCTCTTAATTCATTGAAAAGAAAAATTTGTGCTAGCATTGTTTGCACAAGATATTGTGTCTGTATCTTGTACTGTGAATAACTACTAAGGAGAAAACAATATATGATATATCAACTGTTTCAACTGTCCTACTAACCTGTTTTAAAATTGGGTTTCACTCAGATACTGTTCCTTTTTTCTCTTTAAAATGAAAAAAGTACCCGAAACTGTCAACACAATAGATTAAGCAGAATGTAAAGTTACCTTTTGGAAGATAAAGAGACGATGCATTAGGAATCATAGGACCGCATGACTGTTCCAGTCATTATTTTTATGTCTACTGCCATTCTCAGATGCACTTACTGTATTAACTCATAATGCATGTGTATAATGTTGGGTTTTGTAGAGAATTCTTTTAGACATTTGCATTAGCAATTCCTTCGGAAATAATAGTTATTCTCAAATTAGGCCAATATTGTTTATTAAAATGAAATTTCAGCCCAACCCCTCTCTCCAAAAAGTAATCCTGTTGCCACATCATTTTGTAATAGCTGGTTATTTCGAATCTAGGTTTTCCAACCAACCTTTAATGGGTACTTTAAAAATAATCATTAAACAATATCAATATATTTACAGTACTTGTAGCCCATGAGAACATTTGCAGTTGGTAGAAGCTCATAAATAAATCCATCTTGTTGCCAATACCCAAATCCAAACCCAGAGCACTAAAAGGGATCTTAGGGACCATTAATACAGTGTTAGGTCTCATAAGTGAAAACCCTGAGGTTTCCATGGGGCAGGACCGTCTGAGCTTCCACATCCTCTCCATTTGTATGCTTCTGTGTGGCTCCTGCAGAGCCATGTGCTTCTTCTGGCCATGCCAGACGCCAGTCTGCATGACTTGCTTTGTAGAGAGTACATAGTCAGACATAAATCATGATTAGCAATCTCTTCAGGGACCTCAGATGCAAAGATGCACCAGAGCCTTGGTCTCCCATGGAGGAAACACCATGTACCTCACATTCTGGTCATCGTGTTCTACAGTCCCCACACCCTAGGTGTGTCACTGCAGCTTCACAACTGATGTGAAAGATTTGATCTCTCAAGGGATTGTAATGTATAGGAAGACTTTGAAGATGCAAAATCTGCCATAGCCTCATGTGATTCATTAATAAAGTAATTGGAGTATGTTCGGCATGTTGAATATTGGCATTGGAAGCATAGCCAGGAGCACCTGCCTGAATCTACTCAGTGAGGAACCCAAGGACCTAACTACCTCTATGTGCTACGGCAGCTCCCATGGAGGTGCTTGTAGATCGAAGTGCTTATGTGAATGTGTGTGTGTGTGTGTGTGTGTGTGTGTGTGTGTTAGTCTGTGTGTGTCTGTGTCCATTCCCACTCTCTCTTCAGGAGGGCACAACTAGAGACTCTCCAGTTTCTTGCTCAAGCCTTTCCTCCTTCACAGAGTCATCTTGACGTCTCCAAAGATATATTCATTTCTGGATAGTTCCTTTGCTTAACTTGGTCGTGTTCTGCTGTCTTTACAACTCGATAGGCATTGGCACAGTCTGTTGAATCTGTTCTTTACGTTAGGTGTTAGGTGTTTTCTGTGTGTGGTTTACTTCTGAATTAGATTACCTACTTGTTTCAGGGAGGAACTGTCATGTTTGTTTGTTTTTCTCTAGTTTTGCAGGTTGAACTCATGGGCACTACATCTATAACTCCTTTTGTTACAATTTTAATTTTGAGATGAGGTCCCACTTAATTCCCCTGGCTGACCTCAAACAGAACTTCCTACGTTGGCCTGTCCAGGGGCTCAGGTTGCAAAAGTTTAGCACCATACCTGGCAAGAACTGTCACAGCCTTGATGTTTCCAAAGCCTACATAAGACCTGCCCTGAAATTCTTGGGCTAGAGCACTTTAGGATGAGCTCCCTAACAGATATCATCTGGCTCAATTCATTTATTTAACACATGTGACAATGTTTTCTTGCACAAGGTCAACTAGACAGAGCATGGTGTGGCTGCAGGGCAGTCAGCACGTCCAACTGATTAAACTACAACGTGTGAACCACAAGCCAAGGTTGAAGGCTGTAGGTCCCCAATGTTTGGCTTAAAGTATGCTGGAAGTCCCAAAATCATTCCTCAGCTCTTACATACTTTTTTTTTTTTTTTTTTAATGAACAGAACCATTAGAAGGAATAAAAGCTTCTGTCTGAGATAGGGACAGAAGGGGGGCCCAAGCAGGTTGTCCCCCTCTTACATGCTTCTTGATGTCCCCATTATTTTAAAGTGTCATGTGTATATGCATGTGCTGTGTTAAATGAAGGAAATGCTGCATTCCAGAACTAAGAAGAAAAATAAAAACGTGGAAGAGAAATTGATCTGCCTGTGAGAATTTCACTTATTTTTTGAAATTGTTTTTTCCTTATGGATAACTTTCAAACACTGTTTTATTTTTTCCATAAGTCCTATGCATTTGTTTTCTGACACTGGCATGTTTTAACAGGAATGATAATGAAAGATTACTAATATATCATGTCTAAATCTTTGCTTGAGCATTATTACATTTTCTTATAGGCAAAGACGCCTGGAAACTCTCTCTCTCTCTCTCTCTCTCTCTCTCTGTCTCTATCTCTCCCTCCATCCATCCCTCCCTCTCTCTCTCTCTTTCCCTGTGCTAAAGATCTCTGTACATCTAAGTATTTACTTTTCAGTTTATTTAGCTTTTTCTGCTTGTGTTGCCACTGATGACCCTAAAGCCTTAAGCTCGCAGAAAGCCACCCAACATCTTCCCACCAAGCATTCTTTTCCCGCAGTAGACCTGTGCTCCCCCAACAGACTGCCAGCTCCCTCTCTTTCTCATAGTGGTCTTCAAAAGCAGAGTCTTTACAGCTGTGAAGGGACTTGGTTTTCTTCCTCCTTGCCACCTTGAGACGCCACCTCATCCATTTTATGATTAATTCTTGCATGCAGGTTCACCAGCACACACTGACAGCTGCATCCTAGGCACCACTGTCGCCTACAGTGAGCCCTAGACAGCCCGTGTAGAGCTGAGGGCAGAACTGTACCGAGGATGTGAGCCCTCACCTCACTGTGAGCTCTGCTGGGGAAAAATGAGAACCTAATATTTTTTTGGAGGCAACTATTTTGCATAGTGCAATCTTAGTAGTATGATGTAAGCTCAGAATGATTAAGCCTTAGGGCACCGGGAGCAGTATATGTTAAGACCGCACTGTGCAGTGCCTATATATGGTTAGTTTCTGGATTGTATATTTACACTGTACAGAATTTATGGCCACTGATTACATTTTTCCATCGTAGCAGTTAATTTTTTATGTGTTCTCCCTTAAGATGTGAGTAGCTATTCTACCAAAAACCATTTTAAATTTGCTCTGCTCAATTTAGAATCATGGAACCTTTTCTATCCTATCTTAAATTATCTATGTACCATCTTAGAAACATTTCCATTCATATTTGGTGCCTTTTTTCCCTTTGCTTTGAGATGTTTCAAGCCAAGAGTCTTTGGCAGTTTCACTTCAATTTTGAGATCCAGAAAACTGAAAAGCCCCCAAATGGTAAAACATAATGGAATCCCCCGAGCCAGTCAGCATCTTACCATATTGGCTTATTTGCTGAAAGCCCTTTGTGTCTCCTTGCTTAATTTTTCATTTAGTCCCATTACTAGGGAACTAGTAGAATTAGCCACCTCTTAAAGCCCTGCCTAGCTGCCTTGGGTGCTTCTGCTGAGGCACACCTCTGTGGGGTGGCTGGGGAAGCCATCGTCCAGGGGCCATGAGGGCGCCTCAGAAGGAAGTGCAGTAAGTCCCTGCTGTGACTGTTGCTTCTTCTCATGAAGTTCTTCTGACAGCAGGTTGTGCCCACTGTTTTCTTATGGAAGCATCACCAATTTTGACAGTCAGAAATGTTATTTATGAATCTTCCCTGACTTATCATGGCCTTCTGCCTACCAAAGGAGGAAATGGATTTCTGGAGACGTGACTGTGTAGCACTGTGGAAGGAGTCCCAGACTACGAGGCGCCGTGCATATCAAGTTCACCGTCGTCATTGTGTCTTGTCTTAAACTCATCTTTTGTCCCATCAACACTTGCCCTTTTGGGACACGGAAGAGACACAGAATGTATTTAATTTGTGGGTCAAAGTAGTGGAGTGGGGGGAGTGGGCAAGGCCGCTGGGAAAAGAAATACTGAATTTGGAATTTTAAGGACAAATCGTTCTTAGCTAATTAAAGATAGATTTTCCATCATGAAGCGAAGATAAACTCATCTTGGGAGTGAGGGGGGAATGAAGAAAGGTGGGGAATGAAGACAATGTAGGGTTACATACAATGCACTGCTGGTCCTCCACAAGGATACGCTGGAGTTCTTTGTTGAAAACTGGGTGCACCTTAAAAATGCAAGGGAAATAAGTCAGACACATAAGGTGAACTACCACATGAGAAACCCAGTGTATAAACAGCATGAAGAGCTAAGGAAAAAACAGACAACGTGAAGCAGAGAAGTGCATCTTCAGTCATTGGAAAGGGGATCTCAAGGTGAAAAGGAGGGTAGCAAAGAAGAGGGCACAAAAAGAATTACATTGTATGCACATGCCTGCTCCCCACTTCCACAAAGACTATGGTCAATATGCACTGCAAAGGGCTACTAATAAAAATATTAAAACTAACAAACAAAATAAGGACATGGTGATGCAGATGATGGTAGCTTTGGAGTGATGGACGGGAAAACTGAACTTGTTGGTTGGATCCCAATGTTGAAAAGAAGCTTGCGCTTCACCCTCAGGGTCAACAGAATGCAACAGAATGATCTTCAGATCTGCCTCTAGGAAGGCGCTGCTCATCTCCGTAAAGATAGTGGATGGGAGGCAGACATTGAGAGCGCTCATCCTTCAGGATGCCCTGGGCTTCACAGCTGTGCCATCAGGACTTCACGTCACAATAGCATCTGCTTTTCTGTTAAAAGCTCCTCATACCTCCTATATATCTACCCTGACCCTAGGAAATGACCTAGGCTTGATTTGGACATGCCATCTGGGTCCTGTTAAGACTTTCTTTTATACCTCCTGATAGTTGTTTCTTGGTTCATCTCCATATTGGCCAGAGAGTATCCAGAACACAGACACGACCCATGTGCCATTCATTTGCAAGTGTTCACTTGTTTAGCTGAAATTTATTATTTGCTAAGTATGCCTCATTGGCAGAAAAGACTTCTGCATCGGGGGAGGTCAGAGTCAACTGTGATGCTCTGGAAGCATTCAGAAGGCTGCAGTGAAGTGAGCTGAGAGGGATCCGCTGAATGGGATGAGAAATTGAGGGCCCTTCTAGGAAGAACACAGAGTATCTATTGAAGGATGGAAGGCAAGACCTTGTGCAAAGCCCTAAGTGATGTGCTTTCCTGGACCAAAGGTGGACCATAGGGAGATGCAACAGGAAGTGCATCTGAGAAGCTCTTTCCCTTCCAGAGCTTGTTTCTCCTCCTAATTGCATCTAACCTGATCTAAATGTCTTCTCTGTGGTAAGGATAGCAAATAGGTCTTATCAACTGGCCAAGGAGGAGCTTTTCACAGAACAAAATAACTTCCCATTGACTAGCTACTTATGAGTTACTGAAAGTTGCTATTAATCCTCTTCACCCATCCTAACCACCTAACCAAGTCCCATGATAAACAGTATGGATGTACAATGATGAATATTATCTCTGGATTTTAATTGTTGGTAACTGAGTCCCAAGAGGTAATTCTTGGCCTCAACACTGCCACTTACCCACTGAGGATATGATCCTTTTCTGCTGTACTGCTAGGAGGTTCAGAAGGGGCAGTAATAACAATAGAGCTAGGATTTGGGAAGCTAGGTTTTGAGAGACCAGTAAGTACACAACAGTTGGACAAATTTGGGAATTTATCCCATCCAGTCAAGGATGCCAAGATCATAAGATTTTTCTTCATCTTTATATTAAGGCAACTCTGAAAAATAAAACCAATGTTAAAAAGTTAATTCTATCCATATACATTGTTTGCATTCTTCTTGTCCGGATACACATGCCACACAGGAAGGTAATAAGTATATTTGACTCCTGACCTTAGGATTAAAAAGAGCAGTTAGTCTGCTATGATGAAAGACTCCTTGGAGCTGTGAGGGGAATGGATAAGTGGGGGGAGGGCGGGGGGCAGCCCATAAGAACCAGGTCAAGCAGATACTCATTGCCTTTAGCATTTGCTGGATCCAGGGAACAGGCTCTGATAAGCAATTTGTTCTTAATGAAGGCTCCCAGTGCACATAGTTTGGTTCTTTTAAGTAAGAGCTCTACTCTCATTGGTCACAGATCGTTAGCTAGGGGTGGGGGCAAAGAGCTGAGCGCTGTGTGGAGCAGAGGAAACAGCACCTCACAATTAAGAGGGCTTGTTCATGGAAGATCAGTCCAGGACGGATGTGAGAAGAGGCTGTAGGATGGAGGACGATACGAGGTTAGGAAGGTTACGAAGTAGAAACACTCAGAGTAATCCTTTTCAAGAGAGAATGTAATGCAGGAAGCAAGAGTCCCAGTACCTTGTCAGAACGGACAGGCCGAGACTGACACAACCTCCAGGCTCACTTCTGCTTGCCCTGCAAAAGGACAAATTACCCTTACAGCCTCCCTGCCAGGAGTATTTTCTCCCCCATTTGTGCAGGTCCCTGTGGGTTTAATGGATTTTATCACCGCATTTGTTGGAAAGGAAAGCAGTGGGGAGCTCTTATTCTGGGTACTTTTTTTCCTTCTTTCACAGAATATCCCCACCTGGCCTGTTCTCCTTACACTTACTCAGCCTGCTTTATCTTCCTTGTGTGAGGCCTCTGAAATAGTCATCCAAGGGGCAGGAATGAACAATCATGATTTGAGAGTCAGTTGAGCAAGGTCTGAGTCCTAATGCTATCTGGTAAGGACCTGCTTTCTCAAGCTTTCATCTAAATTGGGGATACTGAGCTAGATACTGTATAATGGCTTTCTAAGTTCTAAAATTATGTAATTTTTAAGAAAAAAATTAAAAGTACATTAGAAATTGTTTATGGTGGTAGGGTATGGTAATCTTACAATATTGGCTGGAAGTGATGAGGCTGTCTTTATAGTTGTCTGGTGTCCATGCATAATCAGATTCGTGCACCACCTGACATTAAGGACCCCTTAGAAATCAGAATGTGCAGGAGATATCTAACCCAAAGGCTTTGCAAATGATTACTGCTATTACTGACTGCATTAATAGACTTTCTGTCACTGTAACAAAATCTCTGAGGTGATTAACTTACCAAGAGAAAAAGGGTTATTTTGGCCTCAGGATTTTGGAGGTTTCAGTTCATGATCAGGCAGATATGTTGCTTTGAGTCCCTGGTAATGTTCTGGATAGCAATGGTGAGGAAGAAATTGTTTCATGGCCATGGAGAAAAAGAGAAAAGGGAGCAGCTGGAGTCCTGTAGTCTCTCTGAAGGACACAAGTCTGAGGTCAAAAGGACATCCCGTTGTGCTTTACTTCTGCAAGGTTCTACTGTTTCCCTGCAGCCCCAACCTCTAAATCAACCCTTTGGGACAACAGTCTGTATCCAAATACTGTACAGCACTCAGTGAAGCAAATTGGATTTAGAGGATAAAATACTCAGCTAAACCAGCTTCTGCCTTTGGCATGCTCTGGCCAACTTGGGGCTTGTGAAGCCATTTTAGACTACAAAGCTTGATGTAAGTAGTTTCGCAAGGTATGTCATTGTGTTGAGGGAAAGGAGGAAATAGAAGTTGAAATGAAAACCCACAGACACTAATTTTCTTGCTCAGAAATGGCAAAAAAGAGAGAGATTTTTTAGACTCAGAAGGGAAACTGGACACCATTTCATTCAGGGAGAGGGTCTGGGTGGCAAGTCTGTTCAAGTGTCCTGCATAATTGTGTTCAGATATAAATTTGAGTGTTTTTCTGGGGACAGCATGTAAATTTCAATGGGCTGTAAGGGGGCTTTATGACCTAAAACAGGATGGCTTGTCTCATTTTCCAAATTACAAGGTAAGTCTCCAAGAAGGGAGGCGCCCAAGAACTTGCATTCGTCCCAAAGTCAGGCATTGAAAATAGATTTCCTGACAGTGATTTTGTTGCATATTTGCTCAGGGATTTTGGCAGGTGGCCTGCTGTACGGCATGAGATGAGGCCTTAGATTGGAACGTTTTAAAGACGTAACATACTTCATGTACTTATAAATTGATGAAATCTCACTTGCAGTTAATTTTGCAGACTGCAACTCTGTCCTATCCACTCGTTACTCTCTGAAACTTCATCCAAGCAAGGAAGTTTAAATGAAAACACACATACACATATACACACACACACACACACACACACACACACACACACACGTGTTTGCACAGGCCAGTGTATGCACACGCGTGCATGTGCTTACCCATCGCATATTTACATGATTTTCCACTTAGGTCTCTGTAATAGATATTTTACAAAAAGAGAAATAAGGGACTGGGGAAATAGCTCAGTAGAGTAAGTGCTTGCCTGGCAAGCACAAGTATCTGAGTTCTACCCCTGACCCTGCAAAAGAAAAAAAAAAAAAAAGGTTTACACAGAAAGAGAGATAACAGTGAAAGTAATTAGGGTTGGTGAAATGTTTGTGCTTCGCGGAAGATGCTCTTGGGTTTCCTGTGAGTTTGATCATTATTTGCCCTCTAAGCACAGTGTACTCATGAGACTATGACTGGCACCTGCACCGCACGAATGCAGCCTATATCTTACCAAGCAGAACTGGGATTTTGGGAACACAGTATCTGTCCTGATTGCTGAGGATACTGATGTAGGTAGGAAACAAAGGAGTAGGCGACAGCTTTACGTAAGTTGCCGCTAACCCTGTGAGTCCCCTGAGAGTGCTTGTACCTCTTCCCTCCCACCATAAGGAGCAGTGCAGCACCCCTCAGTATGATGTACCCCACATGCACAAGGCCATGTGTGCTCACAGGGCATAAGTTAGAGATCCTCAGTGGGGATCCCCAAAAGGATCAGCTTTCTTGGGGTGACTAGTTCAAGTGATGGGCTGGCACTTGGCTTTCTCTGCTTTGTATCCCATGGTGACAGTATTTCTGAGCAGCCACACTGGCCAGACCACCCGTGAGAACAGCTTTATTTGGTTCCTCAGAGAAATAAGCTTTTTGGGAGGCTCAGAGCAGCTACCAGGTGGCCCTGAGCAGTTAACCCATCAAGTCACTTGGGGCTAACAGAGTTAGGGACTTGTAAAATGATAAGGTGGTATGGATGGGGAGATAGCCCAGCAGTCTAAGCACAAGGACCTGGGTTAAATCCCCAGTACCACATGCCACATCAGCCCTGGGCCCTGAGCCAGGCACTTAAATCAGGTGTGGTGGTGCATGCCTGCAACCCCAGTGCTGGGAAGGCTGAGACCAGAGCATCACTACGAGTCTGAGCTGGGAGACCCTGTATCAGATAGAGAAAGAAAGGGTGGTATTTGTGAGCTCCCCTGAAGTGACCAGTGCAAACGTCTGTAAGTGTGACTCTGCCTCTGTCCCCACTCTTCCTGCCTATGGCACAGCGCACGCATGCACACATGCATGTGCACACACTTGCACACCCCAACAGAAGTGCTACCCTGCACTACAGTGAAAGCAATTTCACTCCTGAGCTGCTTGAATAGATATATCTCTTTTCAAGTTCAATCATTTTTAGTGATGCACAAGATTCCTTTGGACATCTATGACTTGGCTAGAATTCTGATTGATTTTTAGTGCTCTCAGAGTCCTCTGGAAAATAGTTTGGGGGCCATAAAAAAAAAACCTTTAGTGAATAAGAAATGGCCTCTCAAGCAATTGCGGGGTGAGCTGTTTTACTGAGCAGACAATAATGTTTTATTCTTTCCATTGCTGTATTGGAGTCATGCTGCATGCCAGGATAGCGCCCTGGGCCATGCACATGTGCAGGTCTGGAAGGCCCTGCAAGGCAATGCTGCTCTGGCCAAGCACCTTTTCTTTCCTCCTTTGGACTCCAGGCAGTTGCCTGTCTGGGCCAACACTGATGTCTGCGCACAACTTCATGCTGAACCTCCTTTCAGTGACACTTTGGAGATGAAGTTTCTAGTTGCCAGCATGGGTGAGTCCAGCAGCTAGATGGAAGGGATAGCTCACCGGGCAGCATTTCCTCAGCAGCTATGACGTGAGGCGAGCCTTCCCATGCGCAGAGTACCTGTTACAGCAGGCTGGGCTTCCTTTTGCCTTGGATTTCTTTTCTATGCCATGAAAATTCCAGGGGCCAGGGGAAGTACTAAAATCATCCCTTGTGTGACCTTAACAGTGAATGACTCTAGAGGTTTCCTTGGGCCCATGTCTGTGACTTGTTCATTTTGAATATCAGTTATCTATTAGACAGAGAAGATGCAGGGGAGAAAGAGAGAGAGAGAGAGAGAGAGAGAGAGAGAGAGAATGGCATTAGCATACTTGTTTGGGTTTTCTTTTGTAAAAAAGAAAGGGAATGGAGCCTCTCCTCCTCTCTCTCCCCCTTCTCTAGTTCTCTAGCACTGGGGATCAAGCCCAGGATCTTTGCACTGAGATACATCATCACTCCACTGTTTTTAAAAGAGCCAGTGCCTTGCTAAATTACTAAATTACTCAAGTTGGGCTGAAACTTGCAATCCTCCAGCTTCAGCTTCTGATGCTGGGATTACAAGTTTGCACCACCTGTAATGGTCCCTGCCTCGCTTAAGTGTAGCTGGTTCTTTTCGGCTTGACCATAACTATTCCTCAGAGCATTGTCCCTGGTGTTCTAGTCAAGCAAACCTTGAGCAGAGCTGCCCCTTCTGTGGCTGTGTCTGGTCCGGTCTTCCTTGAAAGGAAAGAGCACCTTTGCTAGATGTCTCGCGATGCTTTTGCACCTCTGATAGCAAACTGAGTAATATTTCTGGCTGATGCCCAGAAAAGGAAAGACATTTTATTTCCTAAAAGGAACTTTTCCTCAAACTACAGGAACAAGTTCTGAGCAGAGATGCAGAACAAGAAGCCAAGGGCCTTGTGCTCAGTATCAGGCCATACAGGCTCACCAAGCTCTGATTTCCTGCAGAGCTTGACAGTGTGCCGTGCACGTATGCAAGACTGGGAGTATTGGTGCCTGCCATGGGATCTTGGACCTCAGCGTTCCCATCTGTAAGTGAGAAATTGGAACCAGCTCCGCAGTATCTTCCCAACTCTGCCCTTCTGACTTTTCTGTCATTAGAAAGGGAACTTTGCCTTCTGCGAAATCAGAGAGTACACGAAGTGTGGCATGTATGTACTTAGTAACTAATTTATGTGAAAAACAAATAGGAATTCTGCAGAATGCACTAGACACTGTGCTAAGTGCTGCAGTTGCAAGGCTTGAGGCGCAAATTCAGTGTCCTCTGAGAGCTTATTTACAAGATATCACATCTATTCCTGGTTGTGGGAGCCCTGATGTGTCTGCTGCTTATGTATAACCCTAGGACTTCCAAATCTACTGGTGCAGGGGATCTTATCTGTCAAGTTAGGTGCATAGGTCCCTTGCTCTTGCCTTTTGGATTAAAAAAAAAAAATCATCATTCCTAATGTTTAGCAGTTCCCACAAGCTAGAAATATGATGATAAGTAAGGACAAGGGCTTGTTCTCAAAGTACCCAGAGAAGTCAAGGACTGGGCAGAAAGCAACCTGAGGGTGTACACTGCAGCTTGGTAAGTGCTGGCAGGGCAGAGGAGGGCACCTAACCTGGTGGAAATGAGGAGGAAGGGGGCCCAGCTGGCAAAAGCTATGATCATTATGGTCACAGAGGAGCATCTTCTAGGATCTGCCCTGAGCTTAGATGCTTTGGACAAAGTTCTATAAAACTAAATCAAGAACCCACCTCTACAATAGTGCAATCAGAAGCGTGAGAGTTGTGCTGGAAATAGAGGTGCTATATGAGTTTGGGAGAACTTTTGATGGAGAGAAATCAGATAGTTAATTAAGCAGAAGGCCAGTCCCAAGGACCGGTTGATTAGCCCTGAGTTCTTAAAAGTTCAGTTTATTATAGTCCATGGGGTAAAAGTTGTATGTGGCTCCCTGCATGTTCAGAATTGGCAAAGATAGAATGTGACGACTGATGCTCAAGGATGGCAAATTTTGGATAGTGTAGGAAGTAGGCAAGGAGAAATTAAATAAAGCGTCTTTGTTACTTAATTAGATTTTAAATCAGAGGACTCACACCCGTTTTAAAAGTCAACCATGTGAGCAGAGGTCCTGAATGGCACGGGAGGGGACACCTGCAGGCTCACTGCACTGAGAGCTGTGGACTCGGATGTGCGACTCACAACTTGAACAGCTGCTCGTTCTGTTCCAGAAGGTTGGAATCTGAGCATGTTTCTAAAAGCTCGCTTTAACATAATGATTAATAACAATCCATTTAATAATTCAATCTAGGGAGAAGGCTTTCTGGGCAGATAAACTTACATGAACGCAGGTGTGTGGAGGTGGTTGTGAAGAAGGCATACGTGGATTTCAGGACTTCCGTATCCCCTGTAGCTGTGCACAGTGTCAACTGACATATAGCCTGGGTTTGGCTGTGTATCCTGCCTCTTGAACCATAAACAGACATTTGTCTAGGGGAGACTGTCCTGTACTGAAGCTCCTTATGCTCAGGTGGGCTCAGGTGACGCTCTTGAGCTTGAGTGATACTATGACTGAATCTCGCTTCTCTCTTTAGTTCAGAAATGCAGCAACTTCAGCTCGCTAAGCTCTTGCGACATACCCAGAGCATGGTTGACAAAGGGAGTAACAGGAGAGAGACTGTGTTCTCCCAATAAGAGTGCATCTCTTCCTTAAAGACTACATGAAATTAGTGCACAGGAAGCGTGTGCTAGAGATCCTTTCAGGGACACAGGACTTGAGAATGGATCTTCCAGCTGAGGCTTTGAATCCAACCTTACTCATGCACTGGGTTTGGAGGGAAGCCTGCGATGGGAGCCTCTATCTATTTCCCATAGCAGGGAAGGGAGAGTGAGTTGCAAACAGATTTCAAGTGAGAATATTCTTTCAGTCTCTTCCATTGCTACTACTCTGGTCATTTTCCAAAGGTGGAGGTGTGCGCTTTCCAGAAAGTTGAAGTTGCCAGATCTTAGGTTTAGATACTGTCGACACCTGTGTCTCTTCTGCCCGTGCTAACTATGCACAGTGCTTTCTAGCGTATGTGATTTGGTGGTGCTCTGTCCCCACAGTGGCATGGGTGACGTCAGTGAAGGAGAGGCCCCTGGGTAAAGATATGGCCAGCAGCAGCCCCTCCACAGTGCAAGCTGTCATGTAGTTGCAGTCTTCAAGACCATATCTGTGACACCAAAATACCATTTCTGTTACCAAGTAGATGAGAGCAGTGAGACTCAGGTGGAATGACAGCCTAAGGCTACATAGGGGGCTCCTCGCTGAGAGACCCGCAGCCCCTCTCGGACTGGCAGCAATGATGTTGCAGGACAGGGCCCCCCCCAGCCCTTCTCCCAGGCTCTGATGAGGCTTCCTGATGCCAGATGAATGAGGCTTCCATGACACCAGCATATTTCTTTTGCTGCACAAAAGTGATTTGATTCTCCCAATCAATAAACAAATTAGAGAAACATTAAAGAGGCCCTGGAACCAGGGCCCACAGGAGAGGGGAGGAGGCAGAAGAGGAGGTGGGAGAGGGCAGCATAGGACAAAAGCCGGGCTGGGCAGGTGGGCCTGGGGAGCCCAGCTTCCACGGGCCTTTTTCATTCTGCGGCATCTGCATCTGCCTGAGAATTTGCTAATGGGTGGGAGGGAGGGAGGGCTGAACCCTGGGGGCTCCAGGGGGCCTGGCAGCAGAGCAGGTGCAAGCAAAGGCTACAATACAGACACTCAGGAGGGTCAGGGGGCCAGGCTGGAGGGGCAGTTGCAAAGCATGCTCATCTTGGGGAAAGACAGAGCCAGGCAAGCAGCTGGTCATGGGGAAAGAAGCAGGAGGGAAGCACAGAGCCCTCTGGGAAAGTGCTGGCTAGGCTCTGAGAAAGGCCGGTGCTGAGTGTTGTACCTCTGGGACACCTCCAGGCTGCCTGCACCGGAAGGAGCATTGCCTGCTTCTGTGCAGTCACTGGACAGGACAGGAGCATGGCCTAGCCCACCAGAGCGCCGGGAAGGGGAGCGTGTGGCTTCCAGTGGCCCAGTGAAGTCAGTGCTGCCTCTGCAACAGCCAGGGGCCTATGCTAAGGAGGAGGATACTCTGCCTCAGTGCCCACATGGTTCACTCGCCTACATTTTTATTCCTTACATATCACCTCGTCCTTAGGTGCCCTTTTCTAAAATGTCTTTCAGATTTGTAACTTCCTGCATGTCTCTCTTCCCCTTTGTGTGCTCTTGCTTTTTCCTGTTCCAGAGCAGGGTGTGTCTTACTCTGAGCGGGTGAGAATACACTAAAATGTATCCAGCCCCTGACATAGGGGAACTGACTTGTTTCCAGGGCTGTTTGGGGTGGAACGGGATGATAATATTGCCCCTGGGTGAGACTCATGTGGCATACAAGGCGCCTCAGCTCCTGCAGCACGTTCCTTCCGGTGATGGGAGGCAGATCTCCATAGCAGTGCCAGCCCAGCTGCTCCATGAGGGTAAAGCAAGAGGTCGTGGCCCAAGATTTCATGTGCACATGAGTATAGGACCAGGGGTATTTGATGAAGAACTTTATAGGAATGCAGGTTGCTCACAGCTGAGAGCTGCCACCCTTATCGCATCCCAAGCCAGCTCCAGATCAGGCAGCCAAAGCCCAGCGTTGGCAAGTGACTTTCCTAGAGTGGAACCGTTGAATAGTAAGACCTCAGAAAAACAATAACTGGTCTCTATCTTTGTCCACTGGACCACTCCGCTGCAGAGCTCAGGCAAGAATGCAGCTGATAAAGTGATGCCTTAGAGTGTGGCTCTTGTGGGGACCGAGTGCAGGGCAAGTGGGGTGCCTTGGAAGACTCTGCAAGGTAGTAGAGCCCGCTTGGTGTGGGATGATGAGGGTCTTGCTCCAAGCTTGAGGTCCTCCAAACAGAAAGGAGGACATGTGTGCTTCTGGAAACATCAGAGAGTCAGATTACATGAAAAATCAGAACTCTCTCCACAAGTCTGGTGAAAGTTTACAACCCTTCGCAGACATTTCCAAGATATCTTCAGATCTTCTGAGAATCACTAAATTGGTGTATATGAATAACCTATGTTGTTATATATTTGCTGTATGGCTTGAATGTGTTTTTAACCAATTGCTTTTGATCCCTCAGTGTCAATATTGAGTTTCATGAATAAGTACATTTAATGTTTGGATATCAAGAGTACACACAATGTGGCAAGGCAGGATTGGAGCCTTTTAAACTCCCTGTTTCCCCGCTCTTCTTTGCTCCATGATGCCCACAGAGAAGAAAAGAACACGTAGAAATGTTTCATTCCAGTTTTTCACATACAGAAAGCAATTTGTGCTGATGGAGATTCATGGCATCATAAAATCACTGAACCTTAAAGAAAGAAGGGCGTAGGAGTTTCTTGAACTCAGCCACCTTGTTTTGTAGAAGAGGAAGTGAGGCCAGCAGGCAGTGACTTTGGCCAAGGTCAGGTGGCCTCAAATCTGACTCCCACCCCAGCATGCATTCTACTCTGTCATGCAGACTCCTCGAGTTTAAACCCCTTGGCCATGGCCATCGGTGTAATGACTGCAGCTGCCCAGGCTGCAAGCGTCCTTGGTGGGCTTTGCTTAAAGCTTGAGTCCTACTCTCACCTCCCAGGGATCTTCACTCCTAAGAAAACTGAAGTCACATCGGCCTAACTTATGCAAAATAAAACATGGCCCATGGACAGTGCAGGGTCACAGAGTGATAATATCTGTCACATTTATCCTGGTACATATAATTTGAGATTTCTTTTTTATGAGAAGAACAGAACTCTTTCCACACCTCATGGTCTCACCAGGCTGCAGGACCACGCGGTGGTCGGAGAGCACCCTTCCATCGTCTTGCTTGGCGGCTGCGAGCTGCGCTCCTCCACCAGCAGAGAACCTTCTGCAGCCACTTGCCATAACAGTGTTGCAGTCTTCCCCCTCTGCTTCCTCAGTCATTTTGATTATTAGATAATACTTCTCTACAGTGTAGAATCAGCCCTCTGTATCCTTGGACTCTTCATTTGTGGGTTCAATCAATCTCAGGTTGAAAATATTCAAGGAAATTTTGAACATGTGCACATCTTTTCTTTTTATTCTTTTCTTGTCATCCCCTAATAATGCAGTCCAGCAGCTATTTCTATTGTACTTACCTAGTGGCCTGTATTACAAGTCATCTAAAGATGATGCTATGCCATTTGATACAAGGGGCTCAGCACCCTCAGATTTCGGAGTAAAGAGGAGTAGCATCCTGGAACCAACGGTCAGCAGATTTTGAGGGATGACGCCAGGTCCCCACAGGCCTCACCCCACAGCTTGCAAATGCTTACCTGGCACTCTGGCATCTGAGAGCACTGGTGCGATGTCCACCTTCTCATCCCTCCTCTCCACGTCATTGGCTGTTTTCTTTCTCTAGTGAGTGCTGTTGTGTGTTGCCTTCACGGTAGACTATTACAAAACACTTTTGGAAGTAGGTGGAGGTGCAAACAGAAATGGAAGCTTTTTTCCCTTGCTTAGTTTTTATAACCTCTTGGGTGACAGGGGGAGAGTACTCCAATTTTGATGACACCGGCACTTGGGAGGTCACAGCCTACCTAAAGTCCCTTAGAAGGATGCAGGACGGAGGGAAGTTTTGTGTTCCTAGTGCCCTAATGAAGTGTGACTTTATGCCCACACTGAGGTCACACGTAGGGTGACTCTCTTGATCTACTTTAGCTGATACTGCTCTCCTTGGCTAGACTCGAGGCAGCAACAACTTAGTGTCTTGCAGAATTTCCATTAAGAATGGGACTTTCAGGATAAGAAAGACTGCAAGTAGTCTGCACCCCTGAGAACTTGACGGTTTATAGTGAGCTTGAGGGAGCACTCACAGGAAAGGACATACATACAGACTGGGAAGAACCTTAAAGATCATTGTTTTGCAGAGAATAGCACCCTGGCTGTGCTTGTCACTGGCCACTGGTGGTGCGAAGAGCAGCTACTGGGAGTATATCAGACCTGCCTTGTCTGGAGGCTCAGAGAGAGGCTCAGAAGACTGGCTGGCTCCTGGGAGAGTTGCCTCCTGGGCTGGCTGCTCTTTCTGGCCCACTCAGCAGGAGGACATTCCTCTCCCAGGCAGCTCAGGCTGGGCTTGGAGCCACCCAGCTGAGCGCCACGTGGCTGTGGCTGGCAGGCAGTAGTGTGGTGGCTGGAGCCTGGATTCAGGAGCCCTGTGTGGAACATAAAGTGCAGTGGCTTCTGAGTTTTAGGGGATTGACTTCTGCTTCAAGCACACAGGTAGCTTAGAATTGGAAATGTTCCAAGAGAAGATACTGCCATGCAATGCACACATCTTACCCCCAGGTTCCTAACTCCCACAGCTTCCAACTGGGTTTCCTTCTCGACACCACACGCAGAGAGGTGGAGAGAGCTGGCACCTGCTGGCCCTCTCTCTGGCTGCAAGCTATGAAATCTAGCCTGGTATATGTCTCTGTCTTACAGCAGGTGCTTTTCGATGATGGTAGGGTTGGGGATAGACAATCAGGCTCCTTTTTCTTCCTAAGCAAAGCAGGTACAGGGTATAGCTTCAGTCTTCATTGTTGGGGAAAGTGCAGTGCTACTTGATCTGCTTATTCCATCATCTACATCTTTTTGAAATTTCAGCCCTGGACCCACATCCTAGGAATGTGGTGATGGAATGACTCCAACCCTCGAGTGGGCCAAGGTCCTGTCTGACTTACTTAGAATGGAAGGCCTCGTGTCTAACACAGGGCCTGCAGCATGGTAGTTGCTCAGTTAGCATGTGTCCGCCAGCTGACTGAAGGTACAATCCCTGCTTTGACAGAGCTCACAGTTCAGTGAAGAAATGCAGATAGATGAATCATCACAGTGACTTTGTGATAAGTGACCTGATGGAAATGTGTTCTTGGCAACCTGGGGGACAGCAATGTAACATTTTCATTCCTTGAGGTAAGAGGATTACAGCTCCTTATTGGCAGTGAGGATTCTGCTTCCACAGGATGTCCAAAGAGGTATATTGCTTCCCACAAAGATGTATTGACTCTGTGGAAACAGCATGGGTCTGTAGAAAGCAGTCTAGCATATGGGGAGAAAGCCTTCTCTTCCAGATCGCTCTTGCTGAGTGGCCACAGGCATAATCTTCGTGTGCCACAATTGTTTTCCCACATACCATCAGGATATTAACTCCTTCTCTGCCTACTTTCCTCAAGACATCTTTTAAAGGTCTCTGCAGCTTCCTGTAGCCCGCAGAATGGAATCCAAACTGTGAAAGATAGAATCCAGGCTCTTCCCAATGTTGCCTCCTCTGTCTTTCCTTCATGGCTGGCACCATGGAGTCTCCTGAATTCCTTCCAATATTCTTTATCTTTCTGCATCCCCATGCATCTGTGTAGGGTGCTACAATTCCCTTTCAGAACTGGGTTTTCTGGAGAGTTCCCAACGCAAGTGAAATGCCCTGGGGGCAGCAAAGGTGCCACTCACCCTGGCTTGTCCTGTGCCCCTTCACACATCCTGCTAAGGCAGCATTTATTCTCTTTCTCATTTCCTGTTGTGCAGTGCCCTTGTCCCTGTGGATTCCCAAGGACTTGGCGCCTACTCCTGTCCCAGCCCATTTCCCCCTTTCCTGCACACAGGAAGGTATACAGTAAGTGCTTGTGCACATCAGAAGAAATGGAACGCTGAGCGTTGGTCATGAATCCGTGGAAATGGCCCAAAAGCGAACATGAGAAAGAAACGGATGTTCATTGAGTGTCCAAAAGAATGGGGACCAGAGATGTCCAGCAAATACCTGGGTCCCCTTGGTGTATCTGGGGACATATGTGCTGGGATTTCCTGTGTTGGGGAGGATCACACCATCTCTGTAATAGCACATCACCTGTCGCAACTCTGTAGAAGGCAGATGGATCTGTGGTGCTTTAGAAGTGCTATTTAATGGGTATCTATCTCCACAGATTTAAGTCTCTACTTAGCTCTGCCTTTATTTCTTTGATTTCCTCCTAGGTGTTGAATCATTATTTGTTGACTGAATGGTTGTATTTCCGAGTATAATGGTGTCTTCTGCTCTGCAGAATGGAATAATCCATTCTAAAGCATGAAATTGCTTTCCGTGTTTGAAGTCCGTTACTTCGGCTAAGCAGCCTCATTGTGGGATTAGAGTTACTTAAGTCCAGTCTGTCCACCCCTGGCACCTTCCTCACTGGGCAGGCCATGCAATATTTTGGAAGTTAGAATTCTCTGAGGAAAAATGTGTTTTATTCCTTTCTCTGTCTTCTGTAGCATCCAGCAACATTTTGCAAATAGTCATCAGTTCAGATTTGCCTTCATTGCCAGGTGTAGTGGCAAATGCCCATAATCCCAGCATCTGGGAGAGTGAGACAGGAGAATGGCAAATTGAAATCCTATCTGGGCACTGAATGAGACACTGTCTCAAAAAAAAAAAAAGAAAAGAAAAAGTACATGTGACTAGGAATATATATATATATATATATATATATATATATATATATATACATATTACATGTATATTATATAATATATATATATATATATATATATATTCTTTTTTTTGTCTTTTTGAGAAAGGGTCTCACTGTTGTAGTTCAGGTGGGTCTTGAGCTCACTTTGTATCCCAGGCTGGTCTCTAACACACAACGATCCTCCTGCCTCAGCTTCCTGAGTGCTTGAATTACAGGCGTGTATCACCATGCCCAGTAAGGACTAGGGATATAATTCAGTGTGAAGGGCCTGCGTTAAATCCCCATAACTGCAAGAAAAAAAAAACTGTCCAAAATTATTATTATTATTTCCAAATCTTATTTATTTATTCGGTATAGGGTCCTGCTACACAGCTCAGATTTGTAGTGATCCTCCTGTCTCAGCCTTCCCAGACCTGGGATGACAGGCGGCATGTACCACCATGCCTAGTGGCAGTGGCCAGCTCAGCACCCAGGCCAGCACCACATGTGGTACCAGGGATCACACCTGGGTCCTTGCACTTGCCAGGCAGGTGCTTAGACCATAAAGCTATCCCTCCAGTCCTCCAAAATTATTGAGAGTTGACATTTAACCACTGAGTAGTAAAGAAGTTGGAATCAAAATGCCATGAAATAAAGAATGTTTACATTCTTTAGATATGCCCTCTAAAATTATTTTAAAATTCACCATCTGTCCTGGGCAAGACATGCTGGTGGCTAGGCTGGGAAGCGGGAGGGCAACTGGTAGCCTCTTTTTCTAAACCTTTCCAATGAGCCTCCCCCTCCTGACTCCACTAAAAAAATCATAGGTGTCTTGAATTTGATAATGTACTGCATTTAAACTTGATTCCTATCACAGCTGTCTGCAAAATCAAGAGTCTTTACAGGTAGTGCATGGCAGTGGCCAGTCCTCTGCTGGGGACTGAGGCCTCTGGCTGAGGCCTCGCGAGTGCCTGCTGCGTGGGTGCACACAAGCATGAAGCTGAAAGGCGTCACCTACAGTTGTTTTCTGTATGGGCATAGAAATAAGGGAACATTTACCTATGCCTCTTCCTCATGGGTTATTCATTGGAATAGCTTATAGCCTACACAAAATATCAAGCAGAGTCAATATCTTAGCGTGTGCGCTGGTTACTCAGAAGCCGTTAGCATTTAGCAAGCTAAAAAGAAATAAATATCCCTAAGTGTATTTTCTTACAGGTGTTATTAATGCAAAAAGATACCTGCTTCTATCCATCTGAAAGAAAATATCCAACAAAACAAAACCCCATCTTAGCTTCTTTCTCCCTGCTCTGGAAGTAAGCAGTTACATTTTAAGAAGGTAAATAAATGAGGAATGTGACTTTGATCCAGCAGGACCTCGATATCATTTATTTTCTAAGCCCAGCCTTACTGCTTGGTGCCAGAAACAATTGCTGTGTTGGAAACTCACATTCTTTAAGACCCTGAGTCAGGTGCTGTGGTCCACACACTGAGAGGCATCTAGCAGACAGCAGCGCTGCAGTGCCCAAATCAGGCTCCTGTCAAGGAGGTGCCGACTTGGCCACAGAAGATCCCTCCAGCGTTTTAGAACTGGGCCTTTTATGAAAAAGAGAATAGAAATAATCCTTATTAGCTGACATGCCAAAATACCAAATCAGCAGAAAGTAAGGTAATATCAACGTAAGAGCCGACAGGTGTTTGAGAACAATCCCGTTGACTTACAAATATTAGGCAGTGAATCTACTCCTGTCCCCAACCCCACAGTTCTACTTAGTTGTGATAAATTCTTGACGGAGGAAGCAACAAGGTGAAAACAGTTTCTGTACAGCTTAGTTAAATTAAGAGAAAACAATTGTTGATAGTTCTCCATGGTCCCAAGTCCCTCTGAAGATGACTCTGCAATGTCCCAATTCGCGGCATTGCTCACTGTCACCTAGCTTCCATCTCTGCACCTTTCCTTGAGTCTTGAGACCAGTTAAGGTGACTTGAGGTGTGATCTTGAAGTGAGGGTGACTGGCCACAGGGCAGGGCACTGGCCTGCAGGGCAGCTCTCTTCTGCTTCCTGGCTCCTGGGCAGTGTTCGCTAGCCCTTCAAGACCTACCCAAGCCTCGTCTTCCCTCAGCTGCCTCCTGGTGCACCCTTCTCCGTAGGGCTGTGCACTGCTGGTGTTTAATCCTCTCCCTTGGCACTTGTCTGTGGCTGCACATAACACTGTAGGTGTCGAGTAATTCTCTTGTATGGCTACTTAATGTGGCATGTGTTCATCCCCTTCTTGATCCTACCCTCTCTAAGTGTCTCCGTCAGTGCTTCATTGGCAACATTGACTAATGACAGAGTATTTGATTGTTTTTGTGTAATCTTCAGGGTGCAGCGTTACATTCCAATTAGTGAGTCCTTATTTTTATTCTGATGGACACACTAAATATTTAATACTACCAAAATCGTTTTCTAAGTGACAGTTTATACCTTTTGGGCTGTCTCCTCTTCTTTCTCCTTTTTGGCCTTTTGGAGCAATTGGTTCCAAAAGAAAGGGGTGGGAAATGATGTAGGAAGAAAAAAGAGAGCAGGATACAAGGAGAAAAAGAACAGCCTGAGGAGAGACAGAGGAAGAAAGGAAGTTTTTAAGGGAAGAGAACGCCCGTGCAACAAGATAAAAGGGACTGAGAGGTTTTGGCAGCTGCTCCTCTTCTGGTAAGTGTGTGAGAATGCTCTTCCTAGCCCTTGCCCCAGGAGAGGAGGTGAACTTTCCAGCATAGGTTCTGCTGGCGCAGAGGTGGCAAGCCTACAAAATGCATGCAGGGAAGGCTGTCTGAATCACTGAAAGCTCTGAAAGGTTCTCCATCACTAGCCTAGTCAGCTAGAACTCTGTTTTTCTTTTTAACCCAGGAACTTGTCCAAATGGAATTGTTAAGGTAAGGCCTGAGGTGGGTAGACATATCCTGGTTACCTGTACAGGAGCTGTGTTTTGCCCGTATTCAAAGGATTCCAGGGGTGCAAAAACATAATAAAAATTCAGTCACAGGAAAAGGAGAAAAATAAATTCCTGGATGAAGCAGGTTTCTTTATATGCATTGCTTGCTGACCCAAATACTAATAGAGATAATGCTAGTATGGTTGTGTCTCCTGGGAGGTCTTCTTTCAGTTTTTCTTCTATTTGACAGACCTTATGAAAGCAGCACAGGACAGCAGAAAGCTACGGACCTTGGTGCAGTAAGACCTAGGTTTCAGCTCTCAGTGCTGCTGCTCGCTAGGAAGATGATCCATTGTAAGGAAGCTCATCTTCCCATACATTGATTTCCTTCCTCATGCACTAATAGAGTCACTGCTTTGATATTCCAAGGATTATGTGGGCTCATGTATGAGCAAACAACTCAGTATGTCATCAGTAGTTATGAGTTGAATATTTTACAGAAAACATGATTGAAAATGTATAAAGTCCCCTCTCACAAAGATGAAGGGAAGCCAATGAACTCAAAAGCAAAATACTTTCCGGAAAGTGAAATTTCACTGATTCAAAATATGTCTCGTCTTCTGCAGTCTCAGTGGTTCCTGTTCTCACTGGGGCCAGGAGAAGGGTGGTGGGATATAGTAAGGGCCCTTGCCCCTTCCTGGCCTCCTTCCTCTCTCTGGCATGGCCAGCGCCTGGCCTCCTGTGCACAAAGCCTCATTGCATTCGCCTCTCTGGTTGCTTTGTACCTGTTGGCCTTCCCCCACCGAGGGCCCCTTTTTGGCCTTTCCTTTTTTTCTACTGTCAAAAGACCCCAAGGGGGTCCCAGGGCCCAGTGGCTGAGCTCCCAGGTCGCCTTACAGAGGAGGTGTTGTTCAGTAGAAAGGCATGTGGAGTCCCAGGGCGAGAGAGAGGAGGACATTATCAATCATGAGCTGTTAAAAGCCAGGAGAGAGAAGGGAGAGCTCGCAAGAGCAGAGAGGACTGAATTGAAGTGGAGAATTTTTTTTTTTTCCTGTTCCTGTTGTTGTGTTGTTGAAGAGAGCGTTCTTGGACATCTGCCCAGACACATGCTGAGTTAAAGAAGCAGCAGGATACATTCTTAAAGAATGAATTGGGAGAGGGAAAGAGCCCAGGGTGGGGAGGAGGAGTGAAAAGGAACCAAGGAATGCGTCCAACCCCCAGACAAAGGAGGCCCCTGATGACCAGACCGGTCCCAGCCTGGTCCTTCTGGGGTTCAAATGCTGGTTTTTTCAGCACATAATCAAGGAACACCAATGCTCCCTAATACTTACTTTGGACCCACAAAAGGACTGTAGAGAGGAACTACAAATTTCTGTCCTCTGTATGTCCTGTGCAGACTAAGAGTGCTATGGGAGCCTCTCGTCTCCCCTGGTCACAGACCCTCCCATAGGATCCAGTCAGTGAAAACATGAGCCTGCACTCATGGCCAATAGCATCATGCCCTACCTAATGACAAATGTCTATTTCTTTTTCAAACAGAAGTAACCTATACCATTAACAAATAAAATATATTCCGGATTCTCAGGAAACTTCTAACTAATACACATAGCAATACACCACCCTAAGTGAGAAAAAATGTACAAACCCTTGTGACGCTGCGGGGGTGGGGATGGGGGTGGGCTGGATTCTAACTCCGTTCCTTCCTCACTAGCATAGGGCAGTGGGTCTGCAGCATGCATGCTGATCAGACCAGATCGGGGAATAGATCGGCGGGCGAGCATCTGAAAGCTGGGAAACATGGAGGAGTGTCCTTGCTTTCATTAGTTACAATGTATATGTAGATGGGAAGTCCCAAATGGAAATTCAGTGTAAACCACTTGAGTGTGGGTTCTGGGCTGGGCTTTGGCAAGGTATGGGTAGTCGGATCTTACCATGGGAAATCATACTTTAGATGGCTCAGAATTTGAACCAAGTCTGATAAAACTTTCCCCTCCTGGGTGATGGGTTCATGCCATAAGGTACCATTATATTTCACAGAGCCAGTGGGGAAGTCAGACACTATAGTCAGAGGGTACTGGATGAGAAGGCTCCCCCAGAGTTCACATTGCAGACTGTGTGCCACATTGGCTCACCCTGCTAAGACTGCACCCAGCTCTTCAGTAGGCGAAAACCCTACATCTAGTTCCATAGGAGGTAAAAGAGAAAAAGGAAAATAACATAACATAAAATAAAATAAAATAAAAAGTAGTACCTCTGCAACCTTAGCATGCTTGAAATCTTTTATCAAAGACTGAAGATGCAGGTTGGGTGTACTTATGTTCAATGCATGAGAGATGAAAAGACTAAGTTTTCAAATACAAATTACTCCTTATTGTACTTCCAAGCAACAATAACTATTTTATTTCAAGATTATGCACATCATTACCACCATTCAAAATTGTTATTAAAATATACTTTCATTTTCTCCTTTTCTCTAAGTCATGGGAGACAGGTATATCTATCATATATCATATATTTCTATATATGATATGTATTTATACAAATTATGTATAGATATCACACATATACGACAGAGACCAAGAGGAGGGTAAGGAAGTACCAGCTGAGCAGTATATGTCACTGCTTCCTCCTGCAGATCCCAAGGGTTCTGTACTGACAAAGTTCCTATAGTAAAATGTGGCAGAGCAGGTTACCCATGCCCATGTCACATGGTGGTGACAGCAGTGATGCCTCTGATCTGAGCTACTGCAGGTTCTGACTTGTCCAATCTGGCAGTGATGTTCTTGAACCATTAGTCTCCCTTAAAAGTAGTAGGTTACGACACAGATGGCACTGTTTCTTTGGTTGTGGTGAGCTCATGTGCCCCTGTGGAAACTGAGACATTTTTATTCTTTCTAATTTATTTGACATCATTGTGAGCATCACTTCTTGAGCACTGACTTTTTCTTATTCTGTGTAATGTAAAAGAGTAGACAGAAAAAGACTCCAGAAAATAACTAGAGAAGGAAATGACCAAAAAAAAGAGTGAAGTCTTCAGTGACTTTCAGAACTTTGTAGCTTGAGACATGCAAGGGACTGAATTGTGCTGGCCCTAAATGTTCATGATGAAGCTCTAACCTTCATTGTTATTTTATTAGGAGTGAAGGGTAGTTGAAGTTAAAAAGAGAGTTTAAGGATACTCCCCTGAGCCCATGGCATTAGTGCCCTTGAAGAAGGGCACTAATGCCCATGGGTAAGGCCAACACATGGAACATGCCAGTTCTTTCTGCTGTGTGATAACAAAAAGAAAATATGGCTGCCCCTGAGCTGAGGAGAGATCCTGCTCCAGAAACTGAATCCTTCAAGTTGACTATATTTTATTGGTTGTGCCTGGCACAGAAAGTATTTTGGAGTTCAGGCTTTCTTCTGATTTGGGAATATTTGAATATACATAGTGAAATGTATCAGAGATGAGCTCCTTGTGTGAGTAGGATATTTAGTTATGTTCTATACACTTACATAGCCTGAAGTTAATTTTATACAATAGTTTTAGTGTGCCTGTGTTGTGACTATAACAAGTTATGCAGGCTCAGATATGGGCTTTTCTACTGTGACATCATACTGGTGCTCATAAAGTTTCAGACACTGAAATGTGCTGGACTTGATATTTTCACAGTGAGGCTACTTAACCTGTACAAACCTGACCTTATACTTTCCAGCCTTTAGAATTAACTGTTGTAACCACTCTATGGCATTTCTGTTGTGGTATCTTGAGCACAGCCAAGGCTCTTTCTCCATTTACGTTTGCCACAGAAATGGAAAAAAGGGCAAAGCAGGAGAAGTGTCCTCCCTCAGGCCTCCAAAGAGGCTGAACTCATATAATTGTGGGTAGAAACTTAGTGTGTAAAAATTGGTTCTCAGTACAAGGCCAGTTTACATCCTTCAGAGGTTTTTGAAGCCATGAATGAGACTCTAAGAAGTTATGATCAACTTGGGTTCCCAGTGTACTTTCCAGTTTTTCAAGGTTGTAAGCTCATCATACACATGTTACTGGTCTGTTTTACTACAACGGTTAATAGAGGTACAGGTACACTTGATCAGACTGAATTGTGCTAATAAAATGGGCCTAAACTGAGTTTATTTAAACTTGCTAACAATTGAAAAGGTTGCATGTTTAAACACATGCACACATGCATGTACACACACACACACACACACACACACAACACAAAGAGTGTGAATAAGTAAAGTAAAAACCTGGGACCAGTTGTATCCCAGGTCCAGTTCGGATGAAAGAATAAGTCTTACAATGTTTTACAATGTAAAAATCTTGGAGAAAATAGAGTTCCAAAGATCAGACCAGGTGACTTTCTATAGCAGAGAAGCAAAGCAGTTCATTGTCTGAATCCTTGTTTTTAACTCCTTTTTTTTTTTTTTTTTTGTATTTTAGGACAGGGTCTATAGGGTCTCACAGTGCAGATTGGACTCATAGTGATCACTTGTGTTCAGCCTCCCGAGAGCTGGGATTATAGGCATGCCACCACGCCCAGGCTCAATTGCCAGCTTGGTGTACGCAGGGGGCACCCTAGGCCAGAGCTGGCATGGCACACTGGGGATCGAACCCCTGCTGCTGTGACTGCCTAAGCAGGAGCTTTAATTCCCTGAGCTCTTTGGCTGGCTCTTAGTTTTTAACTCCTTAGACTTGATACATCATTCTCACTTCTAAAATTTGCCCATGGATAAGGCCAAGTAGTTGTCCAACTTTGTTTTGCAAGCTTCACATCCCTCTATACATACACGTTCCATACCACTGCTCAACCTTTCCTGTCAGGTTGAAAATTGACATTGAATAAATCCTAAAATAACTTCATATGCTAATCTTGAGTTGTTTTTCTCCTAAAGAAGAGAACAAAGTATTGTATTATGCAGTATTTTTCAAGAGCCTCTTCAGAGATACTCATTTCTTTTCAAGCTGGTAGGAATTACAGTTTTAGAAAATTAAGTAGTTAAGTACATTTTGGGAGAGATGTTCAAATTCTTCACAGCAAAACTTCCTGTATCCTTTGATACATTACTGAAACCTGCATTGTTAGAGTCGTAGTCTGCGGTTTTTACAAGGGAAACAATTATATACAGAACACATAATTGACAGGATTATATTATAATAGTCTCCCAAAGAGTCAAATGCAGAAGAGTGCAGGAGATCGATGTAGATACCCAAGACCCAAAGAATCCAGCCGAGAGCCTGGATCTGAGGGCAGTGTCCTGCAGGAGTCCAGAAGAAGACCAGAAGCTCCTAAGACTACCACCACATACGCACACTCAAGTCAGACTGGAGGCCAAGAGCCCACAACAATGCAGGCCTGTTTCACAGATCTGTGCTGAGAAGGCCCAGCAGTCAGTGGTGGAAGCTGTGCCAGTGAGATGGAAGATCTGTGCCAGCAGGCTGAGGGATCCCCACTAGAGCCAGAAAAAGATTCTCAAAGTAAGGACCAGTACTTCCCCAAAGTGAATCATAGCTCCAGTAAGGAACAGCAAAGTCCTCAGCTCCTTCAACAATGATGACAGTTCATATCAGCATAGCCAGCATGGCATGCTCCCTCAGGAGAACCAACAACAGCCTAACAGCATCACTCCAATTCTTATTCTTATATTGCTGGCAACAGTCCTTAGGTACGCCTCCTACACCCAGCACCACACTGGCTGAGTTCAGTTGGGTAGAACAAGTATAGCACCAGGTGTCAGTCCACCACAGTTAGTGTACAGAAAAGCGAAGAGGGGAGGTGATGTAATCTACATATTTACCCCATCTCGTATGATAATGGATCACTGTTTAAGACTCAAGACCAGGAAAAGATGACACAAAACAAAACAAAATAAACCAAACCAAAACAAAACAAAGCGAACTAACTGTGTTATGAAAAACACATCAACTTTGGGAAGTGCTGTACCAATTCCAAAAGTAAAAGGGTGCCCCTCTGCCTCTTCCTCCTCTTCCTCCCCCTTCTCTTCCTCCACTTCCTCTTCCTTTGTTATTTTTTAATTCAGTGCCACTGAACTATCTACATAGCCAGCGTTCAGACCTAAGCAACTTAATGTTGGTTGCATTTCACCCAACTGTAAAATTTGTGGACCAGCCAAGATGATATCAGATTATCTTTACAATCATAATTTTATTTATCGTAAAACTTTAGAAGCACCTTTCAAAGGAAAATGTCAGTAAAAAAGGTATGTGTAAGGGAGGTTGGGATGGCACCTCCAACACTGAAAGTTTCCCATCTCAGTTTTGCCTGCACCCAGGGTGTTTCTGCTTGTTATTTCATGTACTGCAAATGTTTTGGACTTGACTGCTGGGTGGAGCAGCCCTCAGAGAGCAGAGATACTGGGGATATGATTCTGATTCTAGGGCCAGCATATACTTTTGTCTTCATCCTCTGTAAAGACTGACTACAGGAAAACCACACACAAGTTTTAAACCATAACTATTGCCTAATGGAAGGTTACTGTGTCCTATTGAGGGGAGGAGAGGGGGAGAAACTCTATATGTTGGGAACTTGAACTGATTCCAAATGTCTGGAATCACAAAATAGTACATTGTGTTTTCTCCAGTTTGAATTGTTTCCGTGGTTTCATGACTTCCTTATAGAGGGAGTGGATCCTTCTACAAAGCAGTGGGAGAATAGGGAATATGTATCATTTGGAGAAACTTAAATTCAATTTTCTGCTCAGTGACTTTCCAGAGTGCTCATTTGGTAAGGCCTGGTAGAGAGCAGTCTTTTCATTCTTGTTCTTATTCCCAGCCCTCCTTTTAAAAAAATAAGAACAAGCTCAGTTCTACATTTCAAGAGTGCAGTAGGCCTGCTTGTGAGCATGGCCAGGGATGAACTGATCTGGTGCTGGCCTTATCCATGAAGAGGACTGAAGAGCAGAGCAGAAACTCGATTTGCCTTGTGTTCAGGGACTGTTTCAAACAGACAGGTCTCCCTGGGGATGCCCATAGTTTTTCTACATCTGTTCTCTAGAAACAAAGAAACATGATCAAGGGGTGCTGGGTGTGAGACAGCTTCCTGCTTTCTCTTCTAAGCCCTCATTTTATCCATGATGTTTATTCTGAACACTTGCAGCCTTCTCTGATCATGTCCCCCTTTTGCTGTCCTTCATGTCTCTTATTTATCTCACTCAGTTCTGAGATTTAATTGTATTTTCCCTAGGTTATTCAAGACACTAAAGATGCATGGGTTGTTGGAATCAGGTAGAACCTATGTTCCGACTTCATTTCTTACCAGCGGTGTGCCTTGGGCCAGAAATTAATGGCCTCAAAGCCTTGGAATTCTCACTTAAAATTTAAAAAAATTACTTCCTCCTCATCAGGCTATAGCGAGGATTAAGTGAGGTCTTCGATATTAACTCTTTTCTGCCATGTTCAGCTCCTAAGAGGACTCCAGAAATGAAGGCTCTCATATTCATTGGTTTTGAGTTACATGAGGCATGTGCACAGAGCTCCAGACTCAATCACATTATCTGACGCTGCCTGCAGCACAACTCCACTTCTTCTCATATTCCACTCACTGGATCCCCTTTGTAACTCTTGTGGCATGCTTCTTCATAGTTTGGGTGACTCTGTTCATCATAACTTGCATTCATCCTATGATGCTCTTGTGCTTTTATTGACAAGGCCTTGGATGTTGGCTCCTCATTGTTTTGTTTCATTAGTGGGGTGGTAAGTGCAAACTTGGTATTTAATAAATATCTGTGATTCAGTGGATTGATTTAGAACATGCCAGAAGTGATAAGCAAAATGTTTACCTTAATATGGAATAATGTGGATCTTTTAGGATTGAGGATTTAGGAGTGAGTCTAGGGGTTCCAGATAGGGCAAACATCATTTATTGGATAAAAGCAAAGGATTCTAAAGATCCTGAGCTGCTAAGACAGAAAAACTCAATCCTGGTTTACTGTGGCCAAACATCAAAAAGCACAATCATAAGCACCGAGTGTGTTTTGTAACAAGCAGATTTCAAGGATAACCCTGGCTACCTCCAGAGCCGCTGAAACTATATATTTGACAGGCCTGACAACCTTAATTTCCCCAGTTCTCTGACCACCCCCTGGGAAGCCCCTGAGCAGTGAAACACAGCCATCAGAGGAACTTTCTCTACCCCTTTCTTTGGTAAAGCAGAGTTTCCTCAGAATCCCAGGATGTAAATTAGCTGTATCTGAATAGGTATCAATAACTCTTTGCTAGGTGTGGCCTTTGTCTGCAGATTTAGTGTCTTTTGTGTCCCCTCCTCACCCTCACTCCCCTTGGCCTGCCCTTCTGAGGAACAGCTGAGGCACCCTGGCTTGAGATTACAGGAGCCTGGCCAGGGGCACTGTGCTTATCTGGGCGCCTCTGGCCCCTGAAGGAGAAACAGCTGCCTGCCCGCCCCTCCCCTGCCCCCTTTAGGCTGGTTACACAGGACTCATGCTGTTCTGCAAGCCAGGTCTCTGCTATGCTCGCCCACAGCCTGGCCCCTGAAGCATTTTACATTCGGTTTTTAATCACATTGGACAAAGAGCCACAGCAGGCCCCCTCCTCTCCAAGCCCAGGCTCACTCTAGAGCCCTTTTCCCTGGGCCAGCTCCTGCCACTGTGCCTCTGATTGTGCATACTGGGGCAGGAGGGTGGTAATTGCCTGCCCCAACTAGGAGACAAATACAAGGCAGTGTGTCTAGAAACTGCAAGCTGGGCTTGGCGGAAGCTCTGTGCTTGCATGAGGACGTGCACATCTCCATCATCTGGAATTTGTGAGAAATGCAAACCTGTCAGGCCTCGCCTACGATCCCTGGTACCGGGAAAAAGAAAAAAAAAAAAAAACTCAGCCTCCCCTGAATCTTTTCATTTGGGCTAAAGGTGCTGCTTTAGCAAAATGTGCACCTTTGAGGACTTTTGCAGCAGTTTTGTGTGGGTTGGAAACTTCTTAATGGAGAAGGAAAAGCTACAGAGGACTTCACAGATCTGACCCTCCAATATCACCACCACCACCACATCCACACAGTATTCTCTGGGAAGTAGGAATGAGGTAGTTTGGTATGGCCTGAAGCCTAGGAGAATGAGCAGAGTCCCTGGAGGGACAGGGAGGTGCAACCCTGCGCGATGAAGCTCACGTTGGTACCTTGGCCTTTCAGCATCGCAGAACCTGGGAACTGCAGCAGGTGTAGCAGGAAAATGTGAATGGGTTTTTAGAAGCCAGGGAACAATGGACAAGTCACAGCACAGGGCCTGAGAGGGGAGGTTTGGAAGTAGTTCCTGTGCACAAATCGGATGTGCAAAGACAGCTTCATCAGATTTAACCCAGTGAACAGTCTACAGATGTTCTTTACCTGGCTCAAGAATGATCACATTTCATTCTAAGATTCCTCAGCTTGTAGCTTCTACTCCGAGTAATAGTTATTTTAACTAGATAAGATAGGAGATAAAGGATCTTTCAGATTAATAGATTTGCCTTTGATTCTGCCCCTGGGAGAAAGTATGGTCTTTTACTAAACAAATAACTCATTTTGGTTATGAAAGGTGAGGCCTGGAAGGCTTCACGTAAAAGAAAACAAATTGTTCTGCATTAAGATATGACTGGAAATTTTGATATAAGTGACAGCAGAGGAGCTGAAAGGAAGGCCTACAGAAGAGGAACAAAGACTGTGCTTTCTACCCTGATGGAAAACCCAACAGGAATACAGGATGGGACTCCAAGAATGAACAGAAGCCCCCAGCATCAGCTTTCCTGTTTGAGTGAAGGCAAAGGGTGTGACCCTTGCACAGACAGCCCTCCATGTAGGGATGCAATGGAGGGTTCTTCTGTGTTGCTGTGGTGCACAAGCAGTCTACATTCAGGAGAGACTGTGCTTTGGGTTCTGAATTTTCTTACTGTTGCCCAGCTAGCCTTGAGGATGTGCTTTAGTAGACTTTGGTGTGCTGAGCAGGGGCAGCCATGCCTCCCCCCCAAAGCCAGGCTATCTTCAGGGGACACAATTGACTTCACACTGTATGGTGCAGTGAAATTGTAAGCTTATGCAAGTTAAGCAGATTCAATGAACTTTTGACTTACTTAAAAAAAAAAAAAAAAAAAAAAACTGGTCATATGTTTACGTAACTATGCCAAGCTGAGGAGCTCCTGTGCTTAGATCTCCAAGGATGGCAAAACTAAGCTGTCGGTGGCCAACATACACCCTGCCTTGAGTGACAGTAGAAGTTAGAACTGAGGTGCAGATTTACACGGAGAAGAGTTTTTATTGGAATGGAAGAAAAAGTGGTAAGGAATACTAACTGGCTTGGGGAGCTGAGATCAAGCTGGCCCCTTAGGAACGGGAACGAGGACAACAAGGAAAGGATATGAGCCTGAGTATCTGGAGGGGGCACGTGCTGACCATGTTCAGACTGGCCCATAGCAGAGGACCAGAGGCCAGTTTACAGGACAGGCTCATGGGCTAGAGGCTGCTTGATCATGATCTTGTCATGGTTTTGTAGCTCCAGAAGATTCCTTGGGGCCTGGTTGTTCCTTCTTGAGGGGCTGTTCTCATCAGGGTCTTCAGGGCTCTGCTTTTCTTAGAAATTCAGGGTTACACAGTTAGCACAACATCTGGAGACTTTTAGGCATTGCTCAAGGATGGTGCGGAACTCAGTGTTGTAAGCTGGTAATTGGGTGTCCCTTGAAAATTAATTACTCTTACCTTGGTGTTCTCATCTCAAAGAAAGATGAAATAGAGTAGG
The DNA here is from genome assembly GCA_004027025.1 of Myocastor coypus. NCBI lineage: Eukaryota > Metazoa > Chordata > Mammalia > Rodentia > Myocastoridae > Myocastor > Myocastor coypus. The sequence continues at coordinate 180,254 of PVJA010000005.1, read as the reverse complement.
TGCACTGAGCATTAGCACATCTTGTGAAACACAAAACTTCCAGCGTGATGCCCATGCTTACGTGCAAAGCGGGGATGTGGACCCAAGCTTTAAGGTAATAGCAAAGGCATGAAGTGAGGGCAGAAATACCAGGATTTATCCTGATTTTACTTCCCACTGGACATTCACAGTTTAAGCCCCTAAGTCCCTGACTGCTTAGGAAGAAAACACAAACCATAGTTTTAATAAGCAATGGGTTAAGAGGGCAGGAGTTTATTTCTGTCCGTCCCTATGGTGGTCTTAGATAGTCAGAATTGTAGGTTGCCTTCAATTTTATCCCAATTTTATAAGACCCCAGAAGGCCAGGACCTTGATTCCTGGCTTTTATACTTTGCAAGAACTTAGTGGTAGGCATCAATAAGGAAAGCATGGTGAGATACTCATTTGTGAGAATGACATTACAATGAATAAGTCAAGGCATGGTACATGGGAATATATGGTTAATTCCTAAGTAAGTATGAATTAAACTGACTGTAGATTGTAAAATGATTAATGCCACCTCAGAGCTGGGAGTTTAAAGAAGGACCTCTCATTGTCAGAACAAGAAAGAGTCCTGTGGATGGGAAGAAGGCAATTCATCCTACAGATGATTAGCGATGCTCAGAATATATAGAAGAACCCCAAAAGGAGGAATGGGCTCATCAACTCCTCTGCAAGTATTCAGCGAGCAGTAGACATAATGGCTAATCAATCAAATAACTACTGCATACTCATCCATTGCTCAGAGATATAGAGGGACTGGAGACTCAGAGATGAAGTAAGCCAAGATGACTTGCCCTGGAGGACTTGCACAGAAAGTGACTAATGGGGGAATAAAAAACTAGAAGACAGTCTGACACCTTACTCACCAGGGTGCAGGTGGAGACAATAGAGATTAGAGATGAGAAGAGTGACATCAGAAAAGGCGGGGGAGGACACGAGCAAGGATTTCTAGAAAGGATGTGATCTTGGGCTCCTAAAAGCGGAGACATTTTCTAAGCAGAGGATAGAGACAAGATTATAACTGGCTCATGAAGTAAGATTAGGGAAGAGTAGGACAGCGGTTTGCAAGGGGACCTGTGTAAGATCAGATAGGTTTTGTAGGAGAGTCCGGGATGCTTGGATGTCATAGGGCAGGTCACTGAAGAGCATGAAAGAGGATGAAGATACTGAAGGCAGTGTTTAGGGGTGTCACTGCATTGTGAGCACAGCAGAGAGTTAGGCAAGGCAGAGAAGGGGCCATTCGGTGTTCAGAACAGTCTCATGGGGCTGCCTCCAGAACTCTCCCAACTGTTGTACAGCAGCGTGTGGCTTACCCATGCCCTCGCACTAAGCTAGCCTCCCAAACTGGCAAGTAGTAGAAGTCTGCCGAACCCTTCCTGCTGTGTTGTTCTTGCTCTCAGCTTTTCCACGTGCTGCCTTCATTCCTACAACTTTGGCTCTCCAGGGGGTAGCCCAACTGATCAACCTCTGAACAGTTTATCCAGTTTATGCAGTAGTAACCATCATTTCAAACAGTTGATTCTTGTGCTGAGTAAGTCTGATAAAACTGTTACATTTGTGTTTTTTTGTTATAATATAACAATGAACAACATGGATTGTTTGTTTACTCTGTGTTTAAATCATTGAACTGGCAAGTTTTTAAGCTTGAAATAAAGGTTTACCAAGTAGAGCTGGCCAGATAGCTCAGTGGATTAAAGTACCTGCTTAGGTAGACTCAGGGACCAGGGTTCAATCCCTGATGTGGCCTATTGGGCCCACCCTCGGGGCATGCTGAGAAGGCAATTAAGACTGGTGGTATGCACCTGTAATCCCGGCACTTGGAGGGCTCAAAGCAGTTTGATCTGTGTAGTGAGACCCTGTACTAAATACAATATATGTGTGTGTATATATATATATATATATATATATATATATATATGTTATATATAATATATATTATATTAAAGAGTAAAATTAGAAGACTCCCAGAATTTTTTTGTCCCATGACTATTTAATCCCAAAGAAGTGTGATTTGTATATCTAAAATGCAAAGTGCATGACAGGCCTGTATTTTATCTGGCAACTCTATATCCATTATCTCAAGTAATCTCACTTTAGAGTTGCAGGCTCACTGTGTACAGTTTTCCATGTACTCTTGTTCCTATGAAGGTACTTCAGCCCCTAAGGTCCACCCAGCCCTGGGGGCAAGAATGAAGGTGACAGAGAAGGCCCTGGACTACACAGCCCTGAACTCCATTAGGGATGCCATCAGGCTGGATCTGCAGGACTCTCCAGCACTCCCCTTTCATGGTTAGAGCAGGTTTGTGACTTCCAGATCAGCCTGGTTCCTGTTTAGCACCTGTTCTCCATAACATGGCATGGGTAACAGGTAACACAGTTACCCGCATCTGCTCTCTTAGACATCTAAGGGTGGAAACTCTTGGTGCAAACATATGTAAGAATGAAAATTCGACTGCTATTCAAATGAGAACCTATTCTGTATCTGGAACCTTCTGGGAATTGGGCAGCTTTGTCACGGCTTGCCTGGTAAGCCCGGGAAGTCCACTTGGCTTCCTGACCCAGCACCGAGTCACATGCTGCATTTGGCCAGGAGCAGTAGTCGTTTTTGTCAGACTGATACCTTGTACATCTCAGAGCACATCCACAGACATGGTTTCGTAAGTCTTTGTAAGCTTTTTTGTTTTAATTGTAAATGATATTTATATACTTCCCATGTTTCCAATTCGGTGTCTGCCACCAAACAAAACAGAAAAGTTTCTACAAACAGTGCACTGCGTATCAGCTCTATGTAAACACTGCAGTTGCATTTTTGTTCTTAGCTCCTCTTCTGCTCTCCTTCACGTCCTTAGCATGCCTCATCTTCCCCTTGGTTTTCTTAGTGTGGCACACATCTGTTTCAACATCACTGATGCCTGAGAAAGGGCGTTTGACTGCTAAAACTGTGAAAGGGGAGTACTGGAGAATCCTGCGGGTCCAGCCTGATGGCATCACTGTTGGAACTCAGGGCTATGTATCCAGGGCCTTCTCTGTCGCCCTCATTCCCACCCCCGCTACCTGTATGATTCCTCATTCCACCTCTACCCATTCATGTGCTCTGTTGTAGATTCTCAACAACCATGGTTTGCTCACTATTTCAAGTAATATCATTTCATTGTTCTTGCTGTTTCTCAGTAGCAAATCTGAGAAGTTCTAAGTGAACATAGGTACTTGAGTATCTATTTGGCGGCTGAGTAAAAGAAAACGAGAACAAGGAACCGGCAGGACTGGACAGGTGTCTGTCTTCAGTTCTTGCGCTTCCTGCCCTCCTTTGATTTTGTTGCAATCTGTTCTTAGCAGGTCCTCTAGTCACACCTTGCTAGTGAGATCTAAGGAGTTCTTATACTACTACCTGAGCTATTGAGGGGGGAGGCTCCTATCACTTATAGTCTTAACTTTTTGTGGCTCTATGTGGCCATGATTTTCTCAGTACCCATTTTCATTTCATCTCTAAGAATATACTTTCCAGTCCCCATGAAGGATCAGCAGAAGGCAGGATATGTCCCGCTCTGCAGGCTTGCAGACGAGCTGGATGTGTTGGAAACTAGCAACATTGTGGGTCACTGCATAACAGCCACAGATATAGGTCCTTGTTTGACCCAAGCAGGCTGTGATACATACTTCCTCCTTTAGCAAACACTGACTGTACAAGGAAAATAGTACGATCTAAGTGCAAAGCATGACTTTTTCTCTTTTGACAAATAAAAGATGAGCCAGGCTTTCCAGAGGGGTCAGCCTGCCTCCTGGCCATGCGGCCTCCCTGATCTGCTGATGAGTGACCAGCATTATGATTTCACCCATTTTCTTTTCCGTCTTTTATCAAATATGTTCATTCTGTTCCATGATGAGTATGAGATTATCATACATTGTAGTCCTAAGCATTCTACCTTTTGTGGGTATTCTTCACATAACTGCCTTTTTTTGCACGGGTCAGGGAGGCCTATCTCTCCACAGTGGACAGTGCAGGTGTTTTGCCTCAAGCTTTGTGCAGCTGATGGCTGTTTCTGCAGGCAGGAATAGGGAGGGCAGATGCATTCCCGGGGTCAGTGTGACAGCTGGCCCACTCTCCCAGACTCTGGTCTTTAAAGGCATTGTGTTATCTCTCGGAAAGTATTGCAAGGCTTACGTATTCTGACCTATCCACATCAATTCCGAGACACAGATATATGCTAAGTGATGTTTTGATTATCTGTCATTTCAGATTATCTGCCACAGAGTCACTGATATATGCAGAGACACGTGCAGACACACATCTCTCTCTAGGCGTAGCTCTAAAAGTCCTGCTAATTTGCCCCCACGCACTTGGACCGGCTGTGTGTGACATGGCTCCGGTATTCTCAAGCCTTGTTTCTGTGGCTGCTTGCTTTCTCTCACTGGCGCGGGCCTCCTGGACTCCTGCTCCTCTTTTCCTCCCTCCGTTTTGTACTGAAGCATCAATCTCACTAAATTCTCCTAAGTCCTATCTGCAGGAGAACCCCTGGTTTGGCCCTGCAGTTTTGCTTCTATGGTCTTCCCTAAAATACCTTCAGTGAGAGACACTTGACGCCCAGCTATGTTCAGTTTCACATGGTATTTATTGCCTGCTACATATTATCCACTGCTGAAGTCAGGGTACAAGATTCTCACTGCTCATGTCTCCTATCTATACTGACATGTATATCCTGCTATTATGGCTTCCAACGCTGTGTAGCCCATTCCATTGATATGGTTTCAATTTAGTGAAAAAGAGTAGAAAGTTCTATGCTTTCCTTTATCTGATACTTCAGCTCAGCTCTGGCTTTCATTCAGAAGACAATGGGAAGGAATGCAGGAAGCATGAAGTGGCTCTTTCAGCAGGCACTGGGACCGTCAGAAACACTACTGAAGGTCACTTAAGTTACCTGGCCAAACTAAGCGACTCTTGGAGTGGGAGGGAGGAAAATACTTGCGGCCATCATGCTACCTTCCTTGCACTGCTCAGTGAGAGGACTGACTCCGTGGCCTTTGCTTATTGTTGCTTAAAAAGAGGTTCTTGGCTTGTTCTTCTGTCTCCCAGTCAGTGAGGGGTGGGTGGAAGAGAATTGTCTTCCAGACTTCCCTGCCTGCACGTAAGCACGTCAGCCCACCAGTCACCTCCCAGTCTCAAACTCATTGTCTGCTCGTTTGGAACACGTACATGCTCTGACACACCCCTTTTGTGTATGCTCACTCGTGTCCACACACTCACACACACTCACGGTCGACACCTTAGCAACATAATGCGTGGAGCTGACAGTTGTTGCTGCCCACCGGAGCCACTCAGGAACAGACATGATGAGAATGAACTGATCCTATTTTTAGGAGAATGAAATAAGCTCTTTAAAACTAATCATCAAGCTCTCTTTTAGGCTGATACACACTCGGCTGCCAGTTTGAAGGATTAGACCCTGATGTGACCTCTCAGTCACGAATGACTTTCTTAATATCTTAAAAAGAAAACCCAGCTTCCCTCTGATGCCATCCAGACCCTAAGCTCCTCTCTCCATTGGCTTCACCAGAGAGTGGATAGGCTGATATGCAGATCCAAAAAGGAGCTGGTTTCACACTATGGGACAAAGTCTGATGCCGGTGTTGTAGACATGTGCACATCTTCTGGACTCCGGTGACACGGGATGTGGAGAAGTGTCAGCATGGCCCTGCTGTCATGAATTTTTTAGCCTTCTGGGAATCCTATCCTGTGCTGTGTAGAGTAAGCTTCCAGCCCGGGGAATGACATCAAGGCTGAGAGAAATGTGCAGGACAGTGGGATGCCCATTCTGCCTAAGGTTATAACAAGTGCCAGGGGCACAGAGATCATGGTGAACAGAAGTGGAAACCTGAGATGAGAGGATGTGGCGAGCGTTCTTTCCGCTATGGCTTTAAAGGGTCCCTGTGAAGTAAACCCAGGAGGAACACCTGCTGAATGACATGATGGATGAGTGAAGGAGGGATCAGACTGAACATTTGCGGCATACTCAGGAATGGCACAGAGGCATTCGAAACTTCTTAGAAAGAGTGACTGAAGCTGGGTAAGCTGGCACACATCTGTAATCCCAGTACTCTGGAGGCTGAGGCAGGAGAACCACTGAGAGTCTAATGTCAGCCTATGCTGCATAGTGAGTTCAAGCCTAGTCTGAACTATATAGCAAGACCCTATCTCAAAAAATAGCAAGCAAGAAAGACTAGAAAACCAAGGATGCAGAGGTTTTTATTGCAGCAGAGTAAGAAAACTCATTCTGGAGACAAGTTGGCTTCTTAATCCTCATTGCCTTCTATGTCTACTATAGCTATTGACTAACTATTTTTAGGTTTTGTTAGAAGAGGCTTGATAGCTTTCTATCAGCATTTTCTCCACTGGTACCTGTGACTCAGGGATCTAACATCCTATCTTGTTTTGTATGTACTGCTCTTGTAAGACTTTCAGCCTGTATTTTTTCATTACCTAATAGGACATGATCAATATGGCAGATAGGTCATTTCCAATTTTACAGTCTTGGATTGTGAGCTCGCACAAGCTCAACGTGTCCAGCTTCTCAGAGACAATGAAAAGCAACTCTTTGGGCTCGAATTCCGTTCTGTCATCAAGCATGCTGGCCACCGGGCTAGACCACAGTGGTGCACAGTGTTACTTCTGCAGGGCCAGCCAAGCTGGCTTGCATACGTCTTTTGCAAGCTGAGCTGAGCCAAGTACTGTCCACATTTAACTCCCTTTTCTGCAGTGCTTTAAGGGAATTTATCAATCTCTACTCTTCTTGGATCTGAGTAGCTTTCTTGTTCTCCAGGATTCCTTTTCATGCTAAGACATTTTATTTCTTAAAATATACTTCTTTATTTTGAGCCAGGTTTCACCAGCTGGAATAAAGCAGTTGTCTTTGGTTCTCCTGGATGATGTCCAGGCATCAGGAGTAAGGAGAGGGAGATAGAAATGCAATGAAGAAGTAACCCAACTCTCACGTCTCCAGTTTCCCAAACCTGCCAGGGGTTTTGCAGCATTGTAAAAAAGTGTTTTATAATAGAGAGTGTATCTAGCTCAGTGAGACTCACCCTTAGCAGTTCATGTAGAGTCACCTAGAGGGCTTTGTAAAATACCAATGCTAGCTAGAGCCTCACCATGCCCCCGGACTCAGTTTCTGTTGGTCTGAAATAAGTCCTAAGCAAACGTTTTATTCGGCATCTGGATGATTGTAACACATGGCCCAGACTTGATACTTCTGATTTGTTTATCCTTAATATTAAAATAAGGAAACTGATATCTGCAGAGTTTAATTGCCTAATATAAGTTACGTATCACTAACAAGTATTTGTCGCTCACTCTGATAGACATTTATTAGCTTTTAGATATTCTTTGGGTTAGGAACCTATAGAAAGCCTATCTGAGTGCTTTTATCTCCTGGTCTCATGAGTTTGCAGTCAAGGGCGATGCTGGGCCTGGCAGTAGTCATGTGGTAGCTTGGTAGGCCTGCTGGGTTCTGCCTAGTGTGCCTCCCTTTCATACTGGCAAGCTAGAATTGAATTTTGGCAGAAAGCCTCAGCTCTTTACCTCAAGGATCTCGTCGTGGGACTGTTTGCATCTTCACAACATGGCATCTGGACTTCCTTAGAATAAGTGTGACCCAAGAGAGAGGCCACATATGGCTGATCTTGTCTTAGAAGTTATACATATCTCTGCTGCCACAGTCTGGCTGCTAGGAGGTAGTCACTACAGCTGCCCCTCCTCAGGGGCAGAAGGACACGCCTCTGTCTTTTAAGAGGAGCAGTGCCAAAGAGTTTGTAGACAAATTTTAAAGCCTCTCATGATGTAAGTCATGTCACTATATTTATTGCTAGAGATACGAGTCTCTTGACTGCTAGTTCAGTGCCCGTCAAACTAGTCTCATCATTAATTGATTGACTCTAAATAAGGAAATTCCCATAAATATTTAAGATCTCATCAATTACCTTCTTCTTATGAGCAGGCGGGTTCCTCAGCATCCTGAGAAAGGTCCCTCGTTTGTTAGGCATGTGGCCGTCTTACTGTGATTCAATTCAACTTAAGCGTCTCTTTTCACCTATTAGAGTCCTCTGAAGGATCGGATTACCTTGCCGGTGGAAATATATGAGCTCCTGTGTGATATACCATAACTGCAACAGCACATCATATCATTTTCCCCCGAAGGCTTGTTGCAGCCTATGTTGAGTCATTTGTATTTATGACAGCTTGGGCATGATTTAGAGAGACCTCACTTTGATAAAAGCCATTTAAAGCTCATAAATATGGGTGACACACTGCCTTCCTGGCTGGGGTTTTTAAGAAGAGACTCAAGATTTGCATTGCCACTCAACTTTCATTGTTCAGGAAAGGAAAACCAAAGGAAAAAACAAAATGGAAAGAAAGAGTAGGAGGAAGAAGGAGTCAAAGAGAGATGGAGGTAGACTGGAAAGAAGAAGGCTATTTCAGGGTTCCACTTGAACTGTGGGCATCAGGCTCCTGGCATGTGCACATGCGCGTGTCTGGTCTTTTGCTGGCTGCAAGGGCCAGGGTCTGTGAAGGGCAGTGGCTCAGAGGGAGGGTCTGGGAAAGAACACAGGAGTGAAGAGGTCACCAAATTTCAAGGGCCATTTACTTCTTCCTCTTAAAAGCATTGTTAAATCACTGCCAAATTACAGTAAAGTGTCAATTTTTATTGGACAGGAGAGCCCTATAGATTCGCTCTTCGTGACATAGCCTTCTAGGGATAGATTTTCTCCAAGGTGGAGTAGGTAACTACCGAGGTTGTGGGCTCTGAAGACACAAAAATGGGGTTTCTCAGACAGCATTTCTCAGTGACCCTGGAGTACATATCACCCCACCATTATGAACCATTTGCCCAGACTGCAGAGTCCAGAGGGGAACTGTCTTCACATTCCTGATAAACAGATGGTTGGGGTCATACCCAAGGGTGCCAGAGACAGGCAGAATATGAAAGGAAGCTCAATGAGACATTCCAGAACAAACACTTCTCCAGTTCTGGGAGTGAGCTGTAGTCTGACTGCCTTGCTTGTCCTCATGCACGATCTAAATAAAGATAATATTACAAATGTAGTTTCTAATCTCTCACACTGATTTCTATTGGCTGTTCAATGAAAACCACTGGGAAATGTTTGTGTTCCAGCCATAACCTATGAGCTGCTGGAGACATGTGATGCTCCTCCTTCATTCTGAGCATGATGAAACCAGAGCCTGCGAGAGAAGCAGGCTGAGGTCAGGCGACTCAGTCTACAGCTGATCCACTCCTGGGAGGCCATGGGGAGATGGACCTTTAGCTGGCTTTCTTCTTTCTCCAGGATCTTGTGTGTACCTGAAGAACTGGGACAGGGGTGCTGAAATGACAGGTTGTTGTGAAGCCCTGCGGAGATGCTCCCATGTTTTGTTCTGGGAATGTAGAAGTAGCTTTCATTCCACAAACACTTCCTTTTTTGACCCATGCAGTATTTTTTCAACAGAAGTGATTTTCTTGAGCACATACACAAATACACACAATACTGCTCCAGAGTTACATTGTGAGTTTCTATTAAAATGAGCTGTAAGGTGTCCGCAACTCCCCAGGAGTCTCAGTGCAATTTCATTTTACAGGTGGGGAAACTGAGTCTCAAGGGATGATGTGTGCATCCAAGGAGGGACATATAGAGCTAATGACAGACCTGTCCTTCTAGATCCTTGCTGGCAGCCATGCCCACCCACGCCAGCCGCAATCCTCTCGAGTCAGCGTGTCTCCTGTGGCCACTCACCCCTTCCAGAGCTTCTCTGTGAGTTGTCTCTCTCTAGCCAGAGGGCATGCCCTTTAAGGGCTGGCACGTGGAAGCAGTGGGTACTACTGTGGTTTCTTGGAAGTGGAAAAGGAGTCATTCTTCATCCACCACTGTGCCCCCTGAGCCTGGGTACACGGGCAGACAGAAGGCCCTGGTGCGCCATATCTCAGGGTGGCCCATGAGTCCTGGAGCAGCTGACACAACAGTTCCCACAGCCCGTCCATCAGGGGGTCGCCCCCAGAATACAGAGGATAGTATTTTTTCACAAAGTAATTCTCCATTTAAGTCCTGTTGATCTCTCAAGTTCACAAACTATTTTTGTCTTTGATCCATATTTGTTCTTTTCCTTTTTCCAGAGGCTCAGTTTTCACTCCTGTCATTTTTGTTCTTGTTGTGGCCTTTGGCATATGTATGTGTGAAGGTGAGGGTAGTGCTGTGTTGTTTTATAATATACTTATTTGAGAAAGGGGAATTTATTTTCTGCTTCAAACAAATTGGGTGTTAATTGAAGTTTTTCATATGCAAGAAAGGATATGCCCGTATGTGTAGCTATGTGCTGTTTGATTTGGTTTGTCCAAGTGCTATCAGTGATAAGAGGCCCTTGAAGCCTCCACTGCTCCTTCCTACCTTTGCTGTGTTAACTTCTGCCTTCTTCCCCCTTCCCGCTCTTCTTCCTCTTGTCTTTTTCTCTCTTCCCCACGCTACTCTCTCTCTCCCCCAAAACTATTACACTGCTGCTATGATTCTACTGTGATTCAAGGAGAGACACTGCCTGCTTCTCACATGCTCCCTTGGTGGCCTCTAGTCTCAGAAGCTGTCCTGTGCATGTCCGTGTGTGGAACCAGAGTGCGGAGTGGGGGAGAAGACATAAATTAAGTGGGGTTCTACAGCCTGCTCAGAGGGGCCCAGTTCACAAAACCAAAGCCCGTGGGATTTGAAACCAGGTTGGGGACTCCCCAAAGCCTCCATTTAGAAGGCTGTAAGAGAGGAGGAAACGTGGACATAGCTTGTAGTTCTTCCCATCAGTAGGAGCAGCCGGTGAAAAAGCCAATTTTCTGGACAGCGCAGCCAAGCAGGATATACTAAGCATCTCCTGCGGGCTTCTTGGTAATTGAAGTTCCCAGGTTCAGAAGAGATTGTTGGAAGGTACTTCTGCCCAGGGAGGCTTGACGAGCACAGAGAAACTTCCTGCCCTAGAGCAGCGGGAGGGCCAACCTGGCACAGGGCTAGTGCAGACAAGCTAGCAACCTTTTGCTTTCGAATCTGATGAATACCCATGCTTGTCAAGAAGCCATGAAAGACGCTGACCCTGTGGAGCAATAGGAGTTAGCAAGAAGTACATTTGGAACGTGTGAGCAAGAACTGTTATTTCTGCATGGCACGTAAGCGTTAGTGGCTATACCTGGCTGCTTTCTTTATCTACAAGGATATACATAGATGGTTCATTTGTAGTGATGAGAGAAATGACCAGTGTTCTGTGTTGTCCACAGCTTAGAAGAGGTTTGCCTGAGTGTGGTTATGGTACTAAGCAGTGCTGTTTCTAAGTTGTTTCCACCCCCAGGGTTAAATGTCCTGACCAACCCCACCCCCGGGCTCTTCCAAAGGATGGAACCTTTCCAGAGGTCTCAGGCAGACGTCCAAAGTTTTTATACTCTCTTCATTACCCCCAGCCCCTTTAGAACTGCCTGGCAGCAGCCATTCATCCACCTAACTTTCCAGGAAGGAGCAGGCTTCACACTTTGTCTCATTAAACTGCATGGTTCCAGGAGCTGAATCCCCACTCAGGACAGTGAGGTGTTCCACAAGGCGCTCTTCTTGGTGCCCTGCAGCATTCAGTCTCTGGGTCTGGAGATCTGATTTCCCTACTGGGGCGTGTAGTACACCACATTTACAGGAGGAAGGCTGTGGCTGAGTCTCCTGGGCGGAGGGCTCCACAGGGATGGCCCATTTCCATGCATCTAGCAGTGCCCGGAGCAGGAGTGCTTGCTGCCCCGTAGCTCTGGGGACTTTCCCCCAGTGCAGCTGGCACACTGCTCTCTCCAAGGTAGGTTCCAAGCAAACGCAGCCCCCAACTGCTGCTGCTTATTCATATCTAAATTCTCCAGTGAGTCCACTTTTAATTAATTACCATCTCCTCTATACTCAAGAGGGAAAGCTGCTTGGGAAAGCCAGGGAGGGAGAGACGCAGATTCAGCTAAAATTCTCAGGTTGCAAAGCCTGTTGTTAGCAGGAGTGCTTTTTTCTGTGGTAAAGGGGAAGAGGGCATGTGGCACCCTACAAACTGCATCTGAGTCTGTCTTTTCTAGTACTCCCGATGCCCAGATGAGGGGGCACCTAGGGGTGTCCTAACCTCTGTTGGGAACTCGGGTCTCCTCAGCTTGAAATTATAGAAATCACATTCTCACTTGTGCAGGAGCTGCACCCTTAGTCTGCTTCAGTCTCTCCTCCCAAAGAGGCCATGAGGTGACTCGGGGTAAGCAGTGAATATTAATCCAGGCTACAGTTCTTGGCCACCTGTGGAGTTGGTCAAAATACACATCTCTAGCTTTAATGTTTTCATTTAATGCTTCTATCTCATCATTCTTATATATAACTCACATACTATAGAATTTACCCTTCAAACATACAATTCAGGACATTTTTTAGCATATTGCAAATTGTATAAGCATCATCATTATCTCATTTCAGAAAGTTTTCGGCCTTGTGTTAGAAGCTTTCCCTATTTCCCCCTACCCTGGCCTTGGGCAATACTAATATATTTTCTGTCTCTATGCATTTGCCTATTCTGGATTTTTTTCTATAAAAGGGAATTAGAAATATATGCTCAGCTCCATTCTTAACCTGTGATTTGAAATACCTGGGATTGATTTTACTTGTTTTGTTTTGTTGAAAGCCTGGTTGTTAAGGGAAGCCAGTGTTTGAACATCCTAGGTAAGACACGGGGTGTCTCCACATGGACACCCTGTTTTCTCTAGCAGACAGTGTTGCCTCAGGAAATATTTGTTAAATGATCAAGCTTGAATTCTAGAAGAATCCCTCAAAGCCTAGAATAATTAGGATGTACACCCCCCAAGGCTAATGATTAGCCCTAACTTCTACAATTAGCTGTTTCATCAATACCTCATGGAAATCTCAGTCAAAATCTATTTCAGTCTCTCCTTGTTCAAATCAATAAATTGACTGAGTCTCAAGGACCATTACTGTCTCCCAGTTTGTACAGAACCTTTCCACATAGAGCTGTGACTGAAAGGAGCTGCCCTTTCTAGAGAATTCCATCATGACAGAGATAGTACTGGTCCTTCAAGAAAGTTTAACTGAATGGACAGACTAAGGTCTCATGTGTGTACCAGGACCACACATGACAATGTTAGTGTTGGAATATTGTGTAGAACATTAAGAACAGGCATAACACTGCAGTGATTCAAAAGACAGAGTTGAGGGTTCATCCATGTGCTATTTGCAAGGCCCGTTCCGTGGTCCAAGCTTCCTTCTCTATTCCTCAGGTGTCCTGCTTTCAAAGCAGCCAGGACCAGGTAGGGACCACGCAGAAGATTCCTATTTTCTTATTGCCTTTACCAGTGATGACAAACCTATGGCACATGTGTCACTGGGTTTTCGGTTTCCTTTCAAGACAAAAGATGTTAATGTATGAATTGCTTTTTTCTAAACTCGAACCTCAGCATTCAGGCTTAATTACAGTGTGGCGCTGTGCAATAAGTAACTGGTTCGGGCACTCCCGTCTAAAAGGTTCGTCATCACTGTCTTCCATGCCTCTGCGTGGTACCTAGATGGCCATCTATCACATTAGTATCTAGCCTCTTCCTCTGTGCCTTCTGGAAAGAACGTATACATGGCCACCAGATGCACATGTGCACAAGTGACCACGGCTGGATGCAAATCCATCTCCTGGGATGGGAAAATGGAACACAGTTCTCTTAGTGGAGAATCAGATAGATATTTATGCGTCACTATGTTCAACTGTTCCTTTTTGAGCCCCTATCATGCATCAGGTGTTGTTGGAGTAGAGCAGTACACAGCACTCAGCTAAGTCCTTGTACTCCTGGGGTTTATCCTGAAGTACATGGGACAGTGGTGACAAAAGCAACAAGGCCTTTATATGAGTTACAAATATGTGACAAAATGCTGGATAGAGATAATGTCACAAAGGTTCAGAGGATTGAGCCAGAGAAAAGAGGACACCAGAGCCAGGGGAGGCCTTTCTGATACCGGTCATGACCCACAGGAAGTTAAGATGGAACAGGCAGCTTGCAGGTAGAAAACATTCCAGGCAGGCAGGGTGAGCAACAAGAGCAAAAGCCCCAGTGTTCAGTGCGAGCTCAATACAATAGTCACCTTGACCATGCTTAAAATCTCAGGATCAGGCCCTATCCTAGCCAAATCAAATCTCTGCTATATTAAAAGAACCCATGAGCCAGTGATCCAAGGGTGGGGTGACTGCCACAGAGAGGTGGGCAGGACTCAACCAGGGTGTGTGTGAGTTGGTCACCCACACAGGATGGCAGATACTGTTTTACATGTTTGAAAGGTACTAGGTGGTTTTGCAGGGATGAACACAATGAGCAGATTGGCACAAACAGGTCTGTGTCCTCTCTGAATGTATCAACAGAGGCTGGGCCTGGCATGCAGGCTCACAGAGAAGCTGTTTCACTCGTGTAGAAACAGTCACAGTTAATCTGTGTGGTTGTATGTGTTGAGAGGAGACATGGAGACGCATAGGGTAGTGATCACAGAAACTAGGAGGCCTCTCAGCTCAGCAGGTTCTAAACGTCCCCTGTCCTTTTAGATGGAGAAAATGACCACATTTCTAGGTGCAAACACAGGAAGGGCTTTCGGCCATCCCCTTTCTTCTTGAAGAGGTGATTTTAAAAATACAAGCACACTGAAGCAGATGAAAAGAGATGCAGATTACATTTCTGACAGTGCGTGATATCTGCTTGTTTGAGCACTGTCATTAGGAGACCTTCGGATTATTCTGGCAGCTCTGGTTTCTAACTCCCCTTGGACAGAAAAAGGCCTGAAGAGAATTGCGTTTCTCCAAGGATGAGGTCAAATGTCATTCTGTGCATTGGACAGCTGGCTCTAGTCATATCAAAAAGCTGTGGCTCGAGTGTTCCTAACAGAATAGTTGATGGCCCTGTTGTCAGTTTCTGTACTTTTGCTATCTATTGCAAGTTAAGCTGAAATTGTGGACTCTCCAAATCAGGGAAGAAAACCTCCACCTGCTCTCTTGCATTCATTCCAAGCCTCTGATCCTGTAGCTTCATAAAGGCTGCAGGGATACAATGTGCGGGGTCCTGAGCAGGTGCCTGTGTCTCAGCCACCCCGATCCAGGGCTAGGAGGAGGATTGGCACTGTATTAGTAAAGTGCCTCTGGACAGTTTAGGCAGTCTCCTCTATGTGATGACACAGTTGAAAAGGCAGCGATGTCCATGCCCTCGCTCCGTAGCCTCTATTCTCCTCCCAGATTCTGTAGCTCAATAACACTGGCAGTGAACTGGAAGCTGGGGATCTGAGCTGGAAGCCTGGGTCTACCACTAATGAGCGCTGTGGTCTTGAGCAGGTGATTAACCTTTTAGAACTTCAATTCACTAATCTGTAAAATGAGACTATTTGATTTGAAAATGCACTAATGTTTCCTCTGGCAACGAGAAGTGGGGTGGGGTCTCCTGGCTGGCAGGGCACTGAAGTGCGAATGAACCGGAGGGGGTGTGCCTATGACACTGCAGGGGCTCTGCCAGGGCTGCACTCTGGCATAGCCCTGTAAAGGCACCTCTGACCTGAGGCAGAGCCGGAGGAAGCTAAGGCCGTGGGAAACCTATACAGACGCCAGAGTCAGAGAGGTGAGCCCAGCCCTCGGCTCCATCCTCTCCTGACTGTGTGGTCTCAAGAACACAGTTTGACCTTAGTGACTCTCAGATAGTTTTGCTCTGAGGTTTGCTCACTGTGCTACTCAGAAATATTACTGTGGACATCCGTGAGATTTGTGTGGAGCACCAGCGTGAGCAAGGATGTATTCAGAGCAGGCTGTCACCACCAGTCACTCGTTCAACGCTGGGTAATTAGTTTTACACCTTTAAAGTTATGGGTTGATTTTCTTCCAACATCATGGAGAACTCCGCAAGAAAAATGATTAGTTCCCTTAGTATCACATCCTATTGCAAATGCCTCTAAACTGCCCTATGTCTTCACATTTGATTCTCACCTGCACCAGGGTGTCTTTATTGGTGTGATGGAGCCAACCATGTTTTCTGTAGACTGGATCTTGAATATTTCTCTATTCCTAAATTACTAGTGAAAACTCTGTCATAGGCTTATGATATACCAAGGGATGTGCATCTCAGGCACTCAGAGAAATTTTAAAAATTCACAAAAATCTCCTTTCTTTCTTTCTTTCTTTCTTTCTTTCTTTCTTTCTTTCTTTCTTTCTTTCTTTCTTTCTTTCTTTCTTTCCTTCTTTCTTTTGTGGTACCGGGGATTGAATTCAGGACCTTGTACTTACCAAGAAGGCACTTAAGCCACTGACCTGTCTCCCCAGCACTTCTTCTTTACATAGGCGGATGAGAATTCAGCAGCCTGAGCTAGACTGACCCAGCATTGTCCCAGATGCCTCACTGCATATCAGAAGTAAATCACACCATGTGTTCACACCACAGTCTCTGTAGGTCTTGTTCACCATTCAACACACATCTGCTGCAGGTCTGTTACATTTGAGGACTGTATTTGGTCCTAGAGACAAATAGAAACTCATAATAGTCTAGCCCCTATCCTCAAAGGTCTGGCAGTCTCCTGAAAAAGATTCAGAGCCTGGTTTGGCCCAGGGCAGGTACAGAGGGTGGCCGAGCAGGCATGATGTAGACTAGTTTCAGAGGCAAGGCTGATATACTCATATCATTATTCCTATCATCATGGGAGAGTAAAAGGAATTACCTGGTGCTCTCAAGAGCATCCAAAGATGATACATGCTGTGTGTTAAATAAGCAGCACAGAGGGAGTGGGATAGGACCGTCTAGAAAAGAAGACTTTTCAAAAGCATCCTGAAAAAGCTGAGTTCTCACATGGATCATGACGGTTTTTGTAATGTGGATTGGCAGAGACAAGTAGGATGTCAAGCTTTATTCAGGCAGTATATATAAATAGAGGATGAGATCTAGGCTAGGATCTTGCTATTTTAAGGATAAAAAAACTCAGAAAGCTATAGGAGCTGGCGCATAGGCTGGAGCAGAGCAAATGATAAAGGCCTAGAATTTCTTGCCTCTGTCTCTTCCAGCCCTGTGCTGGTCTTGCTGCTTTCAGCATTAGCTTGTGCTGTCTCTTCTTGCCCTGTGCTGGTCTTGCTGCTTTCAGCATTAGCCTGCACAGGTCGCTTGACCAGGCATGTTCCCTTCAGGCAGCTCCCTTTGTCCTTCCCATGGCTTCTTCTCATTTGCATTTTGCCTTCTTGTCCTTCCACACACACAGTTCCTGCCAGGTCTGTGCTATGCTTCTCTCGTCTCAGTCCCAGAGTCTTCTCTGAGATGAGGATATTCATGAATGTTGAGCATCCCACACTGAGTGCATCCAACTTGTCGTACTCTGCACCTTCTTCACCTGCTCCATTCCCTGGGCTTAGGATGTCAGCTTCCCAAAGTGGCACCCTGGGCATGTCCTCCCCAGGGACCTCCCCAGCCTGCGGAGCCTCATGGAGGTGAAGCTACAATTGCTATTCCCAGGCTCTGGTCAGAGAGCCCATCTTCCCTTGGCTGCCAACGGCTGCCTGCACTGTGCCCCAGGTTCAGGGCTCTCCGCACCCTCCCAGGTGCAGGCTGCTCTGGGAAGCTGCAGAGCCTCCCTTTGATCACATACACAATAACCCCAGTGCCAAGGCATCCATGCTAATCACTTTTGATTACGAATGGATTAAAAAGGACAGCAGCTGCGCGGGGCTGCTTTGATTCAGGCCTGCCCAGTAATGAGATGCGCAGGCACAGGCCAGGAGGCTGCAGCCGTTGGCCTGAGCAGACCCCATGCATCCTTCTTCATCACCTCCTCTGGGGGTGGGGTCTGCGCAGAGACACAGGGAAACAAAGGCAACTTGCAGCTTGAACTCGGTGGCCCTTGTGCTCTCATCCTTGCTCAGACACTCCTATGCCCCAGCTGCACGATGGGCCCCTTGCCAATGGCTCGGCCTCCTTGTGCACCATGGAGCCTGGAAGTGCAGTTGGCCTTGCCACACTCCTCTGCGGCAAGGTGTGAAGCTAAGAGTTTCAGGGTAGCTGTGCTGCAGGAGTGAGTCCCAAGCCCGGCTTCAGTGTAGCCAGATGCACAGAGAGATGAGAGGCCAGCAGTGACTTGCCTCCCCCAAAGTGTGTCCTTATGTACTCACTGGGTCTATCAGGGAAGAAAAGCTTATAGTGCCTGCATTGAGACCCTTCATTTATATGTATGATCACTATGTTATTTCATTTTCCCCAAATCTTTCCATTAATCTTTAAAATTAATGAAGCTGAAGTATAGACAGGCAAGGGTTTCCCCCCACTTCCGTTGGTACCTTGACTACTATGGGAACCAGCCAAAACTTCTCTTGCCCCTAGAAGAGGATGTCTTGAGTCTCTGGTTCTTGACTGTGGACCTATGAAGCCAATGTCTGCCATGTGTGTCCATTTTTGTGTACATACTGAACCACTCATGGCTTACTGGGATGTGAACAGCTGTGTTGGCCAAGTTGCAAGATTTAGAGGAGGGAAGGGAGATAAGAAGGATTTAGAAAACCAAAGCCAAGAGTTCGCTAAACTGCCAGATCCAGTAATAAATTTGACCTTGGGGCATTAAATGTTTGGCTAAAAGAGCTTGAAAGGGGCAATGGGGAATTCCCTGTTGTAATAAAAGCCTCCACAGAAGAGTCAATATTTCCAGCTACCTCCTGCCCACCTTTCCCTAAGTCCAGGAAGGCAAATTGTGTCAAACTTATACTGAAGTTACCACTTAAAACCTCACTATAGTAGAACCATGACCAAAGGCCTTGTACAATGCCTGTAATTGTCTCACATCAACAGATTTCAGAGGGTCCTAAGCTTTGAAGGAAGTGAGGTGAGGAAGTGCAAAGTTTAACACCAAATTCCCCATGTACTAGTGTAACACAGGATGCTTTGACTCTCATCCAATTTGAGTGTTCTCCATCTCAATGTTGAGTGGATAGTCTTATGTGGACAGGCTCACGGCTGTACCAGTGCTGTGCACCATCCAGCTCAGACCTGTGGGACCTACTAAGCCCACTGGGTCCAGCTCCATAGCCGGTGACTTCAACTTGGCAACCTGAAGCCATGTGTGATGCCACTATGGAAACTGGCCGGCACCTCTCATCAGGGCCTCTGCTCTTCCTTTTCTTTATAGAGAGCCAGTTATTAAAGATTTTCTGCAATAGGACTAGCTGGCAACAGTTTTTCTTCAGATCCAAGAGTTGCATTTTAAGGTGGGCTTTTATAAGCTAGATACTGATGACATTGGGAACCAGGCTATGAGGAGGGAGAGGGGAAGGCACCTGGGGAATTCTACCTGAGAGACATAGAACCGATGCACATTCTCACCTGTACATGGGGCTGCTCCTGGTGGGATGGCTATGGGGGCTGTCCTGTGTGCCTACGGGCAGCACGGGAGAACAGACGGGAGAGGGTGAATCAGAAATGCCCTGGGCCTGGTGTGTGGATCTAACTTATGGATTTGAAGATTAAAGTGAATTTTTCTGTCTGTTTTCCTTCATCTGTAAAATGGAGCTTCTCACTACTTATTTCACAGGGGGACCTTAGAGTAGGAAAAAAGAAAAGAAAAGAAAAGAAAGGCAGTTAATGCTCGTTCCTCAAATCTAAAGCGTTCAAGTTTCAGTGAGGTGTATTCCACCAAATCAAGGTGAAGCTTGTAAAAACTGACGTTGCTCCTCTCAACTAGTGAGTGCTGCTTCCAGAACATTGCACAAGCTGGGTCCCATCTGTCAGAGAAGTTGGAGAAGGGGCTTCCTGCACCGGGGGAGGCTGGGCTGGCTGGCTAACCCTTTCCATGTGAAGGCTTCTCAAGCCAGGAGAACGTCCCTGGGCAAGTCACTGACCGATTTTTTGCCTCATTTCCTCCATCTGTCACTCAGCACAGTTTCCACCCTCCTTGCTTTTCACTGCTGTTAGGAGAGTTAATCTGATCATTGTTTGAATGCTCTAGAGGTCTAGAGAGTAGATTTCTCATCTTTTTTTTTAAATTAAGTATTTACTATAGGGCCTACATGGTCTCACTACAGATTGTACTCATAGTGATCCTCCTGTTCTCAGCCTCCCAAGTGCTGAGATCGCAGTCGCACACCACCATGCCTAGTCTCTAGAGAGTTTTTTTTTTAAATCAAATTTATATTTCATCTTTCTTATTATAATAAAGCTACTTTATACCTTAATTAATTTTATTATGGAGAACATTTTTCACTTAATATCCAGTGAATTAAAGATGATAATTAAAGGACAGCTCTATTTCCAGTCTCTTTGAAACTTAATAGAGAAGCGGGGTTGTGTGAGTTAGAATGCTTTCTGTTTTATGGGACTGAGAAGAACCTCAGGGCGAGCGGGAGCAAGGCCATTGCTCTTGGTGTTCACATGAGTTCCGTGTAGACACGGCAAGGTGAGGAGGCAGAGACAGGTAGCTGCAGCTTCCCAGCACTGCTGTCCCTCTTCTCTCCCGGGGCCAGCCTTCAGGGACATAGCTCCCCATGTCGTTAGGGGTCCTCTGTCTCTCACCCCTGTTCTTTTTGAAGATCTGGAATTTCTTTTTACCAAAGGGAATAGCAACTTCAGTTGTCCTTGCTTACTTAAAAATAAAATGTAGAAAACAGTTTTCCTGGGAATTCTTCTGCAGGGATTATGGTATAGGGGGTCAATAGTAGGTGCTTCTATAAAGGCAGTGTTAAGGAGGGAGAGACATGGAAAGGAAAAAGTAGAATGTTTCATCTTTGAAAAGCAGTGAGAGATGAGGGCATGGCTTCTCTTCTCTGTAAATACCCACTTAGGCTTTGACAACTCAGTGCTACCCAGAGCCCTACCACGTCACCCTTTGCCATGATATCACACCCTCCTGTACCAGATGGCCTGTAGGCGATCCCCACCTTTTATAATAGAGGGTTTGAGTGAATCCTGGTGATGCGCTAGATGAGTGAAAGAGCATGTGTCACCTTTCCCAGACTCAGAAGCTGACAGGCCCCCAGGGGATCTTGCAGATTTCCTCATGGTGAAGGTGGGGAGTTTTGAGGGTCAGTCAAGGACATGGCTTTCCCAAGGTCACATCCTGAACCACTGAACTGATGCAGAAGAGCACACTGCCAACCCCTGCATGAGCTCTTCACTTGATCTATAAATAAAGGGCCAGGCATACGATTGCTAAAGGGGTCTCAGAATGAGTTAGCAACTACTCCCAGCCCTGCTGATGCAGCATCTGTGTGTTCCATTCACTGTGCTCCAGCTCAGCGGGTAGACAGACTCTCCCGTCTGAGTCAGCCGGAGACTCGGGGAAGGTTTAGGTCTGTGGGGCAGACCCACGTGACTTCAGGAGCACAGTTAAAATATTGTCTTCTTTACGGAGAGGTTTATGGAGTACAAAATCGACTGAGTTTGTATGATGAAAAAGGAGTCTCTATTTCCAAATACCTCCATATAGGACTGCAGTGTGCCTGTGAGTGAAATCGCAAATGGCATTGTGTTTGTAGCAAACCGTGGTTGCTCAAGTCAGAACTGTGTGGGGCACAAACACACACGAGCACCCCAGCCAAGAAGCACTACTGCTGAAGCAGCTGCTTCTCAGAGGCCCCCATGAAATGTAAGAGGAACACATTTTTAACGAAGTACCAGGGTATGTGTGCATTCCGATAAGCCAGGAGCACTTCAGAGTCATTGTGGGAATCGTGTCCTGCTTTCCCAGGATATTTTGTTTGCTTATCTACTAAGAGCATCTGTAGAATCTCTGGCAGAGCCTGTAGAATATCTTCAGTGACTAAAAGTCCCTTTGGAACTGCCAGGTATCTAAGTCCTTAAGGGATCTCAAGTTACAGAGAAGGCCATGACCCAGTCCTGAGACCTTATGGTGCTTTAGACAGTAATTCAAGAGCAAGCTCCTGTAGATAGTTTTCAAGTAACAATTTAAAGAGATTATTCATTTAAACCAATAACAAAACACATAAGAAAGTACATTCTACTTGGTTCTTTCAAATAATTTAGTAGCCATCTTTTTCTGATATCTTAAGGAAAACAATTATGCAGAAGTATTTGGTAGATGAGGGCTCCTTCTTGCCAAGGAGACAAAGATCTCACTTTCGAATCCCTCTGATGAGGATCATTGTCTGCTGTTCCCCCGAGGTCTTGGCCCCACACTGTCCAGCTCCCTCATTCTGGCAGGGCAAACTCTGGCCCTGATACTTGTCCTCCTTAAAATTCTTATGCTATGTAAGATTCCCAGGTCACATAATAGCATGCTTCATGCCTATAAAATAGCTTATTTAGGATTTCTTGTTTTTCTATGTTGTTAACAGTGCTTGCTTTTGTGATTATAATAATGTTACTCTTCCATGAGAGACAGTTATCCCCTTCTTGCTATTGGGTACTCTTTTTATAAGCATTTACCTATTGTCATACTTGTGTCTCTAAAAGCTATGAAGACTTCTTTTATGGAGATCATCGAGGTCCATGGCAGTACTCAGGTTCCTGGCTGAAGAACGAGAATGAATGTAGTCTGGTTTCACAGGGAATTGAGAATCTGTCAATTACAGCCGAGTGACTCTGAATAAATTATTTAATGTTGCCGAGTTTCTGTTTCCTCATTTGGTAAATGGCATAATTATAGTTCTGCCTTACAAAATTCTTGAGAGAATTTAACACCATGTGCATGAAATCCCTGAAATGCATTTGGTAGTGTATGGGGATTTCCCACCTCAGAGATGGTATCTGGGAATTGGCATGGTGCCAGGGAGGGAGGAAGGGAAGAAAGGAAGGAAGGAAAGAAGGATGGAAGGAAGGAAGGAAGGAAGGAAGGAAGGAAGGAAGGAAGGAGGGAGGGAGGGAAGGAGAAAGGATAGGGCTGGGGAAAAAGAGAGGAAAATCTTGTGGCACTAGAGAACATGTGCCTGCTAATATTCCTAATATTTACAACAGTGCACAGGAGAGATGCTGCACATTCTGTGGCCAGTCAGATTTGGAAACAAGCTACATTTGGTCAAAGTCAGTTTGACTTCAGAAATATTTGAGGATCTCATCAAAATGGCAAAGCTATTACTTTACATCCTTACCCTGAGAGGTTGCCTATGGCTTACAGGAAGAATGACTTCTGCCTTCAAGGGAAGTCAGCCAGGCCCGGCTGGCTGTGGTTATCATAGCCCTTTGTGGCCAGGGATGCTTTCCTGACAGAAGAGGGTAGGAGAATCAACAACCCACGAAGGGGTTCTCCCATGGGGCATGCGTGACTTAGACACAGGGCTAGACTGACTGTGACACTGACCTGTGTTCTATTGCCATTGCTTCTGCTTTTTGCCTCCTCATCCTTGGGTGCATAATGTCATATGTCTGGATCTCAGTTTGCTGAATGATAGACTGGGGAAAATGATACCATCCTACGCTATAGCTGCGGTGACAAAGAGGGCTGATAGAACAAAGTCAGTACTTGAGACAAAAATAGGCTGCAGGATGTCCTGAAAAATCATCTTTTCACATTATAATTACCTGGCAGACACCTTGCCTCTGCACTAAGGCTTACAGAAGCGCAAGTTCCTGCAGCTACGGGGTTCAGCTATCACTAGGTCTAACTTGGCTTTGTCCTTCTTCAATATCCACCTGTAGTTGTGATTAATTACTTCAGATTTGGCTCAAGGGACCCAGATTCTCTGCCAAATTGGCTTTAGTTAGCAGGGCTTTTGACTGCAGAACTCAGATACTTTCTGAAGCAAGTGCCTGTGACTTTTCTACTCTCTTGGGGCCTAAATCCATTTCCTGGGATTCACCAAAGCATAGTGACTAGCAAGCTTTGATGCTCTTGCTGGAGCCAAGTAGACGAATCAGCTGGTCAGTTCTCAGCAGAAATTCAGCAGATGAGAAGAGGAAGATGAGCGTGCCTGTCCCCCCACATCTAACTTGGTGCAGCATATGTTTAAGGAGGGGAACTTCCTTCATTGGATTTTTATGGACTTTGGCAATAGCCTGTGGGTGCTTGCGAAGTCCATATCCCAACTTAATTTTTTTTTATAAAGAGCTATAGCTCAGATTGTGCTCTTGAGCTGCAACAGAACTCTAACCCTTTGTTTTCCTGGTGCATTGGTTGTGCTTTCTGAACTTCATAGGCAGAGAGTAGGCATTATTTGCAGACATTACTGTCTGCAAAAAGGATTTTTAAAAATGAAGAGAAATCATTTTCCCCATGAGCAACTCATGGCAAGTATTAAAGTCTGGGTGCCTAGGGCTGGTGAGATAGCTCAGCAGACTAAGCCCTTGCTTACACAAGCACAGAGACCAGGTTCCGTCCCTGGCTCTCCATGCCATGCCGGCCCCGCCCCTGGGTGTGCTGAGCCAGGTACGAAGTCTGGTGTGGTGGCATAGCACACCTGCTATCCTAATGTTGGTGAGGCTGAAAACAGGAGGATCACTATGAGTTTAATCTGTGTAATGAAACTCTGCACCAAATACATTAAAAAATAAAGTTTGAGTCCTTGAAACAAGGTCTCGACACACCCCAAGGTCCCTCCTTTAAGTAGTGTGCTAGTGAGCTATCTTTCCAGGTAAAAGACTGTTAGCACTGAAAGTAGCTTGTTTACTTAAGGAAGGGTCTTTTCTCAAAGTATAGGTTTTCAAACTTCTATATTCATTAAACATTCAATGAAGTGGATCTTAGCACGGAAGCCCAGTATGAAAGTACTAATAGAGGTTGTCTGCTCTGGATGAAATGGGCTGGGGGTCTGCACCTCCACTCCTCATCTCCTGTCTCCCACTTCACAGTCTCCAGGTCCATTTCATGGAGTCCAGGGCTCAAGGAGTAACAACCAAAAATCATTGTTTTATGATTTTCCTTTGTAGAATTCATTTCACAATGTTGCAGTTCAAAAGCAGCATGGTGAACCTGACAAAGCTGATAAATAATACACACTCCAAAGAGAGCGATGCCTCTGGAGACTATTAGGATATAGTAAAAGGAATTAGTCCACTAGACTGCTGTGCCATTCTACTATTCGCAGGTGATGAATCTCAGAATCTACTTAA
>PVJA010000005.1:0-155072 GCA_004027025.1 Myocastor coypus | reverse complement strand
TTGACCTCCACACTATACACCCCAAACGTCTCCATGGTTAGAACTAACGCCTTTTGAACTAGAAGGTTGTTTACCTTTAGTTCCGATGTGGATTTGACTTCTGCTTTGCTGGATGGCAAACTTGTGTCACAGCGCTTTGTGTAGCCATCCCTCAAATTCCTATTTGTACGCCAGTACTGCAGCCACAGTCTAATACTCTCTTGTTATCCTTAACACTGACTTTTTGATCAAGAATACTTCCAAAATGTGCAGAATGTGTAGACAAACTCTCAAAAGTCTGTGTTTTAGGCGGATAGCACCCAATATATTTCTTTTTTTATCCCTGAGTGTGATGGACAATTCGGGGTGCTGTCAGGATGGGGCCGGAAGGAACCCAAAATTCATAATAAATGGTTAAGTGAGGCCTGGAATGATTAAATCTTTCTACGGTGAGTTGTGGGAGAACCAGCGCTAGGACTTGAGTTTGTGCTCATTCTGTTTCATGTCCCTTATTCTCATATCTGTGTATCTGCCCTTGGTGGTTGTTGCAGAGCTTGCTGCTAGACTTCTTCCCTTCTCTGTTGACCCCTGCTGGACCCGCAGGACTTTCTGCTCTTTTCACAGCCCCTCTCCTATTCTCTAGCTGTCTGGATATCTAAAACTCCTTTTAGCTATATGTACATGTTCAGATTTGTAGCCCCTATTTTCCCTTGGGTAACCCAATGTCTCTGGACCTCGTTTTTTTTTTTTTTTTTTTCTTTCTTTCAAGGGAGAATGAGCCTAGCTAATCTCTAGCAGCCTTGAGCAAATATGTTGCTGGATGTTTATCTCAGCTTGTGGGAGCCTTACTTTCCACATGGGCTGCTTTAAAGGTCTGTGTAGGTGGAGAAGCTGGAGCGGGCTGGGGTTCAGCCTCTGTCTTCCAGCCAAAGAAAGCAGCAAGTGGCACCTCACAAAATAAAACAGAGCGTAAGATCTATTTTACCTAAATTAGGAAAAGGAAGCATTGGAAACATAGCCGGTAGCATGGAAGGCTTATAGTGAAAGGCCAGTATATTTGAGGACAAATTTGACCATGACCATTAGCCCCCTATCCTTGTCCCAGTCTTCGTCTACCTCCCAGCTGTCCATATACGTCCTACTCCAGCATCTCTTTATCTGGCTGAGGGGGAGGAAATACCTAGAAGGAGAAGATGAGCTGGACAGCCCCTAGGACCTCAGGCCTTGGGTTATCCAAATGCACATCTGTGAGCCCTGAGCGCTCTGGCAAGACATCCAGCAGGGCACACACCCTTTCATGTCATCAACCCCTTCCCAGTCACAAGTGCACAGGCTCATCCTGGTGAACAGGTATGGATATAGTAGGTCCCATTCTCCCCTGGTATAGGGGACACTTTTGATTATGGGTCAGCAGATGTGATTTTCCTAGGGCAGGAAGAACCAGGGAACAAAGTGCCATCATGAGTCTCTTTCCTCCATCAGGGCAAGCTTAGAAGCTATGGAGTTTGCTGCAGGAAAGGCAGTCCTGCTCCCAAAATGGTCCCTGGGGTTGCTGGCTGCCACTGTATTGTCGGTGCTTTTCCCTATAAGAAAAGAGGAAACTCCCATTCAGAAGCAGAGTGAGAGAACAAGAAAGCACTCTTCTTGCTGGGGGAAGCTAACAGGTTTCTCCTCATGTGCCTTAAGCCTTCACAGCTCCCGCCCGCCATCTTCCTCCAGACCTACCTGGGAGCTCAGACAAACCAAAATCCTTGAATTTATACCAAAAGAGAAGCTGAAGCTCCTCAAAAACGAAAGGCAGGGTCAGCCTCTGAGTATCTGAATGGGGACTGCCCCACACAGTAGTAACACGCATCAGGAAAGAAATTGGTCAAAGTAGGGGGCTCCAGGAACACTGCCCTGCACCACCAGGGAGATGAAAGAATGGCTTCCCCTTCCTTTGCCTTTCAAATCTAATTCTGTCTTTCCTACTCCCCAATAGGCCCTCAGCCCTGTAGCAGGGAGTGGTGCAGACATTTAGCCATCACAGGAGAAGGCAGGATCCTTTTCATTAACTTCAGCGTGATTGAAGTCCCTAGAGCCCTGGAGGATTTCATTTTCCTCCCTCACTCTGTCTGCCTGTCTTGGATCCCTCCTCACACAGCCAGGCTGCCAGGGGCAGTGGACTGTTTCCTCATGGGACAGAGTGCAGATAGGCGTCCAGGGGAAGGGAACAGTCAGGAAGGATGGGAATTGTCTTTCTTAAGTCAATGGTTTTGAGGAGGAACAGGCTTGTCTTCTCTTACCTGCTGTGGCTTCCACTGAATTCCTGAGCATTTCTCTACCTTATAGTTGGACTGGGCAGAGAAGGTTACTAATGGAGGCTTGTGCAGAGGGCCTGGGTCTTTCTCTGAGTTCCACTGTGAGTCAGCAATGTGATCGTGCAAACCTCACAGCTTCTTTTTCTGCAATGTAAGAGCTTTAGGAATTTGAGTAATAAAACACTTGTTTTCAAATTCAAGAAACAGGGATGTGAGCTTTTAATAGGAGAACCAAGGGCAACTCTCCTTTCTCCCAGGGATCTTTAGCTGCCCTTTGCAGGTCCTTAAATTATAAGACTAGAATGCTTTTGAGGGATCTTGACTAGGTGCTCTGCAATTTTTAAATACAAGAATACTTTTTTTTGGTCCTGAATTTCTAATGGAGAAATACACCTTAATGCCATACTGAGGAGCTCTTTCTTATTTCCTGGGTACAGGATGTGTAAACTCCTAGGAGATCGTCTACTTTGGAGAATGCTAACTGTCAGGGGCTGTGCTTTGTCCCAGAGCTCCTGCCTTTAGTGAGGCCATGGGTAGAACTAAGGAACAAGGCTTGATGGTGAGTAAAGGCTGGCTTCTTCAATTTTCTTTCAAGGACTCAGAGATTGGAAGGTTTGACATTGGCTGTCGCCAAGTCAGGAAGCACCTGCAGTGCATACTAGATTTTGAATGAAACAGCCAACATCCATCTCCAGTTGTAAGCACAGTGGTAGATCACTTGCTTGGACAAGGTCCTAGGTTTGATTCCCAAATCTAAAAACGTCAGTAAATTGATTAATTGATTAAATAAAATCAGAATCTCCAAAGTAAAAGAGTTTAGTAATTTGAGAAGTTACTTGGTTACCACCCCCGTAACAACTCCTGAATCCTTTCATGTAGCAGTGCCAGATGAACTCACACGTCTCAGCTGGAGACAAACCAATTGAGCCTGCAGGAGAGCTCCCCCACCCCCACCTGGTCATGGATTCTTTCACTCTTCAGCTCTCTTATTACTTTCCTACTATTCTTCAAATATAACCTCTGCCTCCCATGCTCAAGTATAAACCAATGTTCTCTCCACAAGTCAGTAGCATAGAGAAAAGCTTGCTGTCATCATGGGAGTTGATTAATTCATTCAGACATGGAGTGGCTCTTCACGCAGGAAGAGTACTAGGCTGAGTGCCATTTCCTTTAGTCGGCGTGAAGGGTGTCTTAAGCTGCCTCTCACACTTCTGTTCTCTGCACTCAGCAATTCAGTCATTCTCGTCCTCACCTCAGGGCTCACAATATTCTTTACTTCGCTTTTGTGTCATTTGACCAACAGGTTGTTTAGTGACTAATTGCCTGTCTAGGCTCTTCTCAACACAAGGAGAAATGAAGGATTTACTTAATATGACTTGTACTATTAGGATTGGTCTTCTTGGTCTTGTTAGATTGGCTATGTGATAAAAGAGAAGTCAAAATACATGCAACAGTACAAAACAGAAGTTTAAAGAATTAAGGACTCAGTTGCACAGATCTGACTCCCCATTGAGAGAAGAAAAAAAAAAAAAAAGAAAAAAGAACTGAGGATGTCCAAAGAGAGAGAGAGCATCCAGATTTAGCTGAGCTAGAAATACAAGGACTCCTAGCCAAAGACGCTATGTGGCTATTTCCAGTTACATAAAAAGATCTGCCCATTTCTTAATCCCAAGACCACTGACATGAGGACAAAGTGCATGTTTCTGAGATAGTTGAACACATCTGTGATATATTTTCAGTGGCAAGATCTCAGGACAGGGGCAACCTGCTCAGGTCCCCTTCTGTCCTTCTTCCCAAACAGAACCTTTCTTTCTTTTAATTAAAAAAAAAAAAAAGATCTCAGGACAAGGAGGAGAATGACATTCTGGTCCCATGGCTCCTACCTCCTTGGAAAGCCCCGTTCTAGGTGGTAGAAGGCTCCCTGCTGGCAGTCCTCACTGATTGTAGACTTTGGGCTCTTAGTCCTATCCATGTGCTCCTGTTGCTGACTCTATCCCTGAAAAGGTCACGCCTGGCCATTGCTTGCTCCATAGAGCCCTTCGGCCTCTCCTTCTGCTGTGCCAGGCTCAAATTAGTAGCTTAGGTTGTACCGATAAATTTAGAAGAGTCCGTGGTCATTACCAATTAAATAAGAGTGTCTGAGAGGAAGGGTTAGTTAAGGGTCATCTCTCAGGACACAAGCATCATGTTGCTGGCAGTGGCTCACTTGACTACTGATCTGGCGCTCAGCCTGTTCCCTGCCACATCACCTCCTCAAGTGATCTCAGTGTGCCTTAATTCAGGGGCATCTTACTGTGGAAGAAAAGCCCCAGCTTTGAAAAAACATAGCTTGTGACTTCAGTCCCATCGGTGATCCCTGGGATGTCACATCACTTCTGTAAGTCTCCGTTTCATCATCTAATACAGTGGAGACACCATCTCATGAGGCGACTATGCAGTGTGAAGCCAGGAACTGGTACACCAAGGACCCAGGCAA
Organism: Myocastor coypus; assembly: GCA_004027025.1. Classification (NCBI taxonomy): domain Eukaryota; kingdom Metazoa; phylum Chordata; class Mammalia; order Rodentia; family Myocastoridae; genus Myocastor; species Myocastor coypus. Next base: position 150,317 of record PVJA010000005.1, on the reverse strand, counting down.
TCAATTCCATGTTTTATCCTCTGCCCTGGTTGTAAAGGAGACTATGGCTGGCATTGAGTGGAAATGCAGAGTGGCAAGTGTTGGAGTCACAGGGTTCTCTCTCTCTCAGTCTCTCTCTTGGTCTCTCTCTTTCGGTCTCTCTCTCTCTCTCTCTCTCTCTCTCTCTCTCTCTCTCTCTCTCCTTTCGGCTGCTACCACATGAAGCATCTCATTAGCTACCTTTTCTTTTTTAAGACTAGTTCCAATTCCATGTTATTTTTAGTGTTATTTCCAACAGTCCCACCCTCTTCTCTCATGCTTTATCTTTAGGCTTCCACACAGACACTGCTACACACCACTTGATCTTAATGGATACAGGTCTGATCTCTGACCAAAGTGTAAGTGCCTCGAAAAAAGAGCCTGAGTCTTACGATTGCATCTGGCCTTCGGTCCCGTGGCACAGAGCTTGGTGAGCTGTTGCTTGGAAGTTTCATCGCAGCCATTGGGGCTGATATGGTTCTTTGTGAGGATTGGGAATCCAGCTCACAGGTAGGGCTAGATGAGGAGAGAAACTCTGCCCCAGCTCTAACAGCGCTTAGGCAGCATTTTTGGCAGCGTCGTTGAGGGAAGCTAACATGTCTCATGGAGCTTTTCCCGGGTCTGGAGGCAATGAAGCCCAGCATGACTCCTTCTTTTTCCTGAACCAAGCAAAATATTGTTACAGCAAACATGAAATCTTTCCTATTTTTCACAAATGCTCTCCAGGCCTAACAAAGCTAGCCAGTCACACTCCTTGAATCAAAATAAGCACTTTCACTTTTTCTCCTCGGACCCCCTTTTTCAACCTGTGAAAGCAACAATAAAGAATGCAGTATTAATTTTATTAACCATGTGTTTTTACTGAGTGTTTTCTATTGCCAAGTCCTGAAGAGGATGCAAAAATATTCAAAACTCAGAACTTTACACTTTAGCACAGATTACACAGAGGTGTAAAAAATACAAATCTTACCCTCATCGTAGACTGAGATTCTATATGACTGTTGAAATAAAGCTGTGAAAGCCTAAATAGCACATCAAATCAGGCTACATGAAAGGGAAACTGAGTCACGTGTCTGAGAAGAGGAAAAGATCGCTTGTACTAGTCTGAACCTTAAAAAAAGAATGAAAAATTTTTCTTGAGAAGATGAGTACTTAACTACCTCTCAAATAGTAATTCTTAATTTGTGTCACAGAATACTTTGCCAGTAGAAAGCCAGAAACCTTCTCCCCGAGCAAATGTACATATCCATGAATTCACACATGCTTGTAATTTCTGGGAACCTCTGGAGGTCCAGCGTTACCCATGGGCCCTAGGTTAAGACCCATTGGACAGCTAATGGTGCATGGGAGCTAGGAGAGGGCAGTGAGGATGCAGCGAGGGAGAGGAGACCGGAGGCGGCGCCCACAGAGTGGGAAGGCTGGAGTCCTGGTCCGGCAATGGCACCTTGCCCTGTTGTAACTGTGCTTTGTGAGCACCCATCCAGGCTCTCGGGAGTCCACAGCAGATTGGTTGTCTCAGGATGCTGTGTGCAGACTTTGAGGAGTATCACTAAGGAAAATGCTTTTGCTCTTTTCCAGCTCCTCACAGCCAGCGACCTTGCAGCCAGCGACCTCAAAGGATTTCAGCCCCAGGTGAGTTTCCTGGATGTGGTCATGATGTTTAAGACTGCGCACTCTTCTGGACTTTAGGAGTGAGCAAATGAGCTTGCATCTCCAGCTTCTCTGACCTTGTGTTATCCTTTAGAGCGACCTGGTATCTGCTTTCTTGCTCCAGCTCCTTTCTCACCTCACCTCAGAAAAACACAACTTCTTTCTGTTTTCTTTTAATATTTGATAAAGAAAAAAGTCTAGATGACGATGCTTGGAATATGGGGTTGTTATTGAGCTTAGGAAAGGCAGTGAACTCAGTGGGGCTGGGCCCTCCCTGTCACTTTCTTTGGACGGTGTACGCTCACGGCAGTCACATGGTCATGGTGGTCCGCTGAATCTCAGACTCCCCCAGAGGCAGGTGGTCTCTTGTGCCAATTTTAGCTAATGGCTTGGCCGCTGTCATCTTTGGCCAGAGAGGGCCCTTTTCAGGATGCCATGGGCAAATCAAAGAAATGTGCAGGTAAGGGCTTTGTGGGAACCTGCTGGGAAGGAGTGAAGCTAGGAAGTCGCCCTGCTTGTCTCTGGAAGGGAAGTTGCTACTCCTTTTCCTTCCTCTTCCTCATATGCAGCACACACACACACACACACGCACATGAGGTACACATAAATCCTGAGCTTCTCTCATAGACCTCAGTGTAGATACAGCATTGCTACAGAGAAAAGCAAATCCAAGGGTGATGGCAGTAGTACCCATGCTCTCTTATGAAATTTTCTATCGCCCCAAGGCAGGTCCTGCCTTGCTGTCCCATAGGACTGCATCTTTATGCAGACACATATCTGAGTCAATCGAAGTGAACCTTGGTTGGGGAAAAGCCACTGTGTGATAGCAACAGTTGTATATGTCTTGAATGTCTTCTTTAAACATGCTTCCCATTCACAAGCCCACTGCACCCAAAGGACACTTCTATTGTGGGTTCCCTCATCTGAGGACTTGTCACCTCAGAGGTAGCTGAGAACCCAGATATTCATGTCACTTAGCCCTGGGCCACAGGAAAAGTGGGACCAGGCACAGAGAGTAGACAGTAAGAGGCTGGAGGTGGAGGGTGAACAAAATCCAGAGCCATAGGTGGGAGCAGAAAATAGATTCATGTGGCAGCGTGGAGTGTTTTCATGGCGGCTTGTCAGTCCTTCTCTCAGGCATGCACTGAGGTTTTAGAAGGAAACTAGTTCGCTTTTTGCTTGTCACTGAAAACTGATAGAACCACGCGAACTTCCTGTGGAGCAAAGGGAATGGGAAGTAAAAGCCAAAGAAAATCCAGTTGCCAGCACCCCGCTCACCTCCACACCCCACTCGCACACTTGTACAGTGACATCTCAGCTACACATTTTCTTTCATTTGGTAATTTATTTTAAAACAGGGAAGGTGGTGGTGGGTCCTTTGCGTTATACTGCTTTGCTTATTGGAAAGGTACATAGTGGGCATGGCTTCTTTCTGACATAATTGTACTCTATGGTTCTTTGTTAAATATTAAATTTATAATGAAGTAGTAACCAAGGAGAAAGGTGAATGTATTTAACATTTGTTCATTACTTTTGAAGGCAGGACCAACGAAGGCCATCCTGCGCCTCCCTCTCTAGCTCTGTTCCCAGCCTCCACATTATCTCTCTCATGTGTAGTCCCTTTCAAGCTGGAAATATCAAGGTGTATTTTTCACTTCTCAAGTTATTTAGATATTTGTACCAAAGGCAGGGAAAGCCTAAGAAATTTGTAACTGAGTAGGGTGTCCAGATTATAGTTAATTCGTCAGTGTCACTCTTCTTTTTTTTTTTTTTCGGGACTAGGGTTCCAACTCATGACCTTGCCCTTGCCACGCAGGCACTTGTGCCACAGAGTGATCTCTCTCTCCAGCCCATCGGTGTCATTCCTCAATCCAAAAGCTCTGGGTGTGAATGCTATCTTTCGGGAATTCCACCTGAAAAAAACAAAGCTGTCCATGTGCTGTGGGCAGCCCCACTACACCAAGTTGTTGGCTTGTTATTTTTCCATCTTTTCTTTCTGGTTTCTGGATTAAACTGAGCCCCAGGCCTCCCGATGCTGGCAATAACCCGTGGGGCTGTCACCTTCCAGGAGCTGTCCTATTCTGCCAGGAAGTATGCCGGAAGACCCTTCCATGGAATAACTGTAATCAGCCTCTCAGCTTTCTGATGACTTATATTTATCAGTTCATTTGCCAGTTCATTGTGCAGGGTTCTTTTTTTTTTTTTTTTTTTTCTTGATACCATTCCTGCTGCAGCATCTTAAAGAAAGAAAATAATCATTGTCTCCTCACTAATCTCTGATGAATTTGCAAATGTGTAATGTGGTGGCCCTTTGGGGCCGGACCACTCTGTCTCTATCCTCTCTGCATCTCTCTAGTTGTAAGAGCGACTTTCTTCCTATTCTTACTGATTTCCAAAGATATCCCACTCAATCCTGGAAAACCCTAGAAGCCATTGCAAGGGCAGGCTGTGAGCCCAAGCTACCATATAATACTGGCTGTGGTCTTCCCAGATGTCAGAGGCTTGGTCCCAGGTCGCAGGCTGGAACTGTCTCCTGGAAGGAGGCCCGGACTGGAAGGCAGGACGTGCTGTCACTGTGTTTTTAAAGCGGAGATGTAGAAGCTTCTGAAGTTCACACCTAAACCACCTTGACTTTTCTCTTCTTTGGTTTCCCCCCAACACGACTCCTTTCATCTTCTAACATCTTGCTCTTGCCTTTTGAAGCAACACAGACATCCTCAAACCTCTTCCTTTCTAGTCTTTGGATGATCAGAAGCGATCTTCATCTGCCTTTGTTGGGCTATTCCTGTCCACCCTGAGGTGGAAGCAGAACTGGCATCTAATTCTCTTTAGCAAAAGCCCCTAAATCACGTGCTTTCCTTTATCTCCAAAAAGCCGTTGATATTCACTGTAGAAATCTGGAATGCACAGAGAAACATAAAGACAAATCTCCTATTATATTACCTCATAAACATAGAGGATGGCATTTTAGGGCATACTCTTCCAGTCTTTACTCTGCAGAGACACATGCCTTTACTGCATTTACTAATTGATAACCATCTTTGCAGACTTTTTGTTTCCTCATTTTTTGTTTCTCTGTTTGGTTTCTATGTCACTGGAAAGTCTTCTGGTAGCCGGTTATTCTGGTAGCAGTCGCTGGTGTCATTTATTTATACTCCTCTCCTGCTTACTTTTTGTGGACGAAGAGGTTTGCGAGAAGTTAGGCAGCTGCTAGGACACAGAACACAAATGCCGTGCAAGTCTTCTTGGCATTTATTCTAGTTCCTACAGAGATGTGAAGCCTGCTGAAACATTGTAGTAAAGTTCCCAAGGGCTTGTGCATGTGCTTTAAAGGTTCCAGGTGGGGCGTGCTAAAGCAGTAATCATTATGGCACCCTAGAGAAGAATATATGGGCTCTCCGTGTCCAGCCAATGTTGCAAAAGTGGCAAAAGTGGCCATACAGAGAGTCTTCTGTGACAGAAGAGGATCAAAGACTTGGTCCTCCCCTACATATGTAGACATAAAAGCACAGCTCAGAGGAGAGGTCCTTCCAAAGAAAAGAGAAGTTTTCATTTAAGGAACATAGAGTGTAATAGCTACATATGAGTGGGAGCCACTTTTTATATGTTTCTAAATGTTAATTACTATTATGGTCAAATGGACTATGACAGAAACCGCTCTACTAGCAGAAGGCACACTGAAATGATGAGGAGACTGGCCATAAGCCTACACTGTGAGATGTAGTACACCGTGGTAAAAAAAAAAAAAAAAAAATGAGAAGAAAAGAAAGGAGAACCTACAACAAAATATCTGGATTACAAGTCTTTTGGACACTGGACTGTTATTTCACTCAACAGGTTTCCATGCAAGACTCTTGTGTTGGGCCTCCTGTTCTGCCAGACCTCTCTGTAGAAGAGGGCAGTTCTGAGATATTCTCATACTGCTACCAACTTTGTGATCTAGTAGGTAACCAGAAAAGTTACCTAATGACTCTGAGTCTTTTCCTTATTAGGCAAGATCTAGTTGTTTAGCTTACTTCACTGATGGTTCTGAGATCATGCATATGACAGGAGTCTCACATGATATTAGGCATACACCATGAACTTAGTGACCACTTCCACTAGAAAATCACAGGTTACAGTGATTAGAAATTCAGATAGCAGAGAAATTACATCCATATAGCATGGAAGTCTTCCAGGCACAGGCATAATGTAAGTGGGACAAAGTAGATGAGAGGAAAGTGAGGTGATGAGCTTAGTCCAGGGCAGAGGAAGCCTGGATGAAAGGCAGGATAAGGACTACAGTGTATAGTCCGTGTTGGGGAGACATGGCGGGGGGCACAATTTCTCAGCATGCCTTACTGAAAGTATGCTAAGAGGTCACTTGAAAAGAAGGGTGGAATCAAAATTTGATTCTCACAAGCCTGGAAAGAATGGACGTAACAAAACAGCTACTGCTGAAGTTTTCAAACTTATGCAGAAGTAAGCATCAAAGTATAATAAACCAGGAAACCTATTGCCCAGCTTCAAAGATATGCAGTAAGACAAGCTTTTATTGGTGGTATTGGTTGTATTCTGTGGCTCAAGGATCCTTATCATGGACAGTTCTAGGTTACCAGTGGCTTTACAAATGTGTTCCAAAGCTGCTGTCATTCAGCTCCCCAATGCTGATATGAGCCAATCCCCACATTACATTTGTCCGGCTTCAATCATAAATACCATTTTCCCATCTTATTTCATTTACATTCACATTTCATGTTAGTTTCCAATTGTATTATTTGCAGGGAATATTTTTAGTCATGTTATTCTACTCAAATAGTCTAGTAATATTGCTTAAGCAATAAAAGATTTTTTTTAAAAAATCATGGCACACTAGTCTCATACTTATGAAAATTAACACTAATTCCTTACTGTTTTACCCAGTGCATATTCAGATTGTTCTGCTCACGTCTCCGCTCCATTGTACTGTTGATGTGTTTGAAACAGGTTCCAGGCATTTACCTGGGAACAGTGGGATTTGTTGAAGCCTTCAAGGCAGGCAGGAGTCAGAACTGCAGTGTCAGAAACTGCTCTGCTGGCAGAAGGCGTGCTGAAATGAAGAGACTGGCCGTAAACCTGCAGTGTGAGGCTGTGAGAAGTCATGGGAAATGGAACTGGGCTGGGGACAGTGGAGAAGGTGCTGAGGGACAGGACTGAAGAGTTCAGAGGCAACATCCTTGAGTCCAGCACCCCCTGACTGGCCAACTGGAGTGTTGCTAACTGCAATGAGGTATCCCAAGATGGACAGTGTTCACTCCTGAGTTAAGGATGATTAGCTTCCCTGAATGAGCCTTTATTATCTTGGCCCCAGAATGTCTCCTACTGAGATCACCAGGGACCACAGCCCTCTGCAACAAAGACTGGGTTCCATGAGCCTTGACTGGGAAATTTTTACTGTAAAACTCCCAAAAAGTTTTTGAGAAGAAGCTGTTTTTCTGAAAGTGTGACCTTGGGGTTACTGAATAGAGCAAAACTACTTATGATCACCTCTGCAACAGAAAAACATGAAGCAGAGCATGCATCACAGCAGTAGCCAGTACCTTGGTGGGATTTTATTTGCTACAGGTGAATATTTTTACACTGATAGATACACCCAGTGAGAGCATATGGTCTTTTGAAACACCTCTTTCAAACTTCAAATCCCCAAGTTTTTGGATTGCTTATTCTTCTGAGGTTGATCATGGTTTTAGAACAGAATCACCATCAGGACTTGTCTGTTTGTGGATATTAGCTGTCTACAAATTCAGTATCAACAGGTTTTTTTTTTTCATCTATGTATTTGATATATGGTCTCACTACAAGCTCAGACTTGTAGAGATTCTCTTGTTTTCAGTCTCCCCAGCACTGAGATTACAGGAGTGCAGCACCATGCCCAGACTCAGTTGCCAACTCATCGTGCCCCACTGGCAGTGCTGGTGCAGCGTGCGGGACTGGGAATCGAGCGAGCTCTTGTGCATGTGCTTGCCAAAGCAGGCCCGTAGTCCACGGAGCTATCTCACTGGCCCTCCACAGTTGTTGGGTTTAATATGATAGCCCTGGGGAATTTAGAGCATCACGTCCTTGCTAAACTGTACTGAAATGGGTCTGAGGACATGCTGACACTGCCTTTGCTGGAAGATATGAATGCCAGGACTTTTTGCAGGTACGCTAAGTTTTTCATGTATCACCTCATTGAATCCTTACATTGCCTTTATGAATCTGCAATTGTGTATCCCCACTTTACAAGCAGGCACATGGAAGCACAAAAAAGCTAAGGCCACAAAGCCAAGAAGAAAAAGAAGTGAGAATTGAACACTAGAGCTTGGCTCCATTATTTACGTGCCCCTGGGTTTAGATATTATCTCCATCATTATGATCACTCAAATCCATTCTGGCCACTGGCCAGAGAAGTGGCTCCATCCTCATTTTTTGTGTATTGTATTGCATTTGCTCCATTTTTGCCAGAGGGTGACAAAACTATCAGATTAATAGAGACACTTGCTGCACAACATTTTAAAAAATTCATTATAATGAGAAAAAATAAAATAGCAATGAAACCGCTTCAAAACAGGTTAGTAGGACAGTTATAATAATTAATACATTGCATAGTGTTGTCTTCAGAGTAGTTATTCAGAGGGCAAGATGCAGACATGATATCTTGTCTAATCAATATTAGTATAAACCTTTCTTCTCAATGAACTACAGCAATGTAGCCATATACATATCATAACTATCTTGTATATGCACATATATATTTTTCAAAACAAAATGGTCTTTTATTTATATCTCCCTTTTTTGTTTCGTTTTTTCAGAGATGGGTGTTCCATTGCAATCAAAGAAACTGTATTTAGAGAAGTCTTTAAAGGATCTTTTCATACCTGATGCCAGTTTAAAGAGTGTAATTGAACTATTCCCTTTTCCCCAGAGAATGTCTTACTCTCATTAAGAATGTCTCTTACTCTCATTTCCCCCCAGAGTTCCAAAATGGGAGTCTTGGTGGGCGCCAGGTCATACAGGGTGACAGTAAGGCAAGGCAGAGGCAGGCTCTTCAAGACACACTGCTATGAGGACATAGGTTGGCTTGTTTTGCATCCAGCGCAACAATTGTCTTGCTCTTTGGGGAAGAGTCACTCCAAAGCCTTGGGGTACACAAAGAATTCCTGCCCCTGGAGCTCCCTTGCTTCTCCTGTCACCAGTCCCTCCTATTTTAAAAGTGAAAAGATAACCTTGGCTGCAGACCAGTATTATGACAGTATTTGTGAGCTCCTCAGAAGTTCAGGCCTAATCCCAAGAGTTTGGCTCCATTTGGCCAGACAAGTCTAGCAACTGGTATTTTCAGGATCTCCCAAGGGGTAAGTCACACTTTTGGCTTTCTAGAAAAAGACTTCAGCAGAAAGAAGGTCTGGGAGAGAACAGAATCTGGGTTCACCATTCAATAAGCAATCTCTGTGTGTGGGGTTCGGTATGGCCTCCTTTGCTACCCAGAGCCCACTCTTCACAGCAACCCCTTTTGCTGATGTCTGAGACTTACCCTTCTCAAGTGGACAGATTATGGCTAAGTGTGGATTCTGAAAAACGCATGTTAGTGTGTTCATCCTTGCTGTTGCCAGAGAGCAGCTGAGATCTGCCCAACTTGCCAGGGATGGTGTTCGGTCAGCTTCATGGTCTTCCCTCCTTGCTATCTTTGCACTCCTTCTGAAGTCTGAAGTTATTTAGTTTCCGACACTACCCCAGAGAGAGACTGCATCTAAGTATCTAGTACAACTCACCTTCTGACTTTCCGAGAGTCTAGAACATGGGTACCCCCCTTGTGGCATGGGTTACACTGAACGAATTGTTTTTGACCGCATATAAAATATATCTTCTAGTTAAGTGTATAGGTAACAAATCTTTCTTTATTTTTAATATTTTCATTGTAACATGTCTAGTACTAACAATGCTCTGCCTAAGTGCAACTGTATCATGAACAAAAACTATTTGATACATTTTTGCACTCCCTATACTATGGCTAAAAATTATTTTAGCTTATTAAATTATTTTACAGAGTTACACAAACCTGTTTTCAATAGTTAAATATAAAAGCAAACATGTCTGCTTGCTAACAGTAAATGCCTGTCTTTACAGGCACACCCAACTGCGAGTAGGTTGAAACACTCTTATGGTAATCATTGGGTGTTACTCACCAAGCCACCCAACCTCAGGTAGTGTCTGATGGGTGTGGGCTTTGGTTTGGCTGGCTGTGCGTCGCGGGTGCAGGAGGGAAGGCCAGCACTGCACTCGGCCCTCCCCGACACAGTCTTTTGTTGTCTCCTACACCACCCATGCTAGAGCTTTGCACAGTGGAGCCATGGGCAACACTGCTAAAAAAAAAAATCACATAATGATGTTAAAAGGGTGCAGTCCTATGAGGCCACATTACTAGGTGTTCAAGTTCCCTGGGTTAAACATACCTGTTCCTGAGCCACTTCTGTCCTGATAGTTCTCCTAGCTTAGGCTGTTGTTTTTTGGGTCTTCATTCTGAATGCCTTTTATCTGAGCATGAGCTGTAAACTGTAAACGAGGATGGCCTGTGGAGCATCTGCCACTGATGTGCTTCTAGTTACCTCTAGCAACCAAGAGAGCCCTGACCCAAACTGCACCGCTGGTAGCCAAGAGAGATTTTACAAACTTTAATAGTGGGATGGTGAGATAACTCAGTGGACTAAGTGCCTGCTTAGGCAAACGCAGGGATCCCAGTACCACAGGCCATGCCAACCCTGCCCCCCACCCCTGAGTGCTGAGACAGCCACTGAGTCTCTGCTAATCCCAGCACTGGGGAGGCAGAAAACAGGAGGATCACCAGCAGTCCGAGCTGCATAGTGAGACCCCCACACCAAACATGTTAAAAAAATTAGTAGTGATTGCTTGTTGTCATGATATTAGGGCATGAGATAGGTTGCCTAGTAATTTAGCTTTAGAGCATTTTACCAAAGAAGCCATACAAAAGTATGAGTTGTATGAACTTTCTAGTTGTCCTTTTAGGATAACAGCACAAAATATGGATCTCCTCCTGGAATTCCATAGGCGACCTATTTAATTATGTCTTTTAAGGAACATTGGTGATTGTAACAGAGGATTCTTAACAAAATATTTACTCAAGTGCACACTGAAATGCACACACACTGCACCATAACCCAGACTAACACTAGAACTTTTCTTCTGTGAAGTGTATAATTTTCAACTGAAGGCATACACTTTTTACACTGCCTACTTTGACAGTGTTTTTCAGTAGATTTTTTAAAGCCAGCATTGGCATTTAGTCCTTCAGAGAGAAGTTCACCAGGTGTTTCCCAGAGAGTCTGGCATTTCAGTGGGATTCTGAGTATTAATAGGTTCTCCTGGGATGCTAAGTCTCTTTGGACTTCAGGATTTTGCTTCTCACTCCCAGGATGTTCTGACCACCTGAGGTCCAAATGCAGGTGGGCCTGACTTCACACAAGCCTGATGTGCAGGAGCTTGCACCAAGGAAAAGGCAGGTGGTGTGGGGCAAGGAGGGGGAATTACTCATGTGAAAGATATTTCTCCATGTTACCAAAGGAATCAGCATAGGTTATCTGTGCTATTGTGTTAAAATATGATGTAAACTTTCAAAACCTGATCTAAACTTAACTTTTCATGATAGAAAGGTGAGGGCAACTTGGGAGAAATACCTTTCAAGGACACTCTTCTCTTTCAACTACTGCTTTCTCCTCTATAAAACAAAAACACAGAACCTTAACAACAGTGACTTGGGATTAGCTGATTTCTGTGACCCCTTGAGACTCCAAGGGCTTAATTATCCACTGACTCCTTCCACTGTTTTTTGTGTTCCTAAGATTCTCTTCTTCTTGCTTTTCTCTTCAATCTGTTGGCTAAAGAGCCTGCTGATGAGCTTCTTAAGAACTCTCCTGCAGTTTGGCACACTTGTTCCCTGGAATCACTGAGGTTTTGTATTGTTTCTCAAACATTTGTTAGTAGCTTGACTTACAGTAACACTTTCCTGGATCTGAAAGCTGAGCATGATGCACAGCCTTGCTCTTGAGTTATTTGGTCTAAGAATGATGGCACGGGGTCAATGTAGACTCACCATCAGACCTTGAGAGATGGCCTCATAGTTCCTTTAGCAGGAGAGTGCCACACCTGCCTCATGAGGAGAAAGCGTTTTCTCTAGCAATGAACAACCTTACTTTTGAACTTCTTTTCAGCGTCACTATCTGGCTCACACTTAACTCTCTTGTCTTCCCACCTACCTACTCATCCCCCATTCCCCATAGTCTCCAAACAGAAGGGCCAATTTAGAGATGTCAGCAGACTGCCAGAAGAGAAGGGCATCATAGCAGGATAGTTTTAAGATCTCCAATGGCTTCCTGCAGCCCTCTGTTTGTGTTTGAAGGTTGAGTTCATTCTGCAAACAGCTTCCACCTAGTGCTCTGGTATCTCCCCTAAAACAGATATCTTCCTTTCCCCATCCTCTCCAGTTCTTCTCATGATTTTCCTTTGGTCTTTCACTCTTGCATGATAGTCTGGGGGAACTCATGTTTAGCAGATGATCCAGACTGGCCAGAGCTTGAATGAGCTTGTTGACTACCTGTCATCATAAATAGTAAAAATTGATGTTTCCTTAGGAACAAAATATAAGTCCCTACCACATTCATGTTTCAATGTGGAGCACAGAGGACATTTCTCACTGTTGGATAATTTTCTGGTTAAAAGGTTTAATTCTGAGCCAAGACTGATAAATTTGAATCACAGGTCTGCCACATGGCTCTGAGTTCTCTTTAATACAAGAAGGATACCTACCCCGTGGGACTTTTAAGAAAATTGCATAGATAGGCCCTGGGAACAATGTCTGGCATTTAGCACACACTCCAAAAATGTGCACTGTACCTCCTGTTGCTCTTATAAGTTACATAATGGAAACAGATCATAGATTGCTTAAGTCAGAGTTAGTATGTAAATTGCCGTCTCCAAAGATACTATGACTGGAGGTCTGTATTACCAAAGGAGAAACAAAAGCTATACACTTCTTTTCCTTTTTTAGTAGTATACATTTGTGTTATAGGCTAGTCACATTCATCTTGTAGAATATGTAGCATCTGATGATTTTTTATGTTACTTCTCCACCCTATCTTCCCCATACTAACATTAAAAAAGTCTAAATCACTCTTGTCTTTTCACCAGTCAGTTGATGGTACTGGCCTTCAAAGGGACCAGTGTCAGGGACAATGGTCCTTGGTGAATGACCTCTGGAGAGGAAGGAGTATGAAGTTCTGTTAGGAGCAGGCCTAGGCGTGGGTGGGGCTTGTTTATAGAAAGAAGAAAATGTCCATATGTCCATATGTGCCTTTGCTGATTTTATTCCCTGCTTCCTCCACCATCTACAGCACTGTTGAAATTAAACATGTTATTTTTTTTTATTCTTGGTGAAGAAATGGCTATAGAACTGTTAAAAGTGCTGGAGTGGAGTAAAGTGGTAAAAATTATTTTTCACAAAAGTATCGGGAGCATTTTTAATCACTAGAGTCTTGCTTCCTTTCGACAACGATGCTTAACATCTCAACATCCACTTTGGCTCCTGCTTCTCGGAAGAGCCACAGGCCCAGTGACCTTTGCTCAGTAACCTTGGTGAGGCACTGTAGCAAAAGACGCTGTGTGGGGATTGTCTCGGGAGATCCTGTTAAGGCGTGGAGCCTTGTTAGTATTTTATAGGATGACTTCTCACACTGCTCTATTTTTTCTACAATAAAAGTAAGACAAGAGGTGAGCAGAGGAGCGTGTAGGTTTGGGATGCAGAGAGCCTTCGGAGAGCTGTGCAGGGAGAGCCCTGCTGACCACCAGACTCTTGTTTCCAGCACACAGTCCATCGCCAAAGCGTTGACAGGGCAAGTAGCTTGCTGACGGGAAAAGGAGAGGTCTGTGCCCAGTTGCCAGCCTTATCTGTACTGTGAGAAAACTCAGCTGGCTAAATTTGGCTTTCCTACCCCCTCATGTGGGTCAGAACAGAAATACCAAACTGGGGAAAAGAGGATGAGCATTGTTTAAAAAAAGAATCTATGTTCTTCTAGCAAAATAAAATAAAATAAAATAAAGTAAAATAAAATAAAATACATAAAATAAAATAATTCTTGGTAATTATTTGTTGAGCCCATTCTAGGATCGTTTGTATAAAAAAGGGCAAAGGAAAATTCCTCCAATAGAAACTTGTGTGTACTAATTCCAATATGTTTACAATACATTCTGGACTTGGGAATATGCTAAAGATGTTAGCTTAATTTTTGAAACAAGTATCTTTCGTGGGGATAACAAAGTCTTTAAAATTTCTTTGCCTTCCACGTTGATTTTTATACTTGAGCTTTAGTGACATTTGGACATAGTACCCAAAACAGACCATTTTGAATTAAATCAGTTGGATTCTCTGACCTTGAACCTAGTTCACTGTTGGCCTCCTAGTGGCTTCGATGGCCAAATGTGGGAATAAGTAAGAAGAGAAGGTACTGCACCAAGAAAAGTCTGTGAAATCTCAGCCTGCAGGCATCTAGAGAAGCAGTGCTTCCCTCTTGATAGACTCCAGCAGAAAAGAGCAATCAGCTGAACGAGAGCTGGACAAATTAAATGGCTCAGTATTATTTCAAAAGAAAGCTTGGGCAGCATCAGAAATTCCCCATCAGCTGTAATAACACCAATTACTTTGCCAATTGCAGATTTCAACGTGATGTGTTTAGTGCAATCAGGCGTCGGACTCTTGCAGGGGCTTGATGGGTTTTGTTTACTGTGAATGTGCATTTGTAGGGAATCTTTTACAGTCAGAGGCTTAGAGCACTGCCTGTGCCTCCCTCCATCCAGATCACCCACAGCTGAGGGGGATTGTCTTTGAGGAGGAGGCAGGAGCAGGCTGGACACAGTCCCTCTCCTCACATTGGAGAATGCCTGGGATTTAAATATAAAGAGCACAGCTGGGTCTGGTAATTCTTAGTGAATGTGGCAGTCTCTAGAAAACCTCTCTGTAGATTAACCAGCCAGTTAATAAATACATATTTCTGATTATGAGTAAGGCTGCTTGGCATGTTGGAACATTGGACAGATCACTATTAAGCAGCAATAACAAACACCAACCTCTGGGAAGAGAGAATGCGCCAAGAGTTCATTAAGCCTTAAATACTGACAAATGGGGGTATAGAGGCTTTCATTGTCTCCCTTTGAGAATCATTTGGTGGAATGTCAAATATACAGATCATTTCAAATATGGGAAGAGAGCATAAGCGAAGAAATGTGCCCCACCCCCAGCATTTGAGTGGGGGAAATATAATGTGGAGAATGTGAGAGAACGTTCATTTTCTGTTTACATTTGGCTCTGTTGAAATAATGGGTGTGTGGCTCCAGCTACTATGGGGACCGAGCTGTGATTCTCCATTTACACTCTCAATTGAGGAAGGTGCTGATCACGGGCACTTGCTGAGGGGCGTGGCCTGACTGCCAGCTCCGGTGGAAGCTGTATCTGCACCGCTGGAGGTGTGGGGGAAGAGCTAAAAGCTGATTTGATTCCACTCGTGCTTAGCTGTCATCTGAGGCCAGAGCCTGGAGGAGAATAGGAAGCTCTGGCTTCCCTCTGCTTAATGAAGACACCTTTGTGTCTTACAAGCTCAGGAGGGGAGCAGCCCAATTGTAGATAGGCAGGCAGATGGGGAGTTCAGGCAGTGCCAGAGACAAGATCATAGGATATAAGGTTATCACAGCAGAGCTTTTGCTATGGGCTTCAGTAGCTTTGCACCTGGTTCATTCTAGGAGTGTATATGAGAGTGTGCGTGTGTGTGTGCATGTGTGTGTGTGTGTGTGTGTGTGTGTGTGTGTGTGTACACTTGCATGTGTGCATGCATGTTTGCCTTAAAAGAAGTACTCCTGCTAGTGCATCAGTTTGACACCAGCCTCTCTGCAAGCGGCAGCTGTTCAGATAATGTTCCTGCCTCTCAGATAAGAGGCAGATCTTGTCTCATGCACATCTCTGGGGACCGGAAAGGCCCTCAGAAACCAAGAGATAAGGTATGAGGCAGTGAATGCAGACAAGGGCATAAAATCATGCCACATGTACACAGCATCAGTGACCACAGCCAATGGTAGAGAGGGAGCGGCTACATCCAACTGCCTCATCAACATGAACTGGAAAGCATTCAGCAATGTCCTGGACTGTGAGGAGATTTGTGTGTTCAGCCGTGAGGGCAGAGAATGGCTCTGACTAGGCAGCAAAGCCTTCCCCAGTGAGTGGGATGTGCTAGGTGCCGCTCATCAAATGCAGCCTCAGTGGGGTGTGATCATGTCTGTCCCCCTGGGCCTAGTGACAGGTTAGAGACACGGACACACCTCAGCCACTGTGAAACTAAGATCTCCTTTCGAAGCATTATTTTTTCTCCGTCTTTCATTATAATGTCTTTAAAATGAGCATATTCCTTGAAGAAGTTTATGCCCGCATTTGTGATTCCACTTTCCCTAAACATGTGCAGTCTAGAACAGCTAATTTGGCTGTCCTATTCAATCATTTCCACTAGATACACGACCCGCTACCAAGAGGTATGGCCAGAGAGACCTCGTAAAAAGCCTCTTCATTCCTTGCCCTCACTGACAAATGATAGGCACTAAACTTGAGTACAAGATATTACTATTCATGTACCAATTTCAAAAGTAATTTTGTATTTAATAAGCACCAAAAACGTGTGAAATAAGCAGCAATAATTAACTCCATTTCAGGAAGAAAACAAAGAAAGAAGCTGAGGCAGATGCATGTTTTTTTTTTTTGTTTGTTTGTTTTTTTTTTTTTTGTCCAAATTCTCATCTCATAATGGTGAACTGGTAAAACAGCTTCAAACATGGCTTCAGACTCTTAGTCCCCTTTTTTGTTTCGGTCTTTCCTCTTTCAGGGAGAAGACAATAGGACAAATAATACTATGCACCAGAGACATCTCTATATAGGTCTCTTTTACATAATATATATGAGATTGAGAATTGCTACTAAACTAATTGCACCCCAAAGGAAAAAACAGACGCAAGGAGAGCTGTTTGGAAGAGACCAATTTCCAGTATATTAGGGAGAGGTTTCCTGCAGCAGAATGAACTTAATCCGTGCCTACTTAGTACCCAGTCTCCGGATGCTTATAAGTAGCATCTGCAGAAAAGGCAAGGGAGTGTGTCAGCCACACCTAAAGTTCTTCTATTATTATTTTATGTCTTTTGTAAGGGTCCACAGGGTCTCACTGTGCAGAGTGGACTCATAGTGATCCTCCCATTTTCAGCCTCCCACGTGCTGGGATTACAGGGGCACACCACCACGCCCACTCTCATCCCTACAGTTCTGCTCAGCTGCTGCTTTTGGTACCTGTGTGACCCTGCCAGGCTGTAACTTCCTGAGTCTGGCTTTTCCTCCTATGAGAAGTGTGCTCCTCACCCAGAGTAGAGAAAACCAAGTATCCATGTAAGGGTCCAGCTCTGTACCTGACACACTGTGCTGTCTCAGTAAGCATAAGTGTAAGACCTCTTGAGCTGGGCATTTGTGTCTCCTCTGTATCCCCCTTTCCTGGCACCCCTTCCGAGTAAGCATCCTTTACACAGGCAAGGAATGTCAGTGCTGGAATCCTTTCAGTGGCAGCATGGGGAGCTAAGGAACCATGGTCCCCACTCCAAGTCCTGGACCAGAACTTCAAAAATTCTCTTTTGATCTAGGTCCCAGAAGAAGGCCATTAGAAAATGGGAACTGAGTTCCCAGGCAACTCATAGTAATTCACAAGCATGCCATCCGGGAAAAGGTTTTCATGTTTGCCAGGAGATGATGCATGGAAAAATGAGTTAGTGAAGATATTCTTACCCAAATAAAACTTCTTCTGGTCCACTGTGCTGGACCCTGCTGGCATCTTGAAGAAGTTTTTCTAACCATAAATGACATGAGTAATCTGAATCTCTCAGTACTCCATGAACTCAGTGGCATAGATAGATAAATAGCTAGCTAGCTAGCTAGCTAGCTAGCTAGCTAGCTAGATAGATAGATATAGATATAGATATAGATAGATATTTAGTATCTTAAGTTTCTGTCTACTATAGTAATACATGTTCACTAGAGAAAATTTGAAATATTAAAATTAACAGAATTAAAATAAAAATCACTCGAAGGCTGGCCAAATAGCTCAGCAGACTAATGCCCCTGCTTAGACAGACATAGGGGCCAGGGGTTCAATCCCGGGGAACTGCTGCACTGGCCCCGCCCCTACAGCACACTGAGAGGGTGATCAAGACTAGGTGTGGTGACACATGCCTGTAATCCCAGCACTTGGGAGGCTGCAAAACAGGAAGATCACTATCTGCATAGTGAGATCCTGTGCACTTTGTAAACCCTGACCTAAATACAAAAAAAAAAAAAAAAAAAAAAAAAAATATCGCTTGAAATTCTACATGGGAATGAACACTATTAATACCCTTGGGAATATATACTGTGAACTTCATTTTGTATGGACATTCACTTTTAAATGAGATTTCATCATTTTGAGCTAAAGGCAGAGGAAGTTCTTCATATGAGAGTCTTAGGATATTAAATATTTGCTTTGTGACTTTGGGTCTCAGGTTCCTTACCTGTAAAGTATAAAATGACCTTGACCAGCATTTTCTAAACTACACTCTCTAGAACTTTACAAATATTTCTTGAAACTGAGCTGCAGTCAAAATAAGTTTGGCAAAAGCCAAGGTAAAAGCAGTACTGGAGATTGTCTGTGTTCTCATGGCTATTATTATTATTATTATTGTTATTATTATTATTAATTTAATGTATTTAGTACAGGATCTAGCTATACAGCTCAGGCTCGACCTGCTCCTTCTGTTGTAGCCTACCCAGCACTGGGATTACCAATGTGTACCACTGTGCCCAGTCTTGGTGGTGGCCAGCTCAGTGTGCCCTGGAGGCGGGACCAGCATGGCATGTGGTACCAAGGATTTAACCCTGGTACTTATGCTTGCCTAAACAAGCTCTTAGTCTGCTAGCTGTTATTAGTGAATGACCCCATGAATCCCAATAAAGGGACCTGGTGGAATCCAGAACACTTCTCACAATGTACTTGCTAACATATTATAGAGGTGACAGTGATCAAAGTTCTTTGGGGGCCACACCATACCACTAGCACTAAGAGTTCCCTATGTCAATGTGTTCGGATTCCCATTTTTTTTTTTTGGCACACATAAATATTGACATTGCTGCCCTGGACTATAAGTCTGATAGGATTAAAAACTAATCCATGAGGCCCTGCCCTCCATGTATTGGGGAAGCAAGGAGCTAAAGATTTCAAGGAATTGTAACATTAGATCTGAGAAAATATGCATTCCATGACTGCTGTCCAGATCACTGACAGGCAACAGGCAGAGAACAGAAGGGCTAGAGGTGTTGCCTGAGGAGTGTCTTTGCGTACCAGCCATGAGCCCTGTGCAGGCAGCCAGGAAACACGCTCCCAGGCTGAGCTCTAAGTCTTCACCTGGGTGAATTTCAAAAAAAAAAAGGAGAGGAAGTATTCAAAGTGTTTTGTCCCCCAACACTCTGCTGTTTCTTTGCATTTTGCTTGTCCAAATCTATCTTCCATGCAGTTCATGTTCACAGATTCATAGTCAGCTTTCATCATATCCTCCAAACTATGTTCTTCCATGCTTCTTTGTCTGGTAGTTTGAATCATGGGACAAATGTTGCATGTGAGAAAAAATTGAAAGCAATCATACCTGCATCCCAGCACATGTTATAAAATTAGTAAGAGCTCAGAGGAATCAAAGGGGAACTATGCTGAAGGCTGGCACGGTCGTGCTGTGTGTCAGTTTCTTTATATACCAGGTAGGGGAGGGGCACTGTCTGTGCTCAAGTTATGGTTAAGAAGCCTTTCAGCCTTAGGTCTTTTATCTTTTTCTATTCATTTTCTTCCACTTTATACCTGAAACATGGGACTTCCAGAGCCCACAAAGAATGCAAATGAAAGTTTGCATAGTTCTTCCCTGGTTCACCTCTAAGGATATTGAGTACTTGAATTTTTACCCTATTCCAACCCATTTGTATTAAAGGCTATTCCTGTCTTTTTTTTCCCCTTTCTTTCCTACAGCTTGATAGTGTACTTTTATGTTTGTGAAAGTAGTTTCAATTTTTAATTTAAGAAGCTTCCAAGAATATGTAGCCTTCTGGGCTCCTCACTGGCACGGTGTATCCAGTTGCTCTTAACTTGAGCACTTGTCCAAAGCATAGATAAAATCTTATCTTTGGGAGTTCTGCCAGCATGGCAATCACTTCTTTTTAGGAAGAAATTAGTAAGCCCTGCATTTTACTATTAATTAGAAGGATGCTAACTCTTCTTGTTGCCACACATAGACAACAGCTCCTTAAAGCCCTTAGAGATCGCCTTTTGAGCTCCTCCAAAGTGACTTCTAATTCCTAAGAAAGGCTCTTCTCACATTGAACTTTGCAGAGATGTTGGCTCTGGTTGTCAATATTCTCTTAGGAACTTTCTAGCTGAATTAATGAATAGATGAATGGATGGATGGATGGATGGATGGATGGATGGATGGATGGATGGGTGTATGGATGGATGAATGAATGGTATCACGACCTGGCATTAGGAACACCTTGGACTTTGGGGTTAGATAAAATTGGGTTGAAATTTTGTTCTTCCTTGTAGTGTGTACATGATCCTGAAATTGCTTCTATTTTCTCATTTGTCAAGCTGGACCCTTTCCTCCCTCTGAACATTATTGAAAAGATTGGAGACAAACAATGTAAAAGATATGAAACAAGATATATTCCTGAGTCCAGGGAGTTTCTCGGTTTTGTTTTTGTTGTTCTTAATTTCCACCCCTTACTTCATGCCCAGCTCTAGAAAGTGTGTGATGACAAGAGAGGGCTGGGCACTGCTCACCTGGAGGCCAAGAGTCAGCCACGCTGAGCAATCATCTCTCCTTCATCTACTGGCTGCTTTTCTTGGCTCAGGAAGTCCCCAGTCTCATGGTTGGCACAGTGTCTCCGCCAATCTGGTGTCTACTGCTGTCTTTTTCTGGTTATTCTGATTGTGAACAAGATTACCTGGGAATTCCCATCCTAACAGACTCATACCTTTAGAACAGAGAAAGCAGCTGTGGTGATCACATGATCAAACAGAGGGCTTTTCGCTGTTCTCAGCCAGAACCTGAGTAGTGGAAAAACAGGCTAGTTGTACAGTGTTTGAGGCCAAGGAGTACAGAAGACCTTCAGCCTAGCAATGCATCGCAAGGATTAGCTAGGATCAGTTATTCTAGGGGATATCACCTCAGTGGTTAACATGTTCAGACCATGGCTATGAGGGAAATAGCAGGCAAAAAGAACAGTTATACATAAGCAAGTGGCCAACTATATTCTAGATGCCCAGGGGATTAATTACCTCAGTACCTGAGGAAGGAAAGGACAGGAGGAAGTCAAAGGCACGAACATATATGGTCAAAAAAAATCATGTAGAGGAATAGCAACAGGACATTCTCTTTTCACATGGCTGGGAAACCAGGTTCCAAAATGAAAGGACTTAGCAGGAAAAAGATGGGATATGAGGTATGAGATTGTAGAGCAAAGCTAGAATAGATCAGGAATAACAAAGAAAGCCTTTGCTAGGATCAGATGAAGACCTTACCTTTTAGAGGTGCAGCTCACAAAGAAAAAGTATCCTAAATCCCTACAGTAGAGAAGCCTTTCAGATATAGCTCCATCTACCTGGAAGGATGATCAATTTCCAACCAAAGTCCTAGTGATTTGGGTTATGTGAGGTAAACCCAAAGCCATGGACCTTAACTGGTGAAGAATAGATCTAATAAAGCTCATATCAAGGACTGACCCTTTGTGAGTCAGTTAGTTCTGCCTGTCCTAAGGTGCATTCTTAGCAATTGATCAGGTTTTTGATGTAGGCCACTTGCGGAACACCCTCAGGAGTTTTGGTCCAGTCTGTACATGGAGGAGCCTCTTGACAAGATCCCAAGAAGTGCTATTTCCTATCACGTACTGTTTGCATTCTTCTTTAGCTAAAGATGTATCTTCTTTAGAGTCTTGCAAATTGAATTGCTCCCAGAAGGAATGGGCTTCCTGTTTGGGGCAAAGTAAAAAAAAAAAAAAAAAAAAAAAACCCTTATATAGCAGGTATGGGAACTTTGTCATTTTATAGGCACTGTGTAGATCAGCCTGTTCATTTCCCCAGATTTACCTGCTACTAAGTCCCAAAGCCCCTCTGTTCTATTTTTCCTTTGTGTGTGCTTAAATGAGCAGCAGCTGTCATAGACGTGGCCAATGAAGATTAATAACATCGACGTCATCGACAGATCCCTTAGGGCTTTGGAGCATAGAAACTGACTGGGTGTAAACTAGAGGTCCAAGCACAAGGCAGAAAGCAAAATGTCTGGTATCTGAGACACCTTCCTCATTGCAGAGACACAACACTGAGCACCCATAGTTTAAAGGGGGAGAGGGTTGTCTTGGTTCACAAGTTGGAGACATTTCAGCCTGTAGTTTGTGGATGCCAAGGGCACAGGGGCATGACAGAGGGCAGCTGCTTACCATGGAGTCATGAGGAAGCAGAGAGAGAAGGGAAGATCCAGTTAAGCACAGATAGCCTCCCAGGCAAGCCCAAGAGATTTGCCTCTTATACAGCAAGTCAGCTACAAACACTAATTCAATCAAGACAAGCACGTGAGGCTTCTGGGAGACATCTAAATATAAACCATACGTCTGGAAAAACTGATAGCTGGTCCTTTGTGGGGTCTAGTCAGCTCATCGCCTGAGTTGCAGGGACTTGTGCTGGAGAACTCTAAACAGTGTTCCTTCCCAAATATGAAAGGTGTAATGCTGGCCAACAGCATACTTTAGCACTCCCCATCCAGGGCAAGCTTCTCTACTCAAAGAAGTTACTCTCAAGGAATGATAGCAAACAAATATTGTTGAGCTGTAGACCTTAATTGCGTTGAAAGTTGAATATCTTCCCTGGAGACATTTCCTTTTCCTCCCTGTTACGGTAAAAACACACGCCTCCACCTTCTCCTCCTCCATCTTTCAAAACAGAGATAAATAATTTTCCTCTTGCTTTTAGAATTTCTCTTTCATTAATCTCCAGGGACAATAACAGGCTTTCGTGATCTTAAGAATGTTCTGCTTCATTTTATTTTTACTTTATTTTTTTTTCACTAGTTAAGTGAATAAGGGAATAATCAAATGGATAAGTTAGCTAACTTCATGCTGAGATGTCCGTTCTGCCTCTGAGATATCTAAGGGCCATCATCAGAGCATGATTCATTGTTTCTACTCAAGCCTGTCCAATAAATAGCAGACAATTTAAAAAAATGGATCTGCTAATTTAGATAGCTTTGCTTCCCTGTAGAGGCCATCTTGGCCCCAGTGCAGGGGCGTGTGTATTGGGAGTCATAAGACGTCCACCCCTGGACACAGAAGTCATCCTCTGTTCTAGAGACCCCAGAGCATGGCTGGGCATTGCCAAGTGTCTGTCAGATGGATGCTGGGCTGGGTTCACACAGAAATCTATTTTTGGTCCATTCTACTGAAGAAGTCCTGGCAAATTGCTCGATGAAGTAGAGAGATCAGTCAAATAGATGCACAGCTAACCCAGGACAGATTTTATATCTACACATATACAAAGGACAAATAAATGTTGCTGTGAGTTTAGAAGTTGATAATTTATTGCCATCGGTATGGAATAATGCAGTTTTTATGACTCACTGACTGAAAGGAATTCTACTGAACTTCGCATTTCTCTGAAAGTTTCTCTTCTTTGTGAGTGGCATAAGTTCCTCAACATTTAATGGGGGACTTTTTATTCAATTAGCATCTTTATTTACCTGACTGATGGACAACAACTGCTTATGTTTATAGTGTAAAAGGTGATGCTTGACATTTGTTTACATTGTAGAGAGAAAGGCTAAAGCAATCAAAATACCCATTTTTCTCTCATATGTAGAATTTCTTGGTGATAAGGATATTTGAAATCTATCCTCAGTTTTGAAGTTTAGAGTATCCTGTTGTTAACAGTTGCCCAGTTGACAGTGGATGTCCTGAACTTACTTCTCCTTATCGAAATTTTGTTCTGTTCAACCAATATCTCTGCAGACCATATCTAACCCAGATTTGTTGTTTTATGTCTTCTTACTCCAATACTAATAAATCTTCACTTAAATACATGAGCAAAACATCTTTGTTAAATGTAAAGGGGCCACTAGTTCTGTATGATGCTGTACTCTTCTGTATCCTGGAATTTTCTCCATATAAATTGTCACAATTCTCTCCATTTATTTAGGAAATTATTCCAAATTGAGAAACGTCTTTCACAAGAATCTTTTCAGAGGTCAAGAAGGGAATATCTGGAGATGTTTGTGTAGATTCCAATGAAGTGATATATCAGCTTATTGTTAGAACAAATATTCTCATTTGTGTTAACTCTCTAATGTAGGAAATCTCTCAAAGTACCCTAAGGTACATCTGGCAGGGAAAAGGTGATATGTAACCTGCCGGATATAATTTATCTACCTAATCTTACTATACCTGATAGTGCTTTGTTGCTTAAAAATTAATTTCCTGATGATTAATTTATTTTATTTTTACATCAACCCATAACCTAGTTAGAACAATTATTGCCATCCAAGTTTTAAAAGCAGCCAACTAAAGATTGGGAGATTTAAATTTCCCCAAGTTTATAGTATTGATGTCTATTTGCCTGGAATTTACATAGATCTTATGATCCTAAGTCTGAGATTCTTGTCAAATGCAAAATACTAAAATCTTTGACAAGAAGGGTCAGTACATCAACTCCAAGTAAAATAAAAGCACCCATGTATCTGAGTGTGCTTGAGCTACATTTTAGCACATGTGTGTTTAACCAACAAATCACATTAAGTGCCTCCTCCTTATAAGTCACTGTAGTACTTAAATATTGGAATAGTCAAGGAAGTTGTTATGAGAAATAGACCTCCACTGGTGTAGAGCTCTGATTCGTTTTCTTGCCTTAGATTTATGTCCTGGGTAGGAATGGTCAATCGCAGCACATTTTATTTACAGGTGTGAGCACTCTGTAGCCTTGCACTCTAGGAAATGCTCAAGGTCCTGCCGGGATGCTGAGCAGAGGAGAATGAGTTACATCTCAAAGATGAAATGGAACCTTGATGGCAATGGGAGAGCAAGCTGAGGAGGAAAGAGCTTGGAACCAGTATGCCCTGTGTGCCTACCCTGAACCAGACTTCACGGCAGACTTTTTCTATTCCAGTGTAACTCCTGCTCTGGTTTATTCCAGAAACAGAGCCCAACAGGAAGCTCAGGGAACAACATAACACAAGTCAGTGCCCCTGTTAGCTGTGCTCCTTGCTGTGCTCATTATCATTCTTTTCAGTCATTCTCTTCTGCTCCTCATCTCTCTCCTCTCCATCTAGATCCCTGTGCATCCAGGACAGAAATGGGCAGGGCTGGGTTTGAGATAACCTAACCCTGAGCAGAAATGACATCAGGGCGTCTTGCTATAGCTGTGACTTCTCAAGTCCCCCTGGATGAGTCTGTTCCCCCAAAGCACTCCTTGGTTGTTGTCACCCTGCAGTGAGCACAGGCTATAGATGTCCTATTCCTAAAAAAACTAACGAGTTGGAGATCTGTGTGATCCCAACAGGCTGTGAATATTTATCAGGCTCTCTGGCCTCTTGCTTTAGGCTTCCATTTCCCTGTCCTTATTTATCTGACAGAGTCTTACTTCAAAAAATGTCAAGTGATCTTGACTTCCGTATAAAAGAGGAATGTCTTTTCTTTAGGTCACATGCTTTTCACAGAAATTTTGATATAGACATCTTGAGAAAGAACTGTAAAAGACATTATTTTTGAGCATTTGAACATTACTTTTCATTTTCTCAAAGGTGTTTGCACATGATCGACAGACATATTAATCAAACCCACCTACAAGATGAGAAACCCAGACTCAAAGCTGAGGGGAGGAGGATGGCTCTAATGTGAGAAAGAACAGCAGAAACTAAGCTTGACTGTCTCAGAAAACTTATCATATGCCAAAATCCTGTATAATTCTTTTATAGTCAAACATTTTGACAGATTTTAGGCTTGGGAGGCAGAGTGAAGAGTTTACACAGAGCCCAGGCTCTCTCCAAATTGTTTGTTTCTTATTAAATGGATAAAAGAAAAGGAAACAAAACAAAAATAAAGCTTTGCTGTGAAGGAGCAGGTCCACTGCACAAAGGCCTGGCAGGTTTGCCAGGTGGATCAGTGAGTGGCTCTGTCAGTGGCCCAGCTTTGCTTTCGTCAGGCCCAGGAGACCTTGGTACTGGTGCTGTATGGAAACTAGGGGCAGGAAGCAAAGTAACTCCTCAGGACTTAAATAGGTACTCCGGGTAACAACCCTGAAATATATGTCTACCTGTGTGCTGCAGGTGTAGCCCAGCAGCCAAGCACTTGCCTAGCATACAGGAGTGAGGTCCTCAGCGGTTTCCCACCCTCCAAAAACAAAACACTGTCACCCTTTCTTTTTAGGTGGCTTTAGGCTTTTTAAAAGCCCATATACATATACCACTGTGTTGGCTTTTAGCTCTGAGAAAGCTCCTAAGTGGTCTGATCCTGCTATCAATTCAGAAATCCAATTAGACACACCTATTAGGTCATCTCATCTCTACTTGAATGTTTCCAGAGATGGAGAGCTTCCAGCTGGGCCAGGCAACTTATTTTGTGGCCAGACAGCTTCTATGGTTAGGAAATTATTCTCTATATAGAATTCAAATCTCTCTCATTGAAATGTCTGTCTCCTTGTTCTATAGTAACACCTACATGACAATTTTTCTTTCTCACCCACACCATAATTTTTCAGCAGCTTGAAAACAATTATCAGGGCTCCCTAAATTTTCCCATCTGTAAGCTAAACACCTCATTTTCTCAGCCAAATTTTTAGTGATATGGTTTTTATCCCCTTTCAACTCTGCTCACCTTCCCTTAGAATAAGTTATCTTGAGTTCTCTCTGACCCTAAACAAGGTTCTGAGAATTTTACGGAGCATATTAACGGGGGCCTTCCCAGTCAAGCGTGATTGTTAGCATTCTCCACCAGGATATTTTACTTCAACTCATGCCATCCAGGATTAGAATGACTATTTTAGTAACTGTTCTAAACTCAGAAAGAACTTCGGACCCACTGGTATCGCTAGTCCTTTTCCCAGAATAACTGAGTTATTTCACTCCATTCAAGTCCTTCTCATCTCCTTAAAATCAAGGAAACAACCTAGGTGAACAGTTGAGTAGTTAAAATAGATAATCTCACCTCATTTTAAAAAGTGGATAATGTTTACCAGAAACTTTTCAAATGCCAGACATTAATACTGTTCTTAACAATTTTCCAGGTCGAGTAGATGAAAAATGTTATTTCTTACTATTTTACCTGGTAAAAGTAGTTTAAGGCATTTCCTTATAGAATGTCTATGCAAGATTTTTTGTTTCTCTCTCTCTCTCTCTCTCTCTCTCTCTCTCTCTATGTGTGTGTGGTGTGTGCATGTGTGTGTCCCTTTTTTCTGTACTAGAGGTTGAATGCAAGTGTTTCACAATCAACCATATAATAAACACTTTTTATTTATCGTGAGAGAGTCTCCCTAAGTTGTGAAGCTGCCCAGACTCAACTTGATCTCTGGACCCTCCCACCTCAGTCTCCCAGAGTGCTGGGATGACGGATATGGTGCCACCAAGCCTAGTTTAAGGCTAAGTTGGGATTAGAGGACATACCTTGGTTTTAGATCTCTAACCTTAACCTACAGCTAATGAAAACATAGCATACAACTAAGCAGAGAGCTTAAACAGAATCTTAGAAAGATGACTAGGGACTGCAGTGAAAACTTCTAAGGCGCTCTAGTGCCCGCTGAATTTCTACTCAGGGGCCTCGTCGACCCCTGGCTCCAGCAAGGGATCTCTCACACTGCAGACTTCATGCGAGCCAAGCAGAGAGCCAGAACTGGCTCTTTCACTCTGTGGAGCTGGTAATATGACTTCCATCTAGCCACCCGTGCAGGAAACAACTGTAAATACAAATTTATCTTATGTGCACCCCCTAGAAGAGACTTGCACTTTGTCTCTTGACTGAACAGGGAGTAGCTGGATTTATATTCCTGATGATTTTGTTTGTAACCTGTTTTCACCCATCCAAGTTGCACTGTCCTTAGTTGAGGTACTAATTCTGTGGTCATGGGAATGTCCTGAAGTTTAATTTGCATCCTTGAAAGACCCCTTTGGGTTTTTGTGTTTGTATTTTAGGGAAGGGTCTACAGGGTGTTCAGGGTCTCACTACTAGATTGGACTCAGTGATTCACCTGCTTAGAGCCTCCCACGAGATGGGATTACAGGCACAAGCCAGTTTCCATTGCCATCTCAGTGTTCCCCAGGGCTGGAGCTGGCATGGCAGGCCCAGGGATTGAACTCCAGGCCCCTATACCTGCTTGCAGGCACTTTAATCCACTGAGCTATTTGGCTGGCCCTGGAAACACCCTTTGTTACTTAGATGAAATCATCATGTAAAAAATGCAGAGAGGTTTATAATGTTGATTGATTATAAGCATGGAGAATCTGTCAGCTATCTCTACAGAGGTATGTAGACTACATACTGAAAAATAGTTAAATCCCCGTGGATATTTCCAATGGCTTTAGGCATTTGGGAAATATGTAATCTCCAATGTCATTCAATTAAATTATATGTAGCAATGACGGAAGTACAGTAAAAAATCTCCAGAAATTAATGGAAGACTACCCACACAACTTAAATAGCTTTTCACCATTAAAAACTGAAGATCCATTTAGTTCCAACTCCCACTAAAAACATAACTACTAGTTATGATTGTATATCAAATACTGTGAAAATAAGTATTCTTCTGAGTTTTGAGAATTTCAAAAACTTAAGGCTAGTGTACAGTACCAGGAATCTGACTATTTTTCCTGAGTATTTATCTAAATTGTATTTAAATAGTGCGTAGTTTTCTCTGTTGAGTGATTTTGCTTGCATTACAAAACCACGACTGCCACATTCTGGTCATAACCTTGAGGGGTGTGTGTGTGTGTGTGTGTGTGTGTGTGTCTGTGTGTGTGTGTGTGTGTGTGTGTGTGTGTGTATGATAGGGTCTCACTACGTGGTTAAGATTACTCTTGAACTCACTATAGAGAGCAACCTGGCCTTGAACTCACAGTAATCCTCTTGCATTAGCCTCCTGAGTGCCAGGATTCTAGGTGTGCAGCACCATTCTTGGCCACACTGATAATCTTTGACACAGAGAAAGTGAAATGGCTGCCCAAGTTGCCACAGCAAACAGCTGCAGCAGGTAGTTGGACTCACAGTCAAGTGCTCTTTCTGTAACCTCATACTGCCTCCCTGTGGGAATATGGCCATAGTTGACTGAAATCTCTTCACAAGTTTTCCTATCACTGGGCAAGAATCTTAGGATGGCTTATAAACTTAACAACCTATGTTTACCAGCTAATTTGATGACTAAGCAACCTGTCCTAAAGGAAGGTAAAATACTGAGTGTTATTTATTTCATCTAAAGAGGGAAAAATACTTTTTTTATGTATGACAGGCTAGTAAACATCAAGAGTAAAGTTCAAAGACCTTTGTAAAGGAGATATGGTATTATATTTAGTACAATAGTGGAGTAAAAGTCTGCTCTTTCTCTGTTCCTCACTGTGCTTATACAGCCTCTGGCCATGAGCTCCCTCCTTCTCCATCAGTGAGTGCTGGAGAGGAAGTCACACTCACGGCAGGTCAAAACCATGCCTGTCACATTCTGACCATAACCTTGGGGTGTGTGGAGGGCACTATGAGGGCTGCTCAAGTAATATGGCAAATGTTTAAATTTTTAAAATGTATTACATCAAAAGATACATTTCTAGTTATCTCCCCTGGTATACTCCCCATCCCTTCAAACACATACCCCCTCATTCTTGCCATTTGCTAGAATTTCTGGAACTCATTTTATGTGTATGTCTTTAGTGGCCCTGTCCTGGCTACCTCAGTATCCCAAATCAGTTCAAAACATTTACCTTTCATAGGCATTTTGACTTTGGGGAAGAGCCAGGAGTCTCAGATACCAGATCCCCTAGTAAAGAAGATAGATGGATATGCACTGTAATGTTTTTAATTGACATAAATTGCCATAAACACAAATGTAAGCTGCTTTAGAAAGTGACAAAAGCAATGGACAAATGTGTTTAAAGGGAAGGAGAGTATTTTGCATGGCTTGATGACAAGGTGTCTTGTACTGCAAAAAATTTTAAGAGTTTCCACAGTCACCGTGTTTGAACATCCCACATGCACACCTGGAGCGTTCGGTCCTCTCACGACGGACGTTTGCTAAGTCACTGACTGCCACTGGCAGGTGGCTAGGGGAAGGCGGTGTGGGCAGGTGAGGAGGAGACACTTCTGGGCTCTCAGCCTCGGGGCAGGGTGCAAGGCACACTGCCGTCCACCATTCTGTCTTCCCGTCTCTCCAGGGACTCTTTCTGACAAGAGGACCACTCTGTCTCTTCCCACATTTCCAGTACTTTCTCCATTTCCAAACAGTCCTGAGGAGTTCAGAAAGCTTGCTTAAGTTGAGCTTAAATCTTTCTCCTAATTGCTTTCACCCATGTACTGATTCCTGCCCCCTCGGACCCCACATAAGATGTAAATCCAGTCCCCTCTACACCTCAGCCTTGATGTAAGGGAAGAAAATCGCTCCGTCCTTGCTGCCCACTCTGCTTCCACTTGTGTTCCCTCCAGGCTAACTGTCCCACCCACCGTTCATTCCTCCTGTGGAGTCTTTCTGCTCTCAACACCATCCTTGGCGGTGCCTCCTCCCCTCAGCTTCGGATTGTCAGCTTTCTTCATCGTCTCTCTCTGCTTACAGATACTTAGGCAGCTATCAGTCTACCCTACTGTACCGTCACACACACACACACACACACACACACACACACACACACACACACACACACACGAGGTTCTATCAAAACTGTGAGGCTTTATCAGAAATGTTTACCCAGCTGTTGCCCTGAGCGTGTTGACTCTCTCCTGTTGGGACTTTGCTTCGCTTCTGGGTGGGCAGCTGTGCAGGCCTTTTGCTTTCCTGCCTGGTTGCCGAAAAGCACTTTGGAGGATAAGATTGCTTTTGTGTGCCAGAGTTGCTGCATTTCTCTCCTTTTAAGCTCCACAAGGTCCTTTTGGAGCTATTTAAAATACAAATCGTTGAGGTATGTCCCGCAGTCTGTGGCTGTGCAACCCCGTGTGCCGCTTCTCTATCCCACACTGTCAGCTGAAGCTTCAGGGCATCCTCGTGTTTGAGGGAAAAACAATCTGGGCCTTCTGTGTATAGAAGGGGTGAGCATCTAAAGCTCTGTGAAGACAATATGGTGCTTCTATTGATCCGTGTGAGTTGAACATATGGAGACTCGGAGAAAAAAGGCTGCCCTATTTAGCGACCCAGGCTGATGAGAAGGTGTGCTACAGGTCTGTATTCCTCCCAGCATGTGGGCCAGGGCACGCTGGCTCATTTTACTGATGAGTTTCTTGAATCAAGCAGGGCCATCATCTCTTACCAGTTTACAGCATTAATTGAGTTGTGTGAGAAACTCTGCAGGTGCATGCAGGAGAGGAGAGACAACCTGGAAACACAGCTCCCGCTTCCCCAACTAGAGAGACGGGGCAGCAGCCCCTGGAGGATCGGGCAGTGTGTGAACAGGGGCAGCTGTGTGGATGGTCACACAAGGTCAACCCTACAGATGGAGGGAGACATCTCCAGCCCGTAGGAAGGGGGTGCAGATCCCATCTCGTCCCGAACTGTGGAGCTTTTCCTTTTCATTATGGGGACAACATTCCCTGGAGCAGAACTACAGATCCATTGCCCACGAGAGGGTTTTAGTACACATCTTGGTACGTTAAATTAGTATAACTTGGATTTTAAAATATTGAGGCTTTTAGCACATAGCAGTGCTACACAGAGACCATGAGTCAGGAAACTGAAAGCACCAGCTGTCCCGGAAGCACCCAGGGATGTGACCATCGTAGTGGCAGCAGCTAGACTGCTCAGGGGTGGCTTTCAGGACAACCCACTTATTCTGGGACCCAGCACTGGTACAAGTATAACTAAACCCATTTGACTGTTCCTCTGAATTCATCCTGCGTTGCACAGGAATAAATCTTGTTGATTTGGGGTCTTTTAGCCATATCACCTTCTGAAGCTGTATATTTGTAAAATGTAATCTTTAAACCAAGCTAAAATACTAACCACCGGTAAATTTTCCAGAAGTACTACAGCAATACAGTGAGTATATAGTAAGGTATAGACGGCGAGTCACTTGGTTCTTAGGTTTTTGAAGGTATATGACTCACTTGGGAAAGCTAAAGATACATAGATAGGTAAATAGGTAAATGTAAAGATGGTTGGTAATGGATTGATTCCTATCTTCAAATTTCAAATTGTTATGGATTGAAGCAGCCTTACTTGGAAACTCACTATTTTAATAAGCCTGTCCAGTTAACCCAGCACCAGGCTTCTAGGTCCCTGCCTTCACAATATTAACGAAAAGAAGATTGTCTCAAGGGGCCCCAGTTTTCCAAGTTTCTCAAAGGAAGCCAGGAAACCCACTCCAGGATTTTCTCTCCTGTCTTGCTGTCTTTGTGAAGAGGCTCCAAGTTCTACTGTGCACAGTCTTGCCAAGCAGAGTTTGGAGCAGAGTAAATTCCTTTTAGGATTATAGGATTAGGAAGCTGAAAGGTGATTCAAATTCTTGATTAAATAGAAAGAAGGAAACAGGAGGGGATGCTCCCGAGCACTCACATCACTCCAACGTGTTTTCTCTGTAATTAAAGGAAGTGATTGCAAAATATTTGAGAGGATTAAATGCTCAGAGAATATAGTGATCAAATAACATGGGATGCTGTATTCTTTACAGTGATCCCTGGCTTGGCTTTGCACGTGGTTTTGAACTGCTGTCACGTAAATCTCGACACTGAAGGGAAGCTCAGATGGAAATAATATCTGCCATGGATTTGGAATACAGCCCTGGGTAGCAGATTGGGAGAGCCTGGACTGTAGTCTAGAGCTCTCCATAAATTTCTGAATGATGGGAAAATAAAGTATAATGTCTTTATAGCTCAGGTTCTTTATTTTATTCTGTAGAGTTATAACAGTAATCCCTGTAATATTTTCCTACACATTTGCCTTTATTGATATCCACTAATCCAGCAATGCCTTATTGAAAAACTATTTTAAATCCTCTCTAGGACCCAGACAGCAAAATTTTATATAAATAAATAATCATTTATTGAGTGGCTTGCTGATCCCAAGCATTTGGGGGATTATGGAGATGTGCTCTCCCCCCAAGGAGATTATAATTGGGCCTGGTGGGAAAGGAGGCGTCACCATACAGGGATGTGAGAAGTAGGGCTGGGCAGTTTCTGAAGAAAGGTGATGCCTCTCCAAAGGTAAACTGGGAGAGTCTGCCAGGGTGATGCATTTGGGCCAGGTGCTATGGGGCTCATTGGTCAGCAGCGTGGACAGAAAGCTCTCCAGACTTCAGTGCCAAGCAGGTCAGGGTGAGGCTCAGCTGGGGGCTGACTTCAGGGCCTTTCCACCTGCATGGTCCTGGAGGGGCCCCGACTTAGAAATTCCCCTTCTCCCCGCAACTGGGTTTAATGCTCCCATCCTTTCCATATGAGATTCTTTGTCTTTTTTTAACAAGACCCCTCACAATTGCATTATATGTTAGGCTCTATAAACTGTGGAGCTGATCCTGACTTAGACTCTGGGTGCCCTTAAACACATCACTCATCTCTGCGATCTAGAAGGGACCCAGGATCAATTGAAATATCATGAAATAAAATACAAATAGGTACATATTTATATTGTACACAAATATATGTAATGTATATGTAAAATACCATCTTTATAGAAGACACTTATCAGTATTCTATTTGAGAGAAAGGAAGAAGACTAGTGCCGGCTCTTTCTAGGCAGTTGCATTGTCCATTTGGAAGGCCATACATTCTGTGTTACAGTGAGTTGATACTCCCATTGTCCTTTGAAGCATCCACACACTCCACAAATGAATGAGTGTGCCCATCAGGGTATATACATATGTATTTTTAAGAGATGACCATAGCCTGTTGGCCCCTGGACTATATATAGGTTAGAAAATGAGAAGGCAGTGAAAATGAGAACAATAGGCAAGTGATTTTGTAGCTCCAAGCAAGAACAGATAGAGCCATCTGTTAGAAATTCAGGCTCTCATGGCTGGCCTGATAGCTCAGCAGACTAAAGGGCCTGCTTAGGCAGATGGGGGGACCTGGACTTGATCCCTGGAGTGCTGTGGTGGTCCTGCCTCCAGGGTTTATTGAGACAGTGAATGAGACTGGGCGTGGTGGTGCACACCTGTAATCCCAGCACTTTGGAAGCTGAAAACAGGAGAACTACTATGAGTCCAGTCTATGTAGTGAGACCCTGTTATCCCTGTGCACCCTGTGCTAAATATTAAATGAATAAATGAATAAATAAATGCATAAATAAATAAATAAATGCATAGATAAATAAATAAATCAATAAAATTCAAGTTTTCAGATGTTACAATGAACTGGCTACATAAGAGACCAGAGGATGTGGACAGTAGGCTGCATTTCACAAGCTTCTCAGGTGATGCTGATGGGTGGCTCAGGTTTAAGAGTCCCTTCCCCTGAAACACGAATGTCAGATCCGAGAAGACTGGAGTGGTGTGTTGCTCATGGTTGTAAAGGCTTATATTTTTATGCTGCTATACAGCTGTGAGTAGACCTCAATTTTTTTTCCTTCTAATCAATGCATCCAACCAGTGCATTTTTCATAAGCAGATAGCTTTTTAGAGAAAATGTCTTCAGAGGTGGAATTCCCCTCTTCTCCTAAGTATCACTAGCTATTTTATCTGGACTGGGGGAAAATTCATTCATCTTGTATGATGAATTCATATAGGATATTAATTCTCAAAACTGAATCCGCAAACCAGAACCATCAGCGTCAGCTGAATTCTCACTGGACAAGCAGATTCTCAGTCCAGGCCCACTGTGGGACTTGGGCATAGTGCTTGCTCTGATCAGACCTCCAGATCATCCTGGCTGTGCTCCACTTGAAGAATCCCTGTGTTAGACCACCAAGGCTTAATTCTCAGTCCTGCCTGGGAAGAGCTGCCACAGCCATCAGGGAAAATGCAGTAGGTATTAGAAAGATACTCCAACAGCTGGCGGCTGTTACCAGGAAGCATGCTCAACTGAGCCCGCACCTCCCAGTTCTCCTTCCAGGGCCTCTTATGCTCTGCCAGATAATACTAGAGACAAATACATCCTTATTGCTGTCCCTTTTAGAGTTAACATATGAATCCACTGAACTCCACAAGAACAGTAAACTGCACTTGAGTCTTTAATATAAAACACAGAACAAGCCGGGCGTGGTGGCTCACGCCTATAATCCCAGCCCTTAGGAGGCTGAGGCAGAAGGATTGGTGCCAGTTCGAGACCAGCCTGGACTACAAAAGTGAACTCAAGGCCAGCCTCAACTGCATAACGAGACCCTGTCTCAAAAAGACCAAAATAAATAAATAAATAGATAAATAAATAAATAAATAAATAAATAAAATTTAAAAATAAAACAGAACAAATACAGCTTAATTTGAAACCCTGAGAAAAGTCAGCATCTTGTCTTGAATTAATCATGTTACTGCAGTTTTGCTCAGTTTCTTTTGGAGGAATTAACTGTCTCTCATTGTAAGAGATACTTCCTTCCTATCCCGTGTTCTGCAGGATGAGAAGCAGCTCACTCCTCACCGTATGTAGGACTATCTGTCGTACACTCTTCCATCTCGTCTGGGATGAGACTGGACTTTCTTGCCTTTGTTAAGCAAGGGCAATCATGATGAAGTGTATAAAGGAAATGTAGCCAGATAGACTTTGGGCAGTCTAACTTTTGGGGCCAAACAAACTCATGTAATGAATACAATATTTTCCTGATTGCATCCTTATAATCATCTTTGACTGCATCTGAATGACTTCTGGCCCCTAAGCAACAGGGCTTCAGCTCATAATCATATGAGGGGCATCTTCTATGTCTCAGCCGAAGCTTTAAGAGTGGTAGAAGGTAAGAGATATCGGGGAGGAGGTGAAGCAAGGCTCTGCCTATAGCACGTAACTCACTCAGTAGGACAAGAACAATCCTGGAGACTTCAGGCATCATGTTCTGCATCAGACTCTGTCTTTCCTGTCACAATGAACATTATAAGATTTGTGCTTATATACATTGTGGGAATAAGCTACATGGAGAGAATTGATGCTGGGCTGATCCAATCTGTAAGAATTGTGACTTGGTCAATTAGAAATACTACCTAGGCAAGGCCGGCAAGATGGTCCAGCCGGTCTAAAGCTCCTGCTTCAAAAGCTTAGTCAACTGTAGGGATCGCAGTTCCATCCCTGGCACCACATACTACACTGGGCCTGTCCCCAGGGCAGTCTGGCCAGCCATAATATAAAAATAAATAAAGAGAAATATCACCTAGGCAAGAAGGTTTGTAAGAATGATGCCATTAAAGATGCCATCCTTCTTGTGCTCCTTCTCTATCAACTTTCTATATTTGTACATCTTTGTGCTTCCCTTGCACAGTTTTGGTCTCCAGGGACCAACTCGTGGATGGAAGGTATTTATGGAGCTGCTGGTTCAGTGTGGTGGCTACTGCCCATGGATGACTATCTGAGTGAAATTAATTAAAGTCCAATATGATTTAAAAGTATTACATAATGCTAGGCACATTTCAAGTACTGGCTCATTAGCTTGATGTGGCAAGTAGCAACTGTACAGAACAGTGTCTATGTATAATTTCTCAGGACTTCAGAAAGCTCTGTTAAACAGTGCTGCTCTAGATCTCTCTCTCTTCCCTCCCTCCCTCCCTCCCTCTCTCCCTTCATCCCTCCCTCTTAACTTCCTCCCTTTTCTGCTATAATCTATGATGTCTTCTCATGTGTGTTCTTCCTATCATCTTCAACTAGCGCCTATATCATAGAACTTTTATACATAATATAAAACCACTATGCCAAAATCGTGTGGTGTTTGTATACTTTAGTTCAATTATGACTGTAACTAGATTGGCTAGAAGCTCTTGCAGGTTGGCTTTTAAATATCAGCTGGTGGAAGAGAACATTGCGGTGTGGACACAAGACTGGGAGGGCCAGGGCCACGTCCAGTCAGACTTTCCAGTTGCCAAAGTCTACGTGTTATCTAGGCATTTTCTAAGCAATTCTACTTTAAAAATTATTCAAAAATATAGAAAAATTGAAAGAATAATACAATGAATATCTATATGCCCTCCACTTAGATTGAAATATGACCAATACTTGTCAAATTTTTAAGATTTCCTAACTCACTTGAAAAGTCCATTGCAAGCAACGTGGGTATTTATTGCTGGCCACAGCAGGGTGTACCTCCTAAAACCTAGAGCGCTGGCTTCCGCAGCCGCATTGCCATGACACACACACACACACACACGTGAGCGCCGATCACACTGAGTTGAGCATTTGCTGACATTAGATCCTCTGATGTGCGCTTGGTCCTTCTCATCTGAAAACTTGGGTTTGAGGAGTACCATGAGGGCTCTTTCTGCCCTCTGTGCAGAGGAGTTCCTGTCTTATGTGGATCCATCTGCTGAGCCCAGTAACTGGGCCATTGTGTCTTCTCTCGGGTGCCCAGATACGTCAGGGAATGGTGTAGACATAGATCACTATCTAGTATTGACAACGTGGATTTCCTTTGCTTAGCAGGGAGACCTCTCTTGGTCAACATACAGCCACTCTGTGAGAGAGCCTGGAAACCAAACTAAGGAGATCCCAAAGGGACTTAGAGGGAATGATTGTGAGAAAAAGAACAAAGATTATGAGATGAGGCACAAAATTATGAGAGAAAGATTATGAGGGATTGTGAGAGAAAAAAATAAAGAAATGTAAGGAGCAGTCCTTGCCCTCAGCAAGTCCATATGAAACAATAAATTCTTCATGGATATTATCATTGTAACACCTGTCACGTTAGGGATCTCATCCATGGTACCAAGTATAGAGTAAATAACAGTAAGTGCTTGTTGATATTAAAACCTCATAACAAGCATCAGAAAAAAATGTCATCTGATGTTCCACAATAGATGCACAATAAATACCATTCTAGTTAAATTGAATTGATTTATGAATCCTTTGCCTGGAAACTCTGGCACTTATCTGTGATGCTTATTTGATAGTTTGAAGATGGTACTTATGGGGTCAGGAGTTATATCTTCTAATTCTTATGCTTCATAAAACTGGCATCAGTGTTGGACCATAGCAAGCCAGCCATATGCATTTGATAAATGAAGTAAGAGTGAAAGCGTGAATGAATTAAAAAAGAATTGAGTTTTAGAGACAAGAATTACGATTACATTAGAGACCAGATTTAGTGTGGGCAGGGTATAAGATTAATGTCACTGCTGCTTATAAAAAAGGATAAAGAGAGGAAATTGATGACACCCCCATGCCTAACCTTTTCTATTTATGGCTAAGATTTGTAGCCTCCTGACAAGAGACACACATGCAAACATCATACAAACAGTTTCTCTTTGTTGTTACATGCCTGGGAGTCAGTGCTCACTAGCTTTTATTTTCAGGAGTATACACTATTGTTTATTTTCACTTAGAAGACCCTAATTTTTTGGACACCATGATGTTGATTTAAATGTCCTCCTTAGTGTTTTTCTCATTGTCAAATGGTGCCAAGCTGATTATAAATGAGGTTGCTGTTCTCCAAAAGACACCTCTCGAAAGTTAAGCCCAGTTTTTCCATAGTTAGCAAAAGTCCTGGGATCATATTAGAAAAGGTTGTACCAGACTGAGTTGGACCGGCTAGCAGCTCACTGGGGCAAAGGGCTGATGGTTTGCATAGCTGGGGTAGACAAGTCTGATGTGACAGAGCCACAGGCATCTGGGCTTCTGGTCGACCAGCAGCCCTCCAGAGACTGGGCAAGCCAGGCTCCTTCCATCAGGTGCCTGTGCTACCTGCGAAGGTCTCGTCCTCTCCCACCATTTGGGCACAACAACAAAATGGGAGAGGGAGAAGCAAGGGATCTCATGCCACCGGTTGACATTCCCTCTGTAGGCCACATCTGACTGGAAGGTTTCTGGAAAGCAGAATCTAACATTATGCTCAAGAAGGAACTGGACTTCTCACACAGAGTCGGCCATGCTTGACAGAAAGTGTCAAGTGAATTTAACATAAAAAGAATAAAAGAAAAGGGCCGGTCCCTAGAGTAGAAGTGTCAGGGTCCACAGGCAGAGAGGCAGGAGTTCCAGGAAAGCACACCAGCCCAGTCAGCTGGAGCCAGTCTCTGTGCACCACATTTAAAGGGAACACTTAATGCCAGAAGGAACAGAATGAGACCGTAGGAGTCTGGAAAGTATGTCCTGGGAGAAGAGATGACTGGAATCGGGACATATGTCCTAGGTGGGAGAAGTTCAGGAACATTCTGAGATTACAGAAGATCTTCTGAAAGAAGAATTTAGCTTGTTCAACTGCGTTCCAGAAGGCTGAACTGCTAACTTCTCGAATGCAACAGCAAGCAGAAACATTGAAAGCAGACCCCGGACTTGGAGTTGGAGGCAGATACACTTATATCAACAGGCACTCATCAGGATCAATCCCTGGAATACCAGGCCCTGATCTCTGGTGGTCTAGGGCTCCTGTGAGATAAGCAAGCAGGAAGTGTGGAGATGGAAAGGCTTGTCCGTTGGGGATGGGTCTGTACGGTGTGTGTCACAGTGACCCACTGTTTCTGAGACAAGAGCAACTGGACCTAGAATAGGAACTTACCTGGGCAGCTAAGAAACTGGTGTTCTGGCCTGGGAGTGTGCGTGTGCCTGTGCGTGCTTGCGTGTGTGTGTGTGTGTGTGTGTGTGTGTGTGTGTGCGTGTGTGTATGCGCACACGTGCGTGTGTGACATTTTCTGCTGCAATAGAATATGGTATTATGTAAAAGACATAAACCACTCATCTTCTCAGTTCCTGGTATTATGCCTAATGCATTACAGATACTCAGTCACTATGCTTAGGTGGAATTAATTAATTAATTAATCAATTAATTGTCAGGACCCGGGTTTCAGTTCTTTATCCTAAGAGAATCCCTGAGAAGGAAAAGGGCTTCCCTACCAAAGGCACTGAAAACTCCTCAGCGACCACACCAGGGATGCTGCAACCCTGACACCACCAGGGGCAGGGGGCAGGAGCGTGGCCTGCCACAGCAGCTTAGCACGCAGTATCCTCTTCTCTAGCCTTTCCACCTCTGATCCTAGGACTCTTTATCTCAGATCAAGCTTTTGAAAGGCCACCGTGTCACAGCGGGTTTCACCGTCCTAGCCAACATCAACACAAGTCCCACAAAAACAAATGGACTTGGAAAACGGTCAGAGAGTTGTTTACTCAGAACTGGACACCGCCTTTGGAAGCTCTTCCTCGCCGCTTGCCTCCTTGCCAGGCTTTGCCAGATGCCAGAACTGCATCTGCACAGCCTCGGAGCTGCACAGCCCTCACGCAAGGCGCAGGCACCACCACTGGTCAGGTCACCCGCGGAGCACCCTTCCCTTTTCCCACAGCCCAGGAGCAACCCTGCTGACAGGAAAGGTCAGCCTCCATGTGACAAAATTCACCAGTGCTGCTCAAGAGCCATCTTAGCTTTTTGTGCATGGGGTCATTAACCCCAAATAAAGATTCCAAGAAACACTGAAAATCTTTATGTTTCCAGCTGAGTCTGAAAACAATGTGATTCTTGGAACTTCAGAGGAGCCTGAGACAGCACAGTGCTAGCATTACGGACTCCAGGAAAGGCTTGGCATGGACCTTCTTTTTGTAGCAGTGGCCTTTGCAACCAGTAACGTGATGAGGGTCTGTCTTCTCTGCATGTCTGTGCTGTTCTACATGTTCTTAATGATTTTTTGGTGTAGCTAGTTTATCAGCTGAGACACGGAGAGAGAGAAAGTCCGGCAAAGATACTGTTAGAAAAAAACAAAATAAACAAACAAACAAAAAAAACAAACAAACATTGCTCGTGTCTTGCTTTCCAGACATGAAAAATCAGGAATAGTGGGACAGATGGGAATGCAAACGCAGTCTTCAGATGAGACAGGACAGATGCAGCTGAGAGTGTCTGGTGTGAGCAGTGCTATCCTGAGTGCCAGGGGCTTCGCTGAAGCAGTCAGGGACAGGAAAAGGAAAAAAAAAGAAAAAAAAAAAAAAAAAAAGCATAGTTTGTGCCATGGAAAACCACATTTTTGAAAGGAAAAAGAAGCCAGATGTGGTGTGTGAGTCTGCAATCCCAGCGCTCTGAGAGGCTGAGGCAGGAGGATCGCCAGTGTGAGTCCAGCCCAGGCTACTACTTCATGAGAACTTGTATCAATAGAAAATAAGAAAAACAGGGCTGGGGATGATGTCACTCAGTATAAAAGCCGTGGGTTCAGTAGCTAGTGCTAAGGGGGAAAAAAGGAAGAAAGAAGAAGAGAAAAAGAAGTGAACTGGTTCAAAATAACATAGGATGGACTACAGGGAGCTAGAAACTAAAACTAAAATACTTAGATCACCCTCGAGGTACTTGCTTGTAATTCTCCTTGCTTTAGTATGAATTCGAAATGCTAATGAAGAGGAAAAGAACTCAGCTAGCTTGTAGAAAAACTAGTCACAATGAAAGCAGGGACATCCACGAATTTAAGAAGCGACCAGTTGGGTCCAGTTGTGCTGGGGAGGCAGATCCCTGACCGCAGCATCATGGTGGCTCTCTTAGGGTTTTTTGGTTTGTCTGTTTGTTTTTCTAAAATATTATAGACGAGGTGAAACTACACAGGTTTTTAAGCATGTGATTTAGCGTTGTTCAGTGTGTTACATTAGATCCTGCTAACTTTAGAACATTTTCTTCATCTTCCAACATGAATCTGAGCTAAGCTCTCGGTCATTTTCTATCTAACCTACTCCTCTAGTGTCTGCAACCACTAACCTGCTTGCTGTCTCGTAAATTTTCCTGTTCTGGAAAATTCATAAAAAATGGAAAGGCTTTCTGAGTCTACATGTGGTGACATGTTGTGTGTGGCTTTTTTCACTTAGCATAATAATTTTTACACTTAGTCAGGCAGTGCTATGCATCACTACCTTCTTTCTTATTCATGGCTGAGTAATATTTCACTGTATGGTTATACAATATTTTATTCGTCCATCCATCACTTTGCTGACATTTTTTAAAATTTCTGGCTGCTATTGGCAATGCTGCCATCCATATCCATGTAAAAATTTAGAGATGAGCATGTTTTCAATTCTAGTGGATATACATAGAGGAGCAAGAGTTCTGTGTTATATAGTAATTCTGTGTTTAACTCTTGTGAAGAACTTCTAAACTGTTTCCAAAGCATCATCTCATCGTATCTTCTCAGTGGGGCTTCAGTTTTATCTATCTTCACCATTTGCTATTACTGTCACACTGCCACATACAAAGTAGCATGTGATTGTGACTTTTTGCTTTGTTCTGTTTTGTTCTGTGGTGATGGAGAGTAGGCCCAGTGCCTCACACAGGTGGAGCAAGCGCTCTACTGAGTGCTCGCCTGCTGAGGGGCAGCCCTCTTTTACTTCTTAATGATACAGTACAGGGCCTACAGGGTCTTACCACACAGATCAGACTCGTAGTGATCTTGTTTTCAGCCTCCCAAGCGCTGGAGTTACAGGTGTGCACCACCATGCCTACTCTCATTCCTAGTCTCAGTACACCCTGGGGGCAGGGCTGGCATGGCACACCAGGCATGTAAGCCAGGTCCCTGCATCTGCCTAAGCAGACGCTTTAGCCTGCTGAGCTATCTGGCTGGTCTTGCCCCGTTTTTTGTTTCTTTGTTTTTGTTTTTGTTTTTGTTTTGTTTTGTTTTGTTTAACTTCTTACTGAGTGGCCCTGGCTGACCTCCACATGGGGACCTTCCTGCCTAACCCTCCTGAGCTGATGGAGCTACAGGCTTGTGCTGCTTTACCTAGCTTATGGTACTTTTAATTTATATTCAATTACTAATGGCATTGAGCATCTTTTCCTGTGCTTGCACCCTTTGCACTTTTGGGGAGCTAATGGAAAAATCAAATCTTTCCTGTTTTTCATTGGACAGTACGTCCTTTTATTGTCAAAAGTCAACAGGCAGTAACTGCACAGATTGGCATCCTGACAGCCCACTGGATCTGCTGATCTCTGTGCCCCCGGTTATGCCAGTGCCTCCCTCATGATTGTGAGAACTTGACCATCAGTTTTGAAATTCAGAAAGGCGAGTCCTCCAAGTAGGTTTTCCTCTTTCAGAACTGTTTTAGTTATTCTCAGTGCCTCGCCCTTCGGTCTGAATTTTAGGGTCAGTGGGTTAATACTTGTAAGAGACTCAGTTTACTGCAGCTTTTAGCTTTAGACACGGACAAACCATGTTGAGAAACTTGTGGAGTCCTCCAGAAATATGAAGCTGCTTTAAGTGTGAAAAGTGCTAATTTCGGTCTGCTTTGATAAATGTTTAACTTACATAATTCAACCCACTTGAAGTCTCATTTTGAGAAATAAAAGAAAGAGGGAGAGATTCTTTTCTCCTTGCATCAAACTGTCTGGTGGCCGTCCTGTCTCTGGTGACATCCCCCAATTCATACAGGGACTACAGGGCCCCTCTCTTGCAGTCACAGAGATCTAGATCTGAAAAGGAAAGCAGTCTTGCTCCCTGAGGGTGGGGC
The DNA here is from genome assembly GCA_004027025.1 of Myocastor coypus. Taxonomy (NCBI): domain Eukaryota; kingdom Metazoa; phylum Chordata; class Mammalia; order Rodentia; family Myocastoridae; genus Myocastor; species Myocastor coypus. The sequence continues at coordinate 106,825 of PVJA010000005.1, read as the reverse complement.
GGGGCTCCTGCCAGAAAAGAGGAAAGGAAGGAGGACTGTAAGGAGGAGGAACAGTGAGAACGGGAATGTCTGGGGCAGTGGGCAGTGCCTGGAGAAGTGGCTGGCAGTGCTTGGTCCCTTGGGCACTGGTCAGCGTCCGGCTGCATGGAGTGGGGGCGGGGTGTGCTCCCACCCAATAGCCCACATCTGAGTGCACGGGCGCCCATCAGCCTGCTGAGCCTCCTGGGTGCCTTTTACTTTGCCTGTGACCCCCACATGTAATCTAGAGTGGCGAGAACACCTGGCCAGTTCCGGGGGTGTGCGCTCCCTCGCTCGAGCTGCCTCTCTGAACTTGCTGCAGTGTACCAGCGTCCTCCTGCTGGCCTCAGGGACCTGGAGCTGACAGCAAGCCCACCACAGCTCTTGGCCTCCCGGCTATTCATTGTGAGTGACGCTGCCATTGCAGTAGTCTTAGCCAACACTTACGGGATGTAGGTAGGGCATGTGCCCCACGTGTTGAGACCATATTACTTAGTTATCACCGCAGCCCCATAAAGTTGGAACAGTTATTATCATTGCCTCTTCTATGGATGACAAAACTGAGGCAAACAAGTTATGTCTCTTCAAAGTCATTCAAGAGTTAAAGGCGGCATGTCTAGAATTCATCTCAAAGGTGTCATGGTATAGGAAGTCACCCTTTTCCTTCCTTTTGTCTTTTTTATTGACATGACAGTCTCTATTAGAGGAATCACAAGTTATCCCATGGTCCTTTGGAATTTAATGCCTCTGAAAGGCAAAGGTTTAATCCCATTCCTTCAAAGTCCTGTCTTTCAAGATTCTTGGGAATCATACTGTACCTTCCTTTCCCCAAACTTCTGTCACAGTTTTAAGGAAATCAGCACTTAATTCCAGAACGCAGATGGGTTTGCCTAAGACCCCCTAGCCTCCTGGCTTCCTGGCATCACCAGCCATGCCCCAGTGAGCTCTGTTCTTCACCAGGAGTATTTATCCTGAGCATTCAGTTGTGTATACAGATGTGCCTGCCTACTTACATGCCCTTCAGGATGTAATCTGCCACTGCCACTGGCTCTGTGGGATAATCACGAGATATCATTTGAGGATGGAGAGCAGAAAGAGACAGATTGAAGAGGGGGCCACAGAGTGAGGGGATGGAAAAATAAGGTTTCCTGCGCACAGCTGTTCTCTAAGTGTCCTCTGGGCCAAACCTGCAATTGACTTGCTTTTCCCAAACCTTTCTATCTGAAAAGAAATCAAGACGACAACGAAGGATGCTATTGCATAAGTGAGCAGAGCTCACACCCTGTGGCCATATACTGCTTCTTCTGTGTAAATTGAGCCAAATTAGAACTGCCCCGTATTTGGTAGTGATCTCGCCAGAGCAAAAGAGCTGTGTCCTCAGATGTGTGAAGCAACCACGTGCCCTGCCAGGGTACAACATGGGGCCTCTGTTAGAGGAGGGCCTTGTGTTACTCATTAGCGACTTACTCTTCTTACAGAAATTCTATCTCTTGTCCTATTGGACTGAAAGCTGGTGGGGAGTTTCTTGTATTTTGTTTTGTAAGCATTATATGAAATCTGGTTTTATTGTATGTTGTTGATAATTTCTACTTTTAGACCTTTTCTGCTGCCTCCCCACATGAAACTTGGTCTCTGATTCCTGTGTCTACAGGCCTCCAGTGGCCCCTGGCCCCACACTCCCGCAATATCCACACTATGCTACTCAAGCTTGCTCAAGTTGCAGGGAAGGTGAGGCCAGTGACCTTGTGGATATCACTTCATTTTCCTCAGATCCTTGTATTTGTACGTGTGTCAGTATAGTGCAATGCAAGCTGTCTGGGGGTGTTATTTCTTTGAAAAGAAGGGAAGAGTGAAAGACGTTTTCCATACAACAGAAGGCTCATTATTCCTGGCCCAGAATTAGAGGTGAGAGGAGTTCCTGACCTAAAAAGTTTGCCTCTATAACAAGAAGCATTTTCATCTAAAATGATCACTGTCACTTTCTCCGGGATATCTGTAGTTCATTGAGACTTTTTTTACTGAAATAGCCACTACTCTTCATGCAGAACTTGCTGTAGGGTCCGTAGGGTGTATAGGTAACAGAGCCTTTAAAGTTGAGAGGCCCTTAGAGAATGGCTACTCAGGCTGTTCATCCTACAAATGATGTTCTTCCCTGAAAAGAACAAAAGAGATTTCAAAGAATACAAATTAGAATAAAAAGATCAGACCCTGGATGCCATGATCCTACTGGCTGCCAGCCACCTATCTCTAGGGGATCATTCAAAGTCATGGGAAAGATACCCCTCTCTGCATCTCTATTGGGTGCTCTCCCCATTCTGCTTCACCTGCTTAATCTCTGATAGCACTGCCGCTCTTTCTCATGAGGCCTTTGGAATCCACCAGCAAGAGTGCCCATTAGAGAGAGTCTGCTCTATGTAACTCACCACCCTCTATAGCTATTGGGCAGTAAAATATTCAAGTAGTATTTGCCAATGCACAACTGTGTGCCGGGACTAGGACACACATTATGGAGGTGGAGCAGATATGGAAGACTTAATGTTATCGTAAAAGAGTTTAGACAGTGATAGCAGAAAAACAACCACGCATGCATGTCCTCAGTCACACTCTCAGAAGTGCACAAATTTTAAGAGTGACAATTATTATGTGACAGATTTAAAAGGCTGTTCTAGAGATGTTGGAAAAATTAACTCTTCTAATATGGGTGAAAATTTGGGGCTATTTCAAAGAAATTAGCATTGATGTTGTCTTTCAAGTATGGGTCAAATTGACTCTTAAAAGCTTTTTTCTAGATGGTGTGTTTATTGTTTAATCAATGTTTGTTTCCATCCTCAACTAAATTAGAAGCTGTCCAACAGAGGTCATGCTAATATCTATAGTGATAGCTCAGTGTGTGTTTGTGGAAGTGCTCAGTTTACTGGATTCTCCTAGAACTCACAGTGGTGCTATCCATGTAGAGATAAATATTAACTGAGTCTGGAATAAAGCATATATATTTTGAAATCAATGTTGCTGATTGCCTTCCTTCTAGAAGTCTGTTTTATTTTTCGGTGACTGACAAGAACTCTTGCGTAGATATTTATAAGGTAACTTTTCTTTATGGAGCTCTCTGTGTTCAGAAGGTTCCTCTGCATGTACTCAGGATACAGTTCTCAGCAGGTCCCTCTTCTCTACGCTCTTCCTCTCTCTCCTCTCTCCTCCTCCATCTGTCCTGACAACTAGCTTTTCTCTCAAAGATATCCAAGAACTCAGTGGAAATGGGTGGTGTCTGTGTTGTCCCAGGGCTCTGAAGCTCAGGCCCTGGTGCTTCATTTCACTGTCAACAACCACAAAACTAAAGGTTTCTTCCCTGGGGTTTTGGCTTTTGGCCCAGAGGAACTGAGTTCTGAAGCCAGGGAGCTGGAGCTTTTAAAAGAGAGGAAGATGATGTTACCAGAGGAAAATTACTGCTGTGAGTTATGCTTTGACCCAGCTCTGAGATACAATTTGCCTGAACCCAGGAGGTTGCGGGAGGAGTATTCCTCCACAGATGCAAATTGATGGGCCTCTGCCTCTATGCAAGTTAAGCTTTCCTTGCTGTAACAGAAACTCACAGAGCAAATGACATACAGGTAGAAGCTATGTTTTTTTTTTTTTTTTTTTTTTTTCTTTTTCCTTTTTCCCTTCATCAAAGAGGTCTAGGAGTAACAATAGCATGTGACTAGTGTGACTGTTTCATCATATCCCAGGCCAGGGTCTTCTTCTCGCTGTCCTTCTGCTTTGTCATCCTTAGATCAAGGCTTCTTGCTGCCAGGGTACTGTGTGACTCAAGGGTGAAGTCTCTTATTGAAACTGTGAGTCCCATGAAGCTCCCAGGAAAAGGGCTGTGTGAATGGGGTGCAGAACTGCTTTCCTACAAGTGAGTGGGGTTAGGACTGCAAGGTGGGTATGTCTCAAACTTGCCCCCAAGGATTTGGGACTGAAAAGTAGAAGGAGATATGCGCCTAGAAGGTGGACAGAGGCTGGGAAAGGCCTTCTCTGCACGGTGGCCAGGACCAGAACCAAACCATGGGCCTCTCCTGGCTGACTTTATCTGTCCTGGTCAGGGGCTCTGGGGACCACTGGCACAGTGAGTGAGTGAAGTGTGTTATCTCAGCCTTGGAGTGAGAGCGGGGTGGACACCGATGCATCTGTGTGCTACCAGACATCAGGGAATCAACCTTAGTGGCCAGAGCCGGCTGCGTAAAGGTCACCCTGACACCACACTATAGCTGAGCCCATTCCATTTTTAGTTACCAGGGAGGCCTGGCTTTGCTGGCTTGCTTTTTGGTGTCATCATGCTCCTCTCCTTTCTCTTCCTTTTGCAATACAAGATGTGGATGCCATTCTGATGAGCTTAAAAAAATAAATAACAAGAGCACTCAGGAAGAGTGCGCTCAAAGCTGACCTTTTAGTGTCTGAAGCATTTGTCCTTAGATAAGGAATAGATTTTAGATTTGGTATAGAGCATCTGGAGTCCTCAAAACAATCAGAAATCCCTCTTATCATCCCTACCCCAGCCCAAGACGTCACTTTCTTTTATGTTCTTTGTATGTGGCTCCTTTTGCATGTTTTACACAGACATCTTTTCAAAGCAATTTGGGTGTAGTGATTAACCTGAGCTGGAGGTAGCCATCTTTTTTTAGAGTGGCACTGATAATTATGTATTGATTAGGAACACACTTGCTTAGGATTGAACTTGAACGTGACAAATGAGGCCATGCCCTGCCTTGAAAGAACTAGTTTATTCTAAAAGCAGCACAGAGTGCATTTAAGCTATTGGGGAAATCACATGTCATATTTTGATTTGCCATTTCAACATCACAGTTTGAAGTTTGATTTTTAGCTTAGTTTCCAGTTCACTCTGTTTTTCTCTGGGCATGATCAAAGTCACATTTTCTTTATATGACAATGAAAGATTGGCAGTAAATGAATGGATTTGACATTCTCTTCACTTTTTGAGTGACTGTCACCTTTTAGAGTCAAATAGAAGGAGACACATTTCATCGAAGAGTCTGTGTAGCTACGTGATCGTGGGAAGTGAAAGGGAGAGGTGAGGGTAGATGCTATTGGTAGCTACTGAGCTGTTCTGATTTGGAACTGAAGTGAGATTTTCAGAAGACTCAGATCTCGAAAGAGCCTAAAAGTTCATCGTGACCAGCTCTCTCAAGTCGGACAGCAAGTTATTGAGCAACAGATATGGTACTTGAACCTGGTGTTTAGTTCCCAGTGCGTACTCAAGACAGTGACCCTTCTCTGCTGTCACCCCAAGCCTGGCCCCAGATGTCTCTGCAACTGGCCCAGGAGAGAGCTCTGCTTTTCCTAATCAATACCCTATCTTAACTTTTATGTAGACAACACAAAACAGTCTTAAAATATAAATGACTCAGGGTGTGACTGAAGTTACTGCAGCAATGCGAGCATGAGCATCACTGTGGAAATTCATGATGATGAGATCTTATCTGCGATAGCCTTAGTGTAGGGATCAAAGATGCTGGGCATAGCAGGGTGTTCTGCAGAGACAGTGTCAGTGTGGAGAAGTCCCTGCCTGCTCCGTTTTCCCTTATCCATTATGGTCCAGAGAGCAGCTCTGCAACCAAGAAATATAACTAAGAACTGATTCCCAAAGGATATATGGTGTTTCAGGGAAGAATTACAAATATTTCCCTCCAGCCAAAAGGACATTTGTATCAAGTAGAGTGTACAAATCACTCAACTAACCAGAGAGTCAATTGATAAGCGCACGTAGGGTATTAGCAGTGTACTCAGCCACTTACTGAGAACATAAAGGAATGTAAGGGAAAACATGATCTCGGTCCTCAAGGACCTCAGAGCATTGTTTAAAAAGAAAAAGATAGAAACACATATAAATGATGCCAAATAACTGGAGTACTGTTAAAAGCAGGTAGATGTTGGAGACACAGAGTTAGAGATGAGTGATTGGGGAAAAGTACAGAAAGCTCCAGGCAAGCACCAGAACCAAGCTTCACCTGAGCAAAACGTGCTTCAAAGCTCACAAGCACCTGTGACCTCTTCTGCTTGCTCTGAGCAGAATGCTTCATGTCCTTGATCTTGTGCTATCCTCCTGATAACCCATAGGTGACTGTTACAATGCTCAATGCATAAATAGTTTTTTCCATCTTATATCACGAATAAATACCAGTTAAGATCCAAATCAAAGACAAAACCAATTCCAAGACATTTTTCTTTGGAGCACTGTTTTTCTTTTCAAAATATCTTATTAAAGCTCCTCTTGGAAAGAGTGTTCAAACAAACACATATTTCTCTTTTTCTTTTTTTCTTATGTGTTTGGAACAGAGTCTCACAGCTCAGACTCATAGTGAGCCTCCTGTTTCAGCCTCCCCAGTGCTAGGATTGTAGGTGTGAACCACTATGCCCAGACTCAGTCTCTGGCTCAACAACCCGGGGCCAGGACTAGCATAGCATATGGTGTCAAGGATTGAACCCTGGTCTCTGTACTTTGTCTAAGCAGGTGCTTAGTCCACGGAGCTATCTTTTATCTCTCCAGCCCTTTTTTATGATTTATAATTTTCATGTTCACTAGAGTTTGTATGATCAAGAATGCTGACTCCATGATGGACTGTTCAGTGATGGGGGATCAGAGAAAAACAACTGGATGATGCTCACCGGTTTTTTCTTCCTTCCTTCCTTCCTTCCTTCCTTCCTTCCTCCGTTCCTTCTTTCTTTTCATTCTACATGTAGTTAGCCAGTTCTTCTCAAGCACTTTTGTTCTAAGCATGGTTTATATACGAAATTTTACACTGAGCCAGGACCTCAAATGAAACATGACCAAGTGTCCCCCTGTTGGGGAGCAGAGACGGCAGAAACTACTGCGACATGGAGAGCATAGTTTCTGGGCAGTGATTATGAGATCGGATGAGTCCTGCACTATGTCTAGAAACCCGTATGAAATTCCCAACTTCATTGTTAATTCTCACAACCTCAGACAAGTCATGCGAACTTTAAGTGCTAGGGTGTCTTCATGTGTAAAATGTGGCTGATCTCCCCATCCCTTGTCAATGTCCCAGGAGTGCTATTTGGAAGTGTGAGAGATAATGAATGTGGAAACTTCCAGAAAATGTAGACCTTCCCCCAGGCCTGGTGCTACATACCTGCCAACCAAGCTCGTTTCCTGATTTCCCAGACCTCATTCATCCACCCATGGCTAGTATCCAACTTGGCAAAGCGTTGACTTTACCATGCCATATTAATTGACTGTGGGGAACTCAATTAGAGAAAGAAATTAATAGTCATAATTCTTTGGAAGTAGCCCCATTCTCTGGGAGACTCCCGGATGTCCCTCTCAGTAGACGTTGGTAATGCTCAGGAAACTTCATGGGATAGAAAGAGCTTGGACCAGGACTCCTGTGAGATAGCTAAGCTGGCAAGCCTTTCTCATTAGGCTTCAGTTTCCATATTTGTCAAACAAGAGAGTGATTAGACTTACTTGGTTGTTTCTGAGTGGTGCTTTCCAAGTGCTTTGTAGGGCCCATGCTGGGGTCACTGCCTAGGGAGAGGTGATTTGGTATAAAATGTTTGGAAGTGTTTCCAACTCTCTGATCCCAGGGTGACTTAGCTGTTGCCTCCATTTTTAATTCTCCAAGTGAGATTGCATTGCAGCTAAGGGGCACAAAAGCTTTAAAAAATTCCTTTGTTTTTCTTAGACCTGGGGCCAAGCGATATCCAAATACCTAACATAGGGTTCTTTGATCCGGTTAATGAGTGAGATACCTTTCATCTCCTTCTCTTCTGTGCATGCAGGTGTGAAGCAAGGCCTCAGCCTCTGTGCATCCCCACACTCTCCCAGCAGCAAGCGCAGGTCCCTTAGCACTCTTGCTCGCCCTCTCCAGTTTGTCCCAACCCTGCTAGTCTGCCTCATGCAGAAGTGGCCGTGAGATGCTACGGATCTCTGCGCCCTCAGTTTCTGCACTCAGAGCTGCTGCCTGTGTCACCTCTGGGGCACTGGATTTCAAGTGAAGTACTCAAATGTGCACCATGACTTTAGAGATTACCAGGTGCTGGGTTTGGAGAAGGAAGCAGCAGACAGAAAGCTGCCTGGACCTTTGTAGGCATGCTGTAATGGTCCTGAGTCTCATCTGAAGACCATCGTTTCTCACATACTCTCACATGGTCTTGCTCGCCTTGGCCAGCCCGAGCACTCTGTACTTGGTTTGTATTTCAGAGGGCTTAGTAAAGTAGATCAGATGTATGAAAGCCTTACTCATTCCCAGAGCTAGTGAGCCATCCATGTTTTTTCTTCTCAATAAAAAGTTGTCAAAAGTGAACCCAAGCATAGTATACTTCTAAAGAGACAGCCTTGGACAGCCCTTGGGACAGCCTGAGCCTCTGCATACCCAGTGTTTATACTTGGACCTGCCATCTTGCTCTGCACACACAAGTGTGAAGCAAGTTTCACTGGACTCCAACTAGTATCCCAGCCTGAGGAAAAGGCACCGAGGCTCACTGGAGACACCTGGAGTTTAACACCTTCCAGCCAGCCCTTCTTTGTCTCTGAAGGGCTTTGCTTCAGCTGCCCGGTGAGAGGCCTTCCAGGAGAGCATCCCGCTAGAGAGTGGACTTGACTAACAGTTAGGGAACAGAAGATTTATCTTGTCTCACTGTGGACAAGCACAGAGCTACCAATAAACGGAGGAGATCACTTTGAGAGTCATGGGGCCCTTATAATTCTAGGAGTTAGGTGAGGTGAATGGACGGCACTAGCTCAGAAATGCTGAGAAAAGAAACCTGGAAGTAGGTAAAAGTTTGGACCAGGTAGTCCCAAAAAGTGCTTTCCACCTGTGAATGCTTTTAGGCCTAGCTATTGCTAACTAATCCACAGAACTGCTAAAATGAAATGACGTGTTCTCTCCCCTTAAAGAGAGATGGTATCTTATCTACACTGCCACAAATAACTTCAGTGGAATCTTAGTGGAAGCTTCACTGTCACTGGAGTAGTTCACAGACAATTCCCCGAGGGCCTCCCATCTGTGAGGCCTCCCACAGTGGGCCTCCCACCCACTTCCAGAGTCTACTGGAGATAAGGATGTAGCATAGCCAGTTTAGTGCTTCCTATGTATATTTCTAAGGCCCTGGGTTTGATGTTGCCTGTCCCTGTACTAGCCATGAGCTCTAAGAGGGCTGAGCCATGTGCGCCCCATTCTCCATCATGTGCTCATCATCTAGCCTGCTCAGTCTGGCCCTTACTGAGTGTCCAGGAAATATTTGTTGAGGAAGGACCCAACACGCAAGGGGGATTGAAGGATTAACAATAAGGCTGTGACTCTTTAGGTACCAGTTATTTAGAGAACGTTTATTTTACTTATGTCTCTGTGCCAATAGCTCAGGGCCCAGCAGATAGCTCAGCGGATTAAAGAGCCTGCTTAGGCAGATGCAGGAGCCCCGCCCTCAGGGCACGCTAAGATGTTAGTTGACACTGGGTATAGTGGCACATGCTTGTAATCCCAATACTTGGGATGCTGAAAGCAGGAAGATTACTATGAGTCCAATGTAGTGAGACCCTGTAGACTCTATACTAAATATATAAAAGAAAATAGTCATAAATCAAATCTTCCAATCTTTAATCTTTGTCTCTATATCCTATATTATTTTCGTTAATAATGAATGCCATTTGATAAACTTACATATAAATATAAAATGTGTGTATTTGCGCATATACATTTATATACACACATGAATATATGCATACATGTGGCTGAGTGTAATTAACATGTATATTTTATAAAAGTAAGATATGAGTGTATATTTTTGAATATGCACATAGAAGGATATTTACATGCAAACATTCACCCATTATGTTTCTTTTTATTTATTTGTTTATTCACTTCCTTCTTCTGTCCTAGAGTACATGCTTTCTTAGCGCAGGCCTGATGCCTTGTTGACCATTTGTCCTAGTGTATTATTAGTAACTATAACAGAATACCCAAGACTGAGCACCTTGTAAAGCACAGAAGAGTGTGCCACACAGTTCTGGAAAATGTGAAGGCCAAGATCTAGGTGCCTGAAATTAGGGATTTTTATCTTTGCTTCCAAAGTGGTAGCTTGGTCCTCCAAAGAAAAGAAATTCTAGATCCTCACATGGCAGCTCAGGAGAAAGTGCATCTGCTCCCACAGCCCTTTTTATAGCTCTGGTAATCCACTCATAAATATGGAATGGATTAGTGTCCATGACCCAATACTGAGGCATTGGATATTACATTTCCAACACATGAATTTTGGCAAGAACGAAAGCCTTCCAACCATAGCATTACTCATCTCTGTATCCTAGAATGGGCCTCGCCATCTAATTGTTGAATGGATGAATGAATAAGAGAATGAGAAAAATGGACTTGAGTTGTGTCTTAGGGATTGATTGTAACTCCACTAAATCTAATAGGACAGAGAGAGAATCTGGAAAGGAAAGGAAGGAAAAAGATGGAAGGATCAGAAAATCTACCGAAAGAGAGCAGAGCAAGAACTCAGTGGTCAAAAGTCATCTCTGTTCTTATTCATCACCATGTGGGTGGCTGTCAGCGGTTGTCCACTGTGGTTTGCTGGCTCTGCCAGGAGGGGCCACAATGTTCCCTGTCACGTGTAGTAGAGCCCTCAAGGAAAGCAGCCACTTACCAGAAATATATGGAGGAGGCTTACCGCTCCAACTTCCCCAGAAGTCCTGCCTTTAAGAATTTAATGATAGATTTTAAACTACTTCCCAGCATCAAGATAGTCAGTTTAGCTCTTTGCAAATGATTTAGTTATCCTGCTGTGGTTCTCCCGTTTCCCCTTTTGCTTTCATATCTACAAGAATATTATAAATAATTACAGAGAGAGGATGCAAGGCCAACTGAAGTGAAATGACAAGCCTGAGGCCAAGGTTTTGGTCTTCCTTCTGTCATTAACTAGCCGCATGGCCTTTCTAGTTTTCATAAAAGTAGGCGTTCAGGATAAACTCATCTTAAGACACTAATTCTCATAGATTCCACAATGTTTTGCTGTCTTAACTGTCAACTTTTGATTCATAAACACAGCCATTCTTACCTTACTGGCAATTGGGAGAAAAACTACCTACCATATAACAAAGCCCTCGCGCTAGCCAGCTATTTGAAGCACAAAGCTGTTAAACTCCCATACTGCTAACACCCTCACCTCCAGAAGTTCTGATAGTCCTCTTCCTGAAGCTTAGCACTGTGACAACACTCCTTTGGCGCATGGGTCAAGGACTTGGTGGTGGCAGGTCTTAAGGGAGCATGGATCTCTCCAAACTGGATAAAGGCCCACAATGGAAAGAACAACGGTACTTTATTTTCACTGATGCTTTATAACTTTTGAAGTAACTCTGCATTTTCAAAAAAAAAAAGCATAGAGAAAATAGGTGCCATTGCTAGAATCTGTGCGACAGGCTATGGGGATCTCCTCAAAAGATGTATAGTTTAAGCAGGAGGCTTCAGTAATAACTATCCTACAAAGCTTACTCCACTAAGCCCTATGGGGTATATGCAGTGAACACCACAGGGTCTCAAGAATGGAGGGCTAAGTTGCAGCATTAGGCTCTCTGAACAAGTGATAGTAGAACTGCTGAAAGCCACGTGGAAATAAGGAAACAAAAATAATATAAAAATGAGTTGCCCAAGTAAAAGAAGCTATAGGACTAGTGATTAGAATTTATGTCTTAATGCCCCCCCCAAAGTATCATGTAGTCATAGAGGGGTTGGAGGTGGCTAAATCTAGAGTTTGTGATTGATTAATGGCCCAATGAGTGCTACACATAGTCTAAGGTGGGAGACTTGCATAGCATGTAAGGGAGGAAAAGACTCTCTCCCTCTCCTCCCCCTCCCACCTCTCCTCCCCTTCTCCTTCTCCTCCTTCTCCTTCTCCTCCTTCTCCTTCTCCTTTTCCTTCTCCTCCTCCTCCTCCTCCTCCTCCTTCTCCTTCTCCTTCTCCTCCTTCTCCTTCTCCTTCCCCTTCTCCTTCTCCTCCTTCTTTCTCCTTGTGTCTCCTTGATTCTGCTGTCTTCTGCAACCATGAAAATCTACAATCTGTAAGCTAAGTAAGCCTATCTCGCTTTAAGTTTGGGTATCAGGTATTGTGTTTCAGTAAGAAGAAGAAAGCAGCTATGATACCCTTTATGATAGAAGCATTCCATTATGACACACATATTTCCAGACATCAGATTAGAATGCTAAAAATTTAAGCTCTATCTGTGAATCCAGAAGTGGTTACAAAATACTGACAAGCATTAGAAATGCTCAGACTTTCTATATCAGTTCCATTCCTGCGTAAAATAAAATAAATAGGCTTCAGATGATCTTTTGATTCTCTGGGAGTTTTAAATTAATACAGTAAGGAGCATCTACATGTGAAGAAGTCAGAGGCTATGTCAGCCACACTTTACTCAATGTCTTATTTCTTTTCTTTCTTTCTTTTTTCCTTCCTTCCTTTTTCATTCATTCATTCATTCATTCATTCTTTTTTTTTTTTTTTTTGAACTAGAGATTGAACTCAGGCCCTTGCCCTTGCCCGGCAAGTGCTTCTTCCACTGAACTATCTCCCCAACCCCTTCAGTGTCTTATTTCTTCTTCACCAAAATCCCAGGTCAGTTGTTTTTGTTTGCTCATTTGTTTGTTTTTCTTTCTGAGTCAGGATCTCACTATGCAGTTCAAGCTGGTCTTGAGCTCACTTTTTGTAGCCCAGGCTGGTCTCCAACTTGCACCAATTCTTCTGCCTCAGCCTCCCAAGTGCTGGACCTACAGAAATGCACCATCACGGCCCAGCTTTAGAAACTTTTTTTGTTTGGTGGGGGTAAGGGGTACCAGAGATCAAACTCAGGCCCTTGCACTTGCCAGGCAAGCACTTCGTCTTCTGAGCTATCTCCTTAGTGCTGTCAGATATCCTTGGGCTCATTTATATATGAGCAAATAGAGGCTTTGGCTTGTCACTTGTTCAAAATCCCACATGTAATATCTACAGAGCCCGAACAAGAGAACTGAAGAATTCCATTTTACAGAATGCTAAAACTGTTCATCTTTCTAATAAAATATATTTAAAACATATTTTAGCTGGGCTCATGAACCTTACTAAGGACCTAGGAAGGGAGACATTTTCTGTCCCATCAAATGTTACCATGTGAGCTACAGCCATTGTCGGAATGTAAAGTGTTGATAATGCAAATTGCCTTCATAAAGGGTTATAGCAATTATCCACCCCCAAGTCACCGGGGTTAGAATCTTGGCTTTGTGTGGCCCAGTTAAAAATCTCTTTTCACCAGTTCTCTGGAGCAGCTGTTGAAAGGACAAAGGCTCCATGTTAATGACAGTGTTTTCCTTGCCTGGTTGAAGTAAACCCTAGTGAGCAGGCTCGACGACGCTGATAAGCTCTCATCTCTGGGTGAAGTGTCTCTCTTCTTTCAAGCCGAAGGAGCTCAGTATCTGCAGCAAGGAAATCTAATTACATGGTGCATGTTCCAGCTTCAGATGCTGTGGGCTGTAAGATGTTGGAGAAGAAGAAGCATTAGGATAGACACTTGCAGAGATCGCCATATCCTTTGTGTTCTCCAAGTGACGAGAAGAGAAGTGGCAGGGACCTCTCCTGGGGGTAATTAGCACAGAGATCCTACAGGTTGTTCCTCAAGGTTAGGTTAGGCGAACCTTTCTTGCAAAGAGCCCCTTGCCTAACCCCATCTGCCAGCTGCTGTGCTGGTTAGTGTGTAACAAGGGATGATGGTGTCGTGCTAGGACAGATAGCTCCGTTAAGCTGTGAGAAGAGCTCGAGACCATTCATCTGACCTTACTGTTTTACGTTTAGAGAAACAAATGAATCTCTGCAGTTCAAAAATTGTGACCCACTGGGCATCTGAAAATACCCGAATTTCTCTACACACAACATTTATATTTCAGTTGAGTACCATTTGCGTTGCTTTCGCTCTTTTCTTGCTAGGCAGAAGAGCTGACCACTTGATTGCCAGAGGAGAATATTCATGTTTAACTGCTGAGCAAACTAAAGTCAGGATGTTTAATGGTTATGCCTGAGATCATGCTGTGATTGAGCATTATAGTCTGGAGGAGCAGGCAGAATTCACAATGCCACTAAGACTTACTTGGCATTGAAGCATTGGACTATACAATTTGGGTAAATTTCTTCTGAACCAACCAGACCCTTTAAGAAAATTGGTGTCATGCCCAAGAGGGTGTTTTTGCAAGCTAGCTGTCACGTCAGGGTTATTAAACTTGGGAGTAGAATTGAATAAAATTAACTAGTTGACACATTGCTTACCACAGAGACGTCACACACTAGCTGGTGGTCTCGATTACCCTCTCTTCTCTGATATCTGTGGACATGACCAAATCCTTTGACTTCTCTTGTAGCTGTTTAGATAATTTCCTGTTATTGCAGATGAAATATCAGTAAGCTAAAATCCATAATCCATGCTATAGCATCCTCTTCACAATGCCCTAGTGCTACCCAGACAAGGCTGTGCAGGCTACAAGGTACCAGGAAAATGATGCTCCTAAAGAGGGAAAGCCAGCTTGGAAGCCTGACAATGGTTTGAGGGTTAAAGGATGAAGACACTGAATGCACTTTTAGAATGCATTTAGAGTGCTTCACAGCTACAGAAAGATCCACTCTGCAGTCCTGTTTTTCCTTCTATTGCCAGGTTTTCTGCTTTTCAGGAAATCCATGAAGCCTGTTCTTTTTTTGGCTGTAGAGGGACACTAAGAGGAAAACATCAGGATGGCCCACTGTATATGTGAGCCCCTTGAGACGACAGTGTCCTTTCAGCTTGGACTCAGAGGGCAACTGCCAGCTAGTTAATAAATGATGCCAGGTTGGGGGTTAGGCACCTCTGTGCTTCTAGGTCCCTAGGCTTCTGTCACCCTGTCCTTCCTGTTGATAAACAGGCTCTGGGATCAGTGAGCCAAATGTTATCCACAGCCTAGGGCTCAGTATAGAATCAGCTCAAGCAAGCCTTGTAGAAATGGCTAGAGAAAAGCAAAAACCTTAGCTACATTTAGGGTTTTTGAGAACAAAATTGTTCTTCCATGTAATGCTAAATGAAGATGAACTAACCCATATGTAATAGCAGTGTAGCGTCTGGTACATCCTTGTCACATTAGCTTCTTTATTTTATGGGTAAACTGAGGCATAGAGTGATGCTGCACACGCTAGAAACCAAGGTTCCTGGCACCCACGCTCATGCGCCTCCTACTGTGTTCACCGCGTCTGGAGCTGCCTTGGCACCCTAGGAGCTAATGGTGAGCAGCCATGGGTTCATTCAGAAGAGCCTTGGAAACACACCATAAACCCCTGAGATGTGTTCATGCCAACTCTCTGGGTTATGTGGTGAGACACAGACTCCCAAAGTACCTCACTCACCCTGCTCTGGGAAGAATGGGTACAGCGAAGTACTCATTTAATAAATTAGTACTTGCATGGCAATGGATCATGTGTGTCCATGTGTGATTTTGAAGGTCACAGCTCTCAAGAACAAAGACAGAGGAGCAGTAGAGTAGTTCAGAGAGAGGCACGCCCAGCATGGGGAGCCCTGATCATGCGCCACTGCATTCCTTCCCTTTCCTGAGCTTCAGTGTTTTTTTTTTTTTTTTTTTTTTTTTTTTTTTTTTTTTTTTTTTTTTTTTTTTTTTTTGTTGTTGTTTTGTTTTGTTTTTTGTTTTTTGGGTCTTATTCCACTAGAATTAGCTAAACTTTCCAGGGCCTATGTAAAATTGCTACAACCCTGCCTATATATATATATATTTTTTTTCCTTTTAAACCACAGGATGCAAACTGTATGGTACATACCTGTGAGGCATTAACCATAAAGCAGAGAGACAATTAAAGCTTAGCTATATCTCCAACAAAAGTATATGCCCCTGCAACACCGCGCTAAATTCACACATAATAAAATTCTGAGGAGTCATATTTCATCTTTCAGTGTAAACACAAGCCTTCGAGAAAAAGAGGTGGGCACAAGGGGGACAGAGCAGCCTGCAGCTTACAGGAGCACAGGGTCCATCCAGAAGCAGACTCCAGGCTGAGCAGGCAGGCTGCTTTTACGGTGGGAGAAATGACTGTTTTTATAGCATACTAAATAAAGCCTGCTTTTGGAGCTAGAAGTTTATTGCTAAAGTGGGGAGGGTTGTTTTATTTTCTGTTCCTTGCCCCCCTCCCCTACCCCTCCACTTCGGCAGCCACGGGAGCAGGAGGGTGCTGAAGTTTCATAAGACCTTAGAAGGTCTATGGAAATGATACGGTTTTAAGACTATGCTGAAGCTTGCCCTAATCCGTTGCTGCATCACATGCTGATTTTATAGGTTGTACACTCAGCACGCCTCGCTTTCCCAAATCATTGGAAGAGTTCTCAACCAAGCAGTAAGGAACATCAGTCATAACCTGCATTTATATAGTACTTTATGGTTTCCAGAAAGTTTTTCCATCCATTAGGACTTCAAGGCAACCTAGAAAAACAGGCCAGGCTAGAGCGATTATTTCTGTACTATAGAAAGATTAACACCCAGAGAGCTAGATTACTTGGCCAAAATTCTATCACAAGCTAGTTAAGGTTTGAGCAAAACCTAAAAATGAGATACATTAAAAGGAAGGGAGGGAGAGAGAGCATGCGAGAGGGCAAGAGAGAGCAAGAGTCAGACAGACAGACAGACAGACAGACAGAGAGGGAAGAAATGAAATAAGCTGCTCCCTGGGAAATGGAGAGTTGTTCCAGGCATTATAGACAGGGCGAGGTAAGGCTAAGAAACCAGTAAGAGTTCAGAAGCTGTAAAGGCAAGCTGTCTATTGACCTGTAGCTGCTTTAGTGGACCTTTTTCTTTGAGAGCTGTACGCCTTTATGCATAATCAGCAGAGGCTGGGAAAAGTCTGGTGTGCCTTAAGCTTCCAGAAAGCCACAGGAGAAAGCTTTCCATGTAGAAGGGCCAGGGCATCATGGTGCTTCCTGATCTGGAATACAGTGTTTGTATTCTGAAACAAAGTGGTCTCTCAAGAGCAGTCCTGGCTACCTCACCCTCTGTCTCTTTGTAGATACAGAATTCCTGAAAGACAGCTTCAAGAAACCTGGCCTGAGTTGTGATTAAGCCCAAGGGTCAAGAAAAACAGCCTCGGGGCCTTGCTACTGGACCATCCATGGCAGGGCCCCTGAGAAGGAGCCCACTGAAGAATCAAGGGGAGGGCCCGGTGGGATGGCTCAGTGGTCTAAAGCACCTGCTTAGGAAAGCTTGGGCGGCTGCAGGGACCACGGTTCAATCCCTGGCACCACATGCTGCGCCAGCCCTGCCCTCAGGGCAGGCTGAGCCAGCCATAAAAAAAAAAAAAAAAAAAAAAAAAAAAAAAAAAAGAATCAAGGGGAGCGATCAAGCTGTAACCAGCTTTCAGAGTTGATGGAAAGGCAGACACAAATACTAAGTGAAGCGTCCATAATCCTGGGCCAAAGCTGCAGGTTAGCTTTAACCTGGAGGTATGTTCATGAAGCCAGAGGTAGTGGCAAAAGTCTGGCAAGAGAAAAGATACAAAGTGTGGGGCCTGTTTGCCTAGTCAAAACATGGTAATAATCAGAGTAAAGGATGCTTAATACCTCTTCAAATTAGTTAGTGTCACCGTGGTTGTTAGAGACTTCTTATACTGCTCAAGAATTAGAGCTAGTAGCCGGGCATGGTGGTGCACGCCTGTAATCCCAGCACTCGGGAGGCTGAGGCAGGCGGATTGGTGCAAGTTCCAGACCAACTTGGGCTACAAAAGTGAGCTCCAGGTCAGCCTGAACTGCATAAAAAGACCCTGTCTCAAAAAGACAAAAAAAAATAAAAAAAAGAATTAGAGCTAGAAAGCTTCTCCCAAGGAAGTGAGCATGGCTGGGGTTATACAGTACAGTGTCCCCTTACCTTGTCACTAGGGGCTACATTGTTGACTGTGACACTCAAATCCCCTAATAATGACTTGCTGATCATTTACAATGTATTCTGTGATAATATCTTTTATGAATTTTGCCTTAATTCTTAGCACAGTCCCTTCAGGTAGGTGCTGTTATTCTCCTCTTTTTGAAATAGAGAAGATGAGGAGACCCAGGCCATACAGTGGTAAGGGGTAAAGCTGGAATTTTAACTTTGATCTTTCTAATTCCTGAGTTGTGATGTGTACCCAGATCCTACAACATACTGCTATGAGAATATCCCTGACTGTGCACCAGGCACTAACATAATGCTTTACACCTGTTCACCCAGTGATCTTATGAGGTACAGACACGAATTTTCCTATTTCATAGAAAAGGAAATCAGAACAGAGAGGTCAAAAGCACACAGCTAGTACAAGTTGGAGTCACCTAAGATTTGAACTTAGCCATGAAGCTCGAAAGTCTGGAGTCTTGACTACTAGACAGCCCTACCCTGCTGCCTTTCAGAATGAGGACAGAAGACTATCCACAAATGACAACTCTCCTGCCATTAGCAACAGGAAGCTACCTAGAGAAAGTTAGCAGCATGAACTGAATAAGAAATCCAAGAACAATCATGAGGAGTTGAGTGGGGACCCCTGCGACCTCAATAGCAAAGACATCAGTTGTTGGACAGCTGAATGAACTCAGGACAGCACTGCAAGTAAAAGAAGTTAACCCCATAGGGGACCCAGCCTCCTCCTCCTCCTCTGTCAGTAGCCTTTGATGAGATAGCGTCTTCAACCCTATAAGGCCCTGTGGAATAACAATTGTGTCATGTTTGCAGCCCCCAGGCTTCATTGGGAAGCTTTGACAGCTGGAGTCTTAGTTGAATTCAGCATCCTTTGGTTATTTTAGATTCAATTTACAGTCACTGGCTATGTTAGCTACGATAGGAAAACTTCTGTTATCAAGAACACGTACAAATAAGTAATAAGAAAACATGAATTATATACAAAAAAGACACCCCTACCATCTCCCATCTTTTTATCTCTTTCTTTTGCAATATGTAAACATGACCTACTCATGGATCAGATCTCTGAGTCTTCTCCAAGTCTTGCCAGTATTTCTGGGTTCACAGTGTTCTCCACCCAGGCCACAAGTGGAACAGATCAAATCCTTTTCCCATGCAGAAGCTCTCAGAGTGTAGTACTGAGTAAACTTGACTGCAGTGAGGTCTCCAGAGCTACCAGGTAAAACCCCAGAGTCTTGGGCCCTGGCTAGGGTGCTCCCTGGCTTGCAGAGTAGAGATTTGGGGAGCTGCCCAGATGGATGCATGTCTGTGTGTTGTCATCCACAGGCAAGTTTGGGAAACACCTTTTGTCCTTTCACTTTTTTGGTGGGAGATGAGTTACCAGCACCTAGTCAGTCAGCTCCCTTCCTGGGAGTCAGGCTTCCGGATCCTTGCCAGGACTGTGCGCCCACTGAATGCGCCAGAGGCCTTTTAATCCACCTCTGACAGACATGATATCAAGGCGTGAAGCTCCATCCTACTTACTTTGCCCTCTGGTCATATGCTAGCAACTTAGTGTCTGCGTCTTCCCTTCTTGATAGAGGGCAAATAAAGAACAAGGCCACTGGGGAGAAGAGCTAGCACATTTTACAAACCAAAATTCTGCTCCATACTCATTTGTTCCGATCACTGTGTGATCGTCCTCAGTTCCTTCCATCCAAAATGTGTCTGAGGCCAACACCACCCCTGTTTCTGCACCCGTTACCTGAGAAGCTCAGTCCAGGGATTCAGGACCCAGCTGGAGGCCAAGGACCCTTGCACAGGGAGGGCGAGACCTTCTGCTAGGAAAGACTGAGCATCGTTGCTGCTGGTGGATTGAGACAGAAGCCTCAGCATCTGAACAGTGCAGTGAGAGGCTTTGCTTCCTTTCCGGAAGGGCACAGTGACAAGCTGATATGTGCCCCTGAGTCCCTCCCAGCCCACCCCAGGGCTTCCTTGGAAGTAACTTCATCAAACTATTTCTCTTTAAATTTTCTGAAGTCCACTTCCAGCCTTTCTGCTGAAAGACTGGCTTATGTTTATTTGTTTTGCTTTGTTTTGTAAGTCATACAATGGAAAGCCCACTTTTGATTTCAGTCCCAAAGATAGGGCATTTCTAGACCCAAAGGGTTGATTCCATGCCTTCTTCTGAAAGCAGCCAGGCAAAAGGGCATGGGGACGCCCTTCAGGATACATTTTTTCTTGGTTGCAGCAACCTCTGCTTCAGCTGCTGGTCAGCACAGGAAGGAGAGACACATGCTCCAAGGGCAGGAAGACTTCGGCCTCAGGTGGGAAAGCTCTGATAGGCAGAACGTCACATTGCATGTATTAGTGAGCTCCTGCTGTTGCTCCAGCAGCTCGCAGGCCATGGAGGAAGAATGTAGACTGAGTGCTAAGTGGTCAGGTAAGTGGAAGGTGGTGAGAGCCTGCTTCCAAGAGGGCTTCCACAAGAGGAGGCACTGTAGAGCTATCTCCTCTGTATGTCATTTCTGCTGGATGTTGTTTTACAGTAAAGCAGTTTACTGAAAAACATGAGATACCTCTGCATATATAATGCCAGCTGCTGGCCAGGCACTGTGCTAAATATGTGACTTTATCCCCTGATGCTCCGGACGCCCCCATGAGAAAGACACCACTGCTAGTTTCCAGATAGAAAAGCTCAGCTCCAAGAGGCCAAGTGGCTTGTCCAGTCCAAGGAAGAGCCTGTGCTTAAGGGCTGGAAGAGTCCAGCTCTAGCACACTGCACTCCAGTCTAGGACTCAGCCAGACTCCTGTGTCTCCAGTGGAAGTCTGTGGCTGTTCCTGTACATCTTGTTAGAAACACAGTGTCTTGGTCCCAACCCAGATAAAAGCCTGTGTTTTAAGAGTCCTGAGGAAAATGCTGTGCTATTTAAATTTGGGAAGGGCTGGGTTCCAATCTTCACCCTACTGTCTGCTCTGGCTCGTTTATCAGTACCCCAGCCCTGAGGTACTGAGAATAGATTTTAGGGTACAAAACCATCTCCTGTATTACTACTGCTGGGATACATGCCTCTCACACCCACATATCTTGGTGAGTCCTGGTTTGTGCTGACAGGGACGGAGGAAACGGCTGCTTGGACGGGGGCAGCACAGGAGCAGCTGAGAGGCAGCACACACTGTGGACGGGTCCACAGCAGGCCCTGGGGCCCCTCATTCCTTACTGCCCCAGCCCCCGTGGACTTGCTTCATGCTCCTATCGGCTTTCTCCTCTGTAGAGGATAACAAAGGGTGGCTGCTCCACCAGGAGTGTCCTGATGTGTCCCTGTGTGTGACAGTCCCTCCAGCCACCACCGATGTTATTAATTTTTAAAACAAACTTCTTGATTGAGGTTCTGGCTGCCTCTAAATTGTCTCTACAAGGAGACTGTGTACTAATTAACCCATAGAAACAATCAATGATGTACCTTTTTCAAGTTTCAGGGTGATTAGAATATGAAAATGAAGAGCACAATGGTGCAGATGTTTTAAAATCACAGCAGACAGCAATTAGTGACACAGGAACCAGCTGCTTATCTCTCCAGATAAAGCCTCTTAATAGGGAATTACACTGGAGGAGCCATTACCCAGATGGATCACACATGATTTACTGGGGAGGCGGGGCAGTGCTACCTCTGATTTGCCAGCCAGGTTCTTAGCAGGCTTCCTTGCTTCCCTCAGAGGGAGGTGCATCTGTGTCTGGAGAGTGGCAGCTTCACTTTGCTACCTGTTGGCCCATGGTGGGGGGATTGCCCAGGCTGAGAAGAAGAACAGACAATAGAGCTTGTGAGAGCCACCAGCACCTGCCTTCTTGGTTGTTTTGGGATCAAACCAGTCAGCTGTGCCTGAGCCTCAGGAAGAAAGAGGACAGGGGGTTGGGGGAACAATGAGTTTCTGGCCTCTGTAGGTGGCCGTTGGAAAGAAGAGATCTCTGCTTCCTGCTAAGCGCCTGTGTGCTTGTGTGTTGAACATTAGGAGCTTCGAGTGATCCATTTTGATGTATTCTTTTATCTTTGATTTTACCATGCTGCTAAAGCAAAATTTGCATGGGCTACAATACGTGGATATTAAGTACACAGTCCCAAAGTTTTGCAAATGTTCACAACTGTGTAACTCATGCCCTGTGCCGTAGAGGCTTCCTTCATGCCCTCTCGGCCCTCTCTTGATCTCCATCCTAATCTTGTCCTCCTTCTAGGCAACTAATGTCCCTGATTTCTATCAAAAACAGATTTTCCTATCTTAAAACAGTACAGTGTGCATTGTTTTGGGTCTGGCTTCACTTTGCTTAGCATAACTATGTGAGTGTGTGTGTATGTGTGTGTGTGTGTGTGTGTGTGTGTGTGTGTGATTTGTCCTTGTTATAAAGTATATTTTTACACTGTTCCTTTCATTGATGAACTGGTCAGGTGTCCATTGACACCTGAGCTGTGTCTAGGTACTAATGACTGAAAAATCTGTTGTAAAGTACTTATAAGTCATTTCTTGCAACCTGCTTTCATCTGTCCTGGATGAATGTGTAGGATTGAAATTGTGGTAAGGTACATTTAATTACAGAAGACATGGCCATTGGCCAGGCATGGTGGCACACTCCTACAATCCCAGTACTTACAAAGACCGAGGCAGGGAGGTGCAAGTTGGAGGCCAGTCTTGACAATGTAGTAAACCCTGATTCAAAATCTCAAGACTTAAAGATTTAAGTGGGGATACTGGGGTTCTAATCCAGTAGTGGAGCACTCCTATGACCAGTTCCAAATCTCTAAAAAGGTCACAGCCATCATGCTTCAAAGTGAGTCAGAATTTTCCATTTTGCTTTCGCATCTTTCATCAGTTCCTCTGTATCAGTTGTTGGGAAGTTTTGGTTGCTCTGCATCCGTGTCAGCACTTGTTTCAGTCTTTTTCATTTTAACCACTACAGGGAATTGAAGTAGTAAGTCAGTGTGGTTTTAATTGACATTTGCCTGATCACATTAATATTGAAGAACATTAATACGAGTTCACTGGTCATACCTTCTTGTTTTATATATGAGCATGATCTGGCGGAAGTTCCTTATGCTTACTGAACGAAGTGAGCTAGCTGCTGTATGCATTACATCTCCCGTGTAGTTGTTCCTGTAGTTGAGTCACTTTTGCTATCAATTCCCAAGAAGGAATGCCCAAGTCTCATTAATGGTGAGATTATCTCTGACTCCTTTTAACTTTTTAGGTGTTTGTCTCATGTATCTGAAGTTATGCTATGAGGTACAAGCACATTCGTGATTGTTGTCTCTTCTTGCTGAATTCTATTTCATAATTTTGAAATGTCACTAATTAAGACCATGAAACAGGTGCTAGAGTTCTTTTTCACGTAGTTCCTTCTTCTTAGACACTCTGTCTCCCAATATTCCAATCCTATCCTAGGCCTTGAACTTCAGGCTTTGTTTCATTGGCTCAGTGAAATCACAGCCCTGGATTCTATTTCCTTGTGTCCTGGTTTAGAAAGTGTTTCTGGAAAGAAAACTAGGCACACTCTGGGACCTCATGCATTGCCTTCCTCTAGAATGACAGCTAGTGTTGTCACTACCTGAAAAGAATTCTTTCAAGAATTTTGTTCAGTGTTACATCTGTCTCTGTGGAATGGTGGCATCCAATGCCTATTAATTCATATGGCTGAAATAAAGTCAGGGATGATTTTTAATCAAGCAGAATCATTGTATACCAAGAAGCATATAATAGAGTTTCCTACTTTTTCTTTTATACTTTGTGCAAGGCCTCACTATGCAGTCCTTGTAGTGATCATCCTGCATTCAGACTCCCCAGCGCTAGGGTTACAGGTGTGTGCCACCACGCCCAGACTGGGCTGCAAGCTGAGCATGCTCAGGGATGGGCCCGCCTCAATGTATGGTGTCAGGGATCAAATCCGGACCCCTGTGCATGCCTAAGCAGGCACTTAGTCCACTAAGCTATCTTGTCAGCCTGAGTTTCCTACTTTTCTATGAGCTACTCTCACTTCCAATGCAATGAGTGCTTTAGTAACATCCCCTGTCCTCAAACAGCAAATAAGAACATGTGAAAATAGAATCCCATCCAGGCAACTCCCCAGGGTAATCCATGGGACAAACCTTGTAAGCAGGTTTAGTTCATATACATAATGGGAAATTCTATGGAGATTGGGAGATTGGCAGCTTTTCTGTGCCCCAAGAATCAGAGATTCATAAAATCATCATCAACAAGGTACTTGGTGACTTTTCTTTTCTACCTACCATTAGCAAAAGCAGAAATTGAGTGGGCTGAGAACAGAGGTCTTGGGGCAAGTTCACTGGAAGCTGGTGTGTGTAATTCCTCAGACTCATGAGCCCAAACAGTAACTTTTTAGTTCTTCTTTAAAGTGACAGAACCATCTACTTCTTTTCCTAAATAAAACCTTCCCTAAGCTGCCCTGTCTGGCTGGGAGCTTCAGGGTTAAGAAGACCTGAAACATTACTCTTGCCCCATCCATTGGCTTCAGTTCAGAGAGGTCTTTGTAAAATCCAAGGACTTTGTGGAACACATTTGAAAACCACTGGGCTGGAATATCTCCTGGTAATATTGGCATCTTTCTGATCCCCAATACAGACCCTGTCTTTGATATAATTCAGTGGTTCTCAACTTCTGTGCTCATTGGGATCATCTGAGAGCTTTGGAAAAAGTACTACTGTGCAGACCACATCTCCAAAGTGTTGATTTAATTACTCTGGATATATCCGAAGTACATTGCTTTTCACACAACTTCCTGAGTGATTCCCTCACTAGAGTTGGGAACCTCTACTTTAATCACTTTGTGGTTACAGTTCTGGTCTCCCATTGTCAGCTCTTTCAGGAGTTTAAGTGCTTGCTTCTAGCCCCGGAGATAGACTAGTAGGATCCCACAAAGAGATTGACCCACATGAGTTGGAAATGTGGTGACGCAAGGGCTGGAGCTCATGAACACCTGCATGACTAATCTTTTCTGTAAGGACAATACTCTCCTCTACACTTACCTGTGGTTCTTGTGAATCCCTCTGTCTCAATTACTCTTCTCTCATTGCTGGGACAAATACCTGACACCCAACATGAAGGAAGGAAATGTTTATTTGGCTCACAGTTCCTGGAGGTTTCAGTCCCTACTTGCCTGGCCCTAAGGCAGTGTAGCAGCTCATGATCGCAGAACAGCAACTATGGCAACAGAGAGAGAGTCTGTCTGTCTGTCTCTCTTATATTACATTCAGGCTCTCTTCTTCAGTTTGTGCATTGCACTCACACCCATAATCCCAGCAGTACTAAGACCTATAATCCTAGTGAATCATCCATAATCCAAGTGGATCATGAATTAATCTCAAACTCTAGAAGTCCCCACCCCATGACTGAATGAGGCTTTGGGGGGAACAACTAGACACAAACCATAACACATTCAGTTTGCTGTGTACTTGGAATACCTGCAGAGGAGACTATGTTAGCATTTCTTACTATGTAGATGACAGATTCCATGGAACAAGACAGGAATGTTCAGTGCTGCCTGTTGCATACCCTGACAGGCCTGTGATTGTTTACTTTTTGTATTTACTACTAAGATTGCTGAAAATGTCATAACAATCACAGAGGAGTCCCAGCCCAGAGAAATTATGGTGTTAAAACCCTAGATCAATCATGTTTAAACTTGGTTGTATATAAGAATTTGGGGGGCAGGCATGATAAAAATGCACATTCCTTCTCCCCAGCCCAAGAGACTGAATCAGCAGATCTACAACAAAGCCCAGGACTATGCTCATCACAGCACCTTAAATGACACAGTGATCCCAGAGCACATCTGGAAAACAACTAAGTGCCAAATTACAAGATAATGCTTCCCTCATTGCTTCATACCCCAGGCATATTTTCCTCCTCATGCAAACCAAAATATCTCACAGACTGTAAATTTAAATTATTGGTGTCAGCAGAAAGAGGCATGGACACAGCCAGTCCAGAAGAGCAGGCTTTCTCCCACAGATTTACAAATTCATGCTTTTTCCCAGATCCAAATCACCATTCTCTCATCTCAGTGTGACAAATTTTGCTTTAGGTAAGTCTAAGATAGGTCTGGGTTACTCATTTTGCTTACTCCCATTTGGGGGCAGTTTGAATTTTGGGTTAGCTTGCTTGTTTAAGCGCCTACTTGGGCAAACCCAGTGAGGCACAGGGGCCCGTGCTTCAGTCCCCAGCTCCACATGCCTTGCCAGACCCACCCCTGGGTGCACTGAGAGGGCGATTGAGATTGGGCATGGCGGTACCAGCCTGTAATCCCAGCTCTTTGGGAGTCCAGTCTATATAGTGAGACCCTGTAGGCCCTTACTAAAATACAAAATAAAGAAACAAACACATAAATATTTTTACTCAGTTATTAAATGCTTGCCTTAAAAGTTAGGTTTAGCAATATGCTTTTCAAAAAATTGGCTTGTGCAAAAGATATGGCAGAGGCAATAGTCATTTACCTCAAAGCCTCTTTGAATTGCAAAAGGACAAGGTTCTGAGAGAACCTCCTTTGGAAGCAAATCTGTCCAGCATGTTCAGATTTGCACAGACAGACACTGGGCCTTGGTTCCATGTGTGTGGAAAACACCTTTTTTTATGAAAGTAAGTGATACCTTCAAAATATTAATCAACTCCACAAACTTTCCAAGTTGGGACACAGGCAAGAGGTGGAGAGCAGCAGATACACATACTGAGCTAAGTTTAATATTCAGAGTTTTCCACAAAACTTGTGTGAGCCATGTAGAATATTCCTTCTTGTTCCCTCAATTATTAATGACTTTTAGTGATAGCTCTGCTGAGAGTAGTATAAAAACCTTGGGAAGGTGGAAGGGCTATAAAAACAAAGAAATACATTCCAGAGAGGAAAAGTTACATGTGTCATGTGTGTTAATAGGATGCAAACCAAAGACCCCAATACAGAATTCTGTCCCTAGCCCCTAGAGAGCTGTGGGAGGGAGAGCCTGCTGCCCTTTCTCCAGTTTGCTGTGTCTGTCTCTGTCTAGATGGAGTAAGTGCTCAATTCTCAGCGAAGGACATATTGGAACTGACAGCCTCACTGTTGTGTATGTAATATGTCATGGCTGACAGATGAAGAATTGGGATTTCATGAAATGCAATGGGATATAGCCATCAGCCAGAGCTGGAAGAGGCCTTGTTCCCAACCCCTTAGAAAGTGCTCCTTCTGGGTCCCCTTTGCCCCCTTTCTGCAGCCCCTGAGAGGGAAGGGTTTAAAGCACCATTTCCCCCCATTACTCCTTATCCTTTGTTGTGCTCCCCTTTTGTCCACCCTGCCCTTTGATTGCTGAGTTCTCCCAGCAGGGCAAATTGCAGCCGAAAAGGTCTGAACAATGGGATTAGGCAGTGGTCCAGGGAAGCACTGGGGACCTGCAAGCTTAACCGCATTACTCTCAGCTGCTCTGCCCTGGGTGTAAGTGAGCAGGCCCCACCTGTCACTGCCTGGGTGAGATCAATCTGCCTAACAGACAGCCACATGACCTGCCCCCAAAGCAGAGCTAATTGGAAGGTGGAATAATTCACAGGAGATTGGGGAAAACTAAGGGTAAAAATTGTGCTGGTGGGAGTTACTTTACAAGTATCTTTGACTCTTAGGTGATTGGAAAGGACTTCTTTTTATTTTTTTATTTATTTCATTTTTATCTATTTTTTTATGAATTTAGGACAGGGTCTACAGGGTTACACTACATAGACAGACTTGCAGTGATTCTCCTGTTCTCAGCCTCCCAAGTGCTGGGATTACAGGTGTGGGCCACCAGGTCCAGTCTTAATCCCCCATCTCAGCATACTCTGGGGGAAGGGCCTGACACATCCCGCCTAAGATTGAATCCCTGCCCATGGGCTCTGCTGAAGCAGGCACTTTAGTTGGCTGAGCTATCTGGCCAGCCTTAAGGACTTCTTTCTAAAGAGAAAATAAAAATTATACAAAACTTATAAACAAGACAGTAGGAGGGGGGCTGGGGAGATAGCTCCGAGGCACAAGTGCCTGCTGGGCAAGTGCAAGGTCGTGAGTTTGAACCCTGGTCCCACAAAAAAAAAAAAAAAAAAGATAGTAGGAGGGTAGTACAATGGTTAGTATGTTGCTTACTGTTAGCTTCAAAGTAGTTGCTCAGATTATAAGACATAAGGATGCAAAACTGATCAAGTAACATAAGCACAAATCTTTCCTTTCTATGAATTAAAAAATCACATATATATATAATATTATATATGTATATATATAATAAGGCAAAGGATATCCTTTGCCTATCCCCTTCTTTTCTTGGAAAGGAATTTGTTCAATACGTAATGCATTTTGGCATCCCAGTTTCATTATTAACCACTGTTAAATAAAACATTAGTTAAATGTTGTTTTCTGTATGCAGCTATATATTTTGTCATTATAATAAGTACCACATTGACAAATTTATTTATTTGTTTGTTTACTTAACATACATTCATGAACAGTGTGGGTGCCCTTTTGTAATAGATTACAAAGGAGAAGATAAATGATAAGATATATTCTGACCTTAGGGCACTTACAGTCTGGAAGAAGGTGACAGACAGATACATGAATAAATGCCACTGACATTTGGGGAAGCTATGATAATTGTCTTTATGAGGGTCAGTGTCACAAACATAAATAGAGCATAAGAAATTTGATTGGAGGTGCTGATTGTGTTTGCAGACAACATGTTGCAAAATATAAATTCATTCATCCTACTAACCACAAAATGAAATGTATATTCCTTTATTTGTTAAATGTTCATTGAGAGGCTGCTACATGCCCAGCTTGAGCGCGCGCACTGTACTGTGTTGTCAGTGTACGTAAGCCAGAAAGGAAAGTAGGAGTTTAATTCAACTAGCATGCAAATCAAATGTGAGTTATAGCCATGGTAAGTGCAATACAAATGAAATACCTGTTTTCCTGAAAAATTTATGACAAGGGTATGTACCCAAGTTATAGGAGCTTCACTAAGACTAAACTGAGGTGACTGCATGAGGGAAGTATTCAGTACAGATTCACTAGGTGCCCAGAATCGAAAGATGAGTAGCAGAGAAGTAGTAAGAGTCAGGGACCAAGACTTCAGTCCTGACCTCATTGACCTGATCCCCTGAGGACTTCAGTGTCCAGAGCTAGAGAAGTGTGGAGAAGAGAGGACCACTCCAACACTGTTTTTCCCACATCCAAATTGGTAACATATACCTTTAGGTTCACTGTAATTTTCAGTGTTCACTCCCACTCACTCTCAGACATGCCTTCATAGGAGTAAAATGTCCTTATCCTTAGAAGCAGAAAACATCCTGGAAGGCCTCTTCTAGACCAGTGATCCTGCGAGTATGTACTTTATGTCAGCCAAATCCACAATATAAGTGGTGAATTAGCACAGCCCAGAATCATAAAAGATAAGTAAGTGACATTTAATATTTTAATGCTGTGAATAAAGTTTCTATATTTTTGCAGAAATTGCTGTAGCAGCTTAAGTCCACAGCAGTAATACCTAGTAGACCCACTCAAATGGGAGGATTAATTCTTTATAGGTTCATGAGAATGGTGTTTCTATTCTAAATTGCAAAATGATGAAAAAATGTGGAGCAAATTTTTGTTAACTTTCTTCTGGGTATTTATACACTTAGCTTAGGGAGACTATCTCATACTTAAAAAATATAGTGTAGTGATGTAAGTATAAACAAGATTTCACAAAGTCAGTGAGGCAAAAAATACCCTAGGGATTCTGGGAATGCCTGTGAGGGAAGCCCTTGTTACATTACAACATTGAATTCTAGCCGTAATACTTCCTACCATCTGTGTTTTGACTCTTAACAGGAACTATAAAAAAATGTTTTTTTTTTCTTTTACAAAGCATAAGTTCTATCACATCAGCTCAAAAGGCAGACAGAATGATAGATGATAAGTGAGTGGATACGTAGAGAGTCAGGCAGATACAAAGAAGACCAAGTAGACCAACAGATATTACAGGCTAAATTTTTCTAAATTTCCTATGTCAAGCATCGTAGTTCACGTCCCAGTGAAAATAACATCCAAGCTTTTCTTCCATTTGCCAATGTTCTGTCTCCTGTAACAAATCCTGTATCCTATCAGTTCCCTCCTGTCTGTACCAACTGGATATACACCAAACAGTAAGGAAGGCTTCTTCGTATTAGTCACATGGCATGCAAATGTATCTAGAACAGTGAAAGCCTATCTGTATTAGATAGTTTGAATATCTCAAAACGAAGTGTCTTCCCCCATCCCCCTTTGTGACTTTACACAAGCTGACTCTGTTGTGCCTCAGGAGTGCACTGCCTTTCCTAACTGGGGAGTCCACCGTAAGGAAGGCGCTGAGGACACCGAGCCCTCAGAATCCAAGCAGGGAAGACATGGGCTACCAAAATGCAGAAGAGTGATCTGGAACCACAGGGATTTTTAAAGGGCACATTACTCCAGGAAGCTCAAGGCCCCTTCTGAGAACTTCTAAGAATTTTCTCAAAGAATAAGAAATGCCTAGTATAAGCTCACAGATCCCTCAACATGTTAATCCTAAACACAGCAACACACCTACAGTCCACAAAGATTGGAAGGCTCAGGACAATTCCTCCCTACTTCTTCTTGTCTTCCATTTCTTTTCTGTGTCCTTTGCTCTTAATTCCTCTATTGGTGCTATGTTTACTTGCTGTGGTAATTCCTTCTGAGCGCCTTGTTATTTGGCTGCAGAGGTGTTGAACAGTAGGACAAGTTACAAACTAAAAGGAACTAGAATTGGAGGGAAAATACCCATCTGAGGAGAAACAGGACCATTAAGAAAAGGCAGCATGAGATAGGCAGGCAGGAAGGGAGCAAAGGAGGGAAGGAGGGAAGGAGGAAGGAGCCACTGGGCGTAAGGGTGCTTAGATGTTTAGAAGCTCCCTTCAGCTCTGCCACCTGGGAAAGATGCTCCATTATTCAACTTCTTCCTTGAGATATAGTCACTGTGCCCAGAAAGCTTAACCACCCCACTTCACTGTAGGCAGTTCTTATTTTCAGATTGCATTAAATCAAGATAAGTCAAGTTTCTTATTATTTAGAGAGGAAGGAGAACAGTTAAATAGAGCATCCTTATTAGTGTTCAAAACTGGTGCAGCATATATCTTCACTATTACAACTGAGCAAGCCTCTGGATAACATTTTGGGATTAAAAGTGGCTCTTAAAGCAGTCATTTGTTTCCAACTTTCAAATAATTAAGACTTTTGACATGAAATGTTAAGTAGCTCCAGAATGCTCCTCATTATGTGTCTTTCTCTTTCTCTCTCTTTCTCTCTCTACTCTACCCACCCTTAGGCTTATGAGAGACCCCAGAAACACCCAACTCTCCATTATGACCCAGGCCTCCCACAGGACTTCACCAGTGACACCTTAAAACCAAAGCACCAGCAAAAAAGCAGCAGCCAGAACCACATGGACTGGTCCACCAACTCTGAGAGTGGGCCCTCCACTCAGAATTGCTTCATCGGTCCAGAGTCTGGCCAAGAAACTGCAAGCACCAGCAAGATCCCAGCTCTTGAGCCCATTGCTTCCTTCGCAAAGGCCCAGGGTAAGAAAAGCAGTGCCGGGAGCACATGGAGTCAGTTGTCTAACAACAGCAAAGATCTGCTTTTGGGAGCTGTGGTTCCATCCCCAAGCAGCCGCAGCTCACCGGCCCCTCCTAGCAGCTCTTGTGAGTGCAGTGGTCTCCAGGCCTTGGGAGACCAAGAAGGAGGAGGTACAAAGGAACCCCCGGAACCACCTACTACTACAAGCAGTAAGAAGAAGTCAAGTAAGAAGGATATGATAAGTCAAACGATACCAAACCCAGACCTGGATTGGGTCAAGAGTGCCCAGAAAGCATTTGAAAACACAGAAGGGAAAAGAGAGGGTTACTGTGCAGATAATGCCCAGGAAGCATCTCCAGCCAAGCAGAATGTGAGTTCTATTGGTAATCTTGAAACTGACTCTAGTCACGTGAGGATTACTATCCCCATCAAGGCACCCTCTCTAGATCCAGGCAGCCATAAGAGGAAAAAGAGACAGTCTATTAAAGCAGTGGTGGAAAAGATCCTCCCAGAGAAAGCACTGGCTTCTGGACTCTCCATGAGCAGTGAAGTCGTTAATAGGATACTTTCCAACTCAGAGGGAAGTAAGAAAGACTCCCGCATCCCTAAGTTGAGTAAAATGATAGAGAATGAGTCCCCTTCAGTTAGCCTTGAAACTGGTGGCAGTGCAGAGAAGATTATCCCAGGAGGACTGTCCAAGCAGCGGAAACCACCCATGGTCATGACGTCTCCCGCGTGCACAGATCACTCCCCATCAAGAAAGCTGCCAGAAATCCAACATCCAAAATTTGCTGCAAAACGGAGGTGGACATGCAGCAAACCAAAACCCACAAGTATGCTTCGGGAGGCAGTCATGGCCACATCGGATAAACTGATGGTGGAGCCCCCCTCTGCTTACCCCATCACCCCATCCAGCCCTCTGTACACTAACACCGACAGTCTTACTGTGATCACTCCAGTCAAAAAGAAGCGGGGACGACCAAAGAAGCAGCCTTTGCTCACGGTGGAGACAATTCACGAGGGTACTTCCACCAGCCCCGTCAGTCCCATCAGCCGAGAGTTTCCCGGAACCAAGAAAAGAAAGAGGCGACGCAACTTAGCAAAGCTGGCCCAGCTGGTGCCAGGAGAAGACAAACCCATGAGTGAGATGAAATTTCACAAAAAGGTTGGAAAGCTTGGTGTGTTGGATAAGAAGACCATCAAAACTATCAATAAGATGAAGACACTCAAGAGGAAAAACATCTTGAACCAGATCTTGTCCTGTTCTACCAACATTGCCCTGAAGGCCAGAGCTCCCCCAGAGACCAGCCCTGGGGCAGCCGCAATTGAAAGCAAACTGGGCAAGCAGATTAATGTCAGCAAGAGGGGGACTATCTACATTGGCAAGAAGAGGGGCAGGAAGCCCAGGACAGAGCTGCCACCCCCCTCCGAAGAACCCAAAACAGCCATCAAGCACCCCAGGCCTGCCTCTAGCCAGCCGGATGTTCCAGCCGTGCCTTCCAACTTCCAGTCCCTTGTGGCATCCTCACCAGCAGCTATGCACCCACTTTCCACGCAGTTGGGTGGGTCTACTGGCAACCTGAGCCCTGCCAGCACTGAAACCAGTTTTTCAGAGTTGAAAACTATGCCAAACCTCCAGCCTATCAGTGCTCTTCCAACCAAAACCCAGAAGGGAATTCACAGCGGAACCTGGAAGCTGTCTCCACCCAGGCTGATGGCCAACTCCCCTTCGCACTTATGTGAGATAGGCTCACTGAAGGAAATCACATTGTCCCCGGTGAGTGAGTCCCACAGTGAGGAGACCATCCCAAGCGACAGTGGAATCGGGACAGACAACAACAGCACGTCTGACCAAGCAGAGAAGAGTTCCGAGTCTCGACGGAGGTACTCTTTTGATTTCTGCTCCTTAGACAACCCTGAGGCCATTCCATCAGACACCAGCACAAAGAACCGGCATGGCCACCGGCAGAAGCATCTCATTGTGGACACCTTCCTGGCCCATGAAAGCCTCAAGAAGCCAAAGCACAAGAGGAAAAGAAAAAGCCTGCAAAACCGTGATGATCTCCAGTTTTTGGCTGAGCTAGAAGAACTCATCACCAAATTCCAAGTATTCAGGATCTCCCACCGGAGTTACACCTTTTACCATGAAAATCCATATCCCAGCATTTTTCGGATTAATTTTGATCACTATTACCCGGTGCCATATATCCAGTATGACCCGTTGCTCTATCTTCGTAGGACTTCAGACTTGAAGTCAAAGAAGAAGCGTGGTAGGCCTGCAAAAACCAATGACACCATGACAAAGGTGCCTTTTTTACAAGGGTTCAGCTACCCTATTCCCAGTGGAAGTTACTATGCAGCCTATGGAATGCCTTACACATCAATGCCTATGATGAACCTGGGTTACTATGGTCAGTACCCCGCTCCTCTCTATCTATCGCACACGCTTGGAGCAGCCTCCCCGTTCATGAGGCCAACAGTGCCACCACCTCAGTTCCACACCGGCTCCCACGTGAAGATGTCTGGGGCAGCTAAGCATAAAGCAAAGCATGGAGTTCACCTGCAGGGACCCGTTGGCATTGGCCTCAGTGACATACAGCCATCACTGAACCCTCCCAAGGTGGGTAGTGCTGCTCTTTCGGGCGGTCGGCTCCATAAGAGAAAACACAAACATAAGCATAAGCACAAGGAAGACCGGATCCTGGGGGCCCATGACAACCTGAGTGGTCTCTTTGCAAGCAAAGCCACGGGCTTCTCCAGCCACCTCCTGAGCGAGCGGCTGAGTGGTACTGACAAAGAGCTCCCACTGGTGAGTGAGAAGACCAAGCATAAGGAGAAGCAGAAGCACCAGCACAGTGAAGCTGGCCACAAGGCCTCTAAGAACAACTTTGAGGTGGACACCCTCTCTACGCTGTCACTTTCAGATGCCCAGCATTGGACACAGGCCAAGGAGAAAGGCGACTTAAGCAGTGAGCCTGTGGACTCATGCCCTAAAAGGTACTCCAGCAGTGCTGGAGATGGCGGCAGCACAAGATCTGAGAGCTTGGACATGTTTGGTGAGATGAACCCTTCCAGTGACAAGTGGGACAGTGACATGAGTGGGAGTAAAAGGAGAAGCTTTGAAGGCTTTGGGACGTACAGGGAAAAGGACATTCAAGCCTTCAAGATGAACCGCAAGGAAAGAAGCTCCTATGACTCTTCTATGTCTCCAGGTAAGGACAAGTTTTCCTTCTGACTTGGGCTACCTAGTTGTTTGGTTGATAGGCTTTGACTTCAGATGCCAGATATCTTTGGCACGTGGCAGTCACTAGTTTTGAAAGAGGTAGAAATGAAATTTCAATTGGTCTTCATGCACTTTTGGCTTTGCCGTTTATTCTGTACGTTGTTTACTTCGTATTCAACATCTTTCCCCCAGCCAGGAGCCTTTGCCTAGGTAACTAGGTTCAGAAGCAGTTCTCAGTAACTGCCTAAGTTAAAGCCATGCCTACTTCTTTATCAAAAATGTGGTTCTTACATTCTTAAGTCCTGATTATATGGTTCACTTTGTTGCTTGTGTAAAGCCTGTAAAATATATTAGAAATACCAAAAAGACTTGAGAAATGACAAAACTAAGCAGGAAAGAACATCTAGTTTATGTGACATGCTGTCTCCAGGAGTCATGCATCTTACGTGAGAAATCCCCTGGAGACTGAGGACCCTGATAAAACCAGGAAATCCTGAAGCCTAAGTTATTTTGGAGACACAGAGTAGGTCATGTTGCCCTTTCTTGATCCAGGGGCATTTCAAAACCTGCAGTGCTCCGATACCCAAAGCACCCACACTTCACCCACGGTTATACATGTGCCATTTTCCCACACTAAGGGGAAGGAATCTGAATAGAAATGTTATGTTCTTTCCAAACTTTGCCTGTGTCTCCTAGCATGTCTACTGAACAGAGATTTTGCTGGCTGCTCTCAAACTGAAGTATGCATTGCTTTAGAAAGACCCTGTCCACCTCTGTCAGATGCTGGCAGAATTCCTCTGCTAACCTTCTCACCCACTCAGATCCTTTCTTGGCCATCCCTGGGAGCCTCACATTTAACAAAGGGACCCCTGTGTCCCTGGCCAGCCATCACAAAATAAGACTCTTGTCGGAGAACAGAGCAGATATTTACCTAGAAAATGGTGAGAAATTCCATTCTTACAGTTTGAACAAGGTAAGGGAATATTTTGTGTTGTCCTTGACCCAAATAGCATAAAACTTTCTGATCAAAGCCCAGTTTTAAAGGACTAATCATCTATGTCTAAGGTCTGTTATAGTGGTGCACCCCTGCCTTTGATGTATCTCCTTCCCTGTCTTCGCTCTTCCTGGGGAGTCCATAATTAGTGAAGGTGAGAGCAGTCTGCTCATGAGAAATGAAAGATATTTCC
The DNA here is from genome assembly GCA_004027025.1 of Myocastor coypus. Lineage (NCBI taxonomy): Eukaryota > Metazoa > Chordata > Mammalia > Rodentia > Myocastoridae > Myocastor > Myocastor coypus. The sequence continues at coordinate 70,876 of PVJA010000005.1, read as the reverse complement.
TAGGCCAGCACATTTCAGGGAGAAATATGATTATGAGTTAGAAACCACTTAAAAATCACCCCAGATTGCCACTAGCTTGTGAGTTGTTGTCATGGTAGATATTCTTCTTGGTTAATAAAGAGACCAATTAGCAGTCTTGTCTCTTGCATTGGCTAAAGGTGATCAATGATCTACACTTCTTGCCTACCCAAAGTGAATATGGTTTTGCATCTTCTCATTCATGGAATTTATTGCAGATGTTTGATTTGTGCAGCACCCAGATTAAGCCCACTTAAACTAAGAGTGAACCTGCAGAGGAGAAACTCTAATGATCTTTATCAGCACGATGAAACTAACCTTTAAGATGTAAACTAGTTATGGGCAGACAGTGGGCATAATTTGGCTAGATAATTATAGTGATAAGTTATTGCCAAGAGCCTGCAAGGAGGTATCTTAACTTCCTAGAGCTAAGAAGCAAGTGTCAGAAGCTAAAACCAACTGTTGTTGCATATTCACTTTTTCTACAGTCTTACTGGTATGGTTGTTCTGTGGCTACTTTTGCTAGGTGATAGTTGAGTTCCCAGAGTTTCCAGGTGGGGTTCATGTCACTCAATGAGAGGTTCGAAAAAGGCCCATGGTCTAGCCATATTGATTTCCTTCTGTTTACATTTACATGGTGCTTGTCACATTATTTAATAGTCCCCCAGGAATCTCCACCATTTCTCGTTTGACCTTCCATCTGAGAGGAAAGGAATAGATACTGTGATAGCACAACTATGTGAATGAAAGCTAAATTCAGCCTAAAGAATGGATACTGGGCCTGGTCCTGTTGAAAACTCCCTCTGTGGCCTTACCCTAAGCATTCCACTTCCTTAGGGCATTTTCTGTGCTTGGGCAATGTGAGCCATAGGGCCAGACCTCTTGTAGATGGTGCTTCAGTCCGTGAAGCCATTTCACCCACTGCCTTGTAAGGACCCTGCTGCAATCCTGGAACACAGAGATGGGGAGAGTGCGCAATCTTTGAAATATTTGAGATGAAAAGCATTTCTGGAGTTCAGATTCTTGGGGGATTTGAGGATATTTTTATTTATATAATAGGATATCATGTGGCTAGGGGCCAGGTTTTAACATGAAATTCATTTATATTTCATGTACACCTTAGCCTGATAGTAGCTTTTTAATAACTGTACACTGAACAGCATTTACTCATGGTATAGACTTTTTAATGTGTTGTGGCACATCAACACTTGAAAAACAATTGAATTTTGGAATGATTCAAACTTCAAATTTTCATATTACAGATTCTCAGCCTATACTCTCATTACAGTATTACCAATTACACCACTGAGAGTCAGAGTTCAAAGGACCTGCTGAGATTTAAGCAAGCTGTATCTTTTGATTATATGAAGCCCAGAGTTTTATTCACCGTGCTGAAACACAATTGTACACCACCCAGATGGTTATTGAAATAAGTTTAGAACGTAGGTCCTGGTCCCTAGTTCAGTGCTCCCTCGAGTCACTCTTGCCCTGTCTCCACGAATCCATCCATCCTCTGAGGATGTGCATTCCCCATGTGTGCAGAGAAATCATGTGATGCTTGCAGAAGAAATGAGCTTCAAAAAAGGCATCCTTTCCCTTGAAACCCACCAAAGAGGAAGAGTCCTTACAGCTTTCCTAAATTTCAGCTGGGAAATAGACCAGCTTTTCACTTCTTTCCTTACTATCTGAGTTACTTTTACCACTGCTTTGTACCAGTCTCTGTGTTATACTGCTTATTATTTCCCCAAAACATTAATGAATCATAATACTCAGTGGTTTCTATAAGTGTCCTATGCAATGTCTTTGTCAATCCTGATTAATATCTTCACAGGACAGACAACACTCACTAACATTTCTCTCGCTTCCAAGGCCTGGTTTATATATCCCAAATCAAATCCCCCTTGCTACTGCTGAACCCTAAAGCATTAGGGAAAATGGTTTTAGCAGCTCTTCTAACCCAGTATCAGAATTCGTCAATAACTTGTGACAAGCATTCGCTGTAAAGCAATATACTTCATGAGCTGATACCAAGCAAATGGAATGAGGCTTCAGTTACTGGAGGTGTTAGGAGCTTCTGAAACTTTATTCTAGCAGAGGCTTCGGCTGAGCTGGATGACAGTAAGGACCATGTTTGGAACTACACATCTGTGCCTCACACAGCTTCTTTCCTCTACCTTTCCTTTGATGCTCTGGAATCCTTTCCTCAGCATCTGCAGGCCCTATTTCACATGCACTGTCCTTCTTGGCAAATAGATGTATCACCACAATTGCGGACACCATCCTTCTGCCTGCTGAAGACCAGATTTAGGAGCTGAATGGCAAAAGGTCTGTGAGCCTTCCCTGAGATCAGAGCTGACGAAAGGTGCCATACAAATGTAAGTCATTACCATTATGGAGAGAGGAATTAGAGAGCCCATTTAGCACTGGCAGCAGTTGCACACTCCATTTCCTCTTCCCAGCTTGGAAAATCCTTCATTCTCCATCTCTTAGCCCAGCAGATGGCTACATTGTCTTGTTAGCTGTCTTACAACAAACCAAGAGCTAGAAGTTGTACAGATGCCTTACCACTTTTCTGCATCTTTTTCCTTCTGCTACTTTGGTTTCAGAAGGCATTGGCTCTTTTGGCCTGTTTTCTGAATGCATACCATCTGTTAAATCTCCATTTATAAAAATTCTTCCCTGGGGCCAAAAATGCTTAAATAGTGGGAAGGTGCAATCTCAGAATTGGAAGAAGTTTTATCAGCCCCACTTGAGCCTCTCTGTCATCAGGCATCGCTATCTCCTACATATGCAGCCAATTCCCAGAAGAGCAAACTTGTCTAGAGGTGACAAGACACAGTCAGAATAATGTCATCTACTCTCCTAGCTGAACTACCAGAGGTAGAGGAACTCTATAGCATGAGTGGTATCTTTCCTTTTCAGATGACTTGGAAATAGTCTTTGCATAGTTTGATCTAAAATTATACAGGTGCCGAAACATTACAACCACTGCTGTCCAAGTAAAGGAAAAACAATAGGAAGAATCAATTTACATGTGTTACTTCCTAGCCCAATACCATTGGTAGGCAAGAAAGCCAGATGTCAAATACTTGCCAAATACTGATGGATGCTGAAAATTAACCCTGAGCTCACCTTCCAGATATCAGAATCCTGCCACACAGGTAGCTGGTCTCCCTTGAGCCTGACCTACTCCACTTCTTCTTGCAGCTTCTGTCTTGCCCTTTGCCAGCTCCTCTTATCAGCAGAGTAGCATTTCGGGAAGCAGTCTCTGCTGTCACTCAGCAGCAGGAAGAGAATGCCCAAGCCAAAAGAAATACATGAAACTCCAAGCACTCATCTAGGAGAGGAAATTAGCCATGTAGGTGAAAAGTTCTGAAATCTGCACACACACACACACACACACACACACATGCCGTGTGAGGTAAGTTTTCTAAAAATGGAAAAAAAAAAAGACAAAGAGGACTCATGGGAGAAAAAAGTTAAGACTGAAAGTAAAAAGAGAAATAAATGGAGATCTGAGAAGTACAGTCTGTGTAAATTGAATGCAAGTTAAATTCTGAGTCTTCCTGTAGGAGAAAATAAAACATTATTTAGGTAATGGGCTTCTGTACAGCTCAGATAGGGCCATGAACACCTACCCATGCTTTGTCCACTGTTCAAGAAGATATTATTCCCTTCCCTCCGCTTCCCTTCCCTTCCCTTCCCTCCCTTCCCTTATTTTTCCTTACTTTCTTATTCTTTCTTTCTTTCATTCTTTGCTTCATCTCCCCTGGTTTGTTTTGTTTTTGATTCTCAGTCTCATAGATGAGACTATGGCAAATAATTTAAAAGTCATATTTTAATAATAAATATTAGTATAATCAATTAATAATAAACTGACAAAAATAATTTGACCAAACTTAATAGTTTATGATTCTAAAAGTCTAAAATTTAGTATAGCAGAATTTGAATATGGACACAAATACACTCAGGGTAGCTAACCAGGAAGGAAATACACAAGCTATTAGCCACAAAACCAAAAGTAGAAGAGTTCTTAATGAGCTTTCCAAATTCCCCTGGTCTGTACAGAGCTGTAGGTCTTAACCCATGCATCATTGGCTTCAGCCTCTTTGCTCAGACAGTTGATCTCACTTTTAAAAATGCTGACTCTCCACAAACCTGACTCCAGCCAACACATTGGTTTTCTTCTTATGTAGGCAAAACCAACAGTCATCATCTGAAAAACATATAGGTTAGGACACTAATTTAAACAACTATGTTCAGCCTGATAGAGCCCCATTCTTGCACTTGCAGTTAGAATTAAAGAGACGTTAGTAATGCAGAATAAATACTCCATTTTGCTTTCTGAGGCCTAAGAAGGACAAGGGACTCAACTAGTTGTTTCAAGAGCTCAGTCTGGGAGGCTTTCCATCAGAAAGAAGAAGGAAAAGAGACAGAGAAGAATGATTTTTTAAAAAAGGAAGTAGAAAAATAAGTCATAGGAGAGATATTAGGCTCTGTGTTTCTTTGCTGTGAGCAGCTGTAGAAGGTGAGCATCTCTTTCACAATAATTTGGTTTCTGGGCTGTCTCGGGGGACCCATGTTTGGAACTAGAAATAATCTTTGTGGGCTGCGATTGAAGTCATTTTTGGTTCTTTTTTCTGTCTTCATAGTTGCACATACTTATTTTATTATGTCTCTCAGGATTCCTCCAAAGGTTTCTTTTAGCAAACTAAGAATTAATCACATTAAATTTTGTAAACCATAACTTCCTGGCAACGAACATTAAAAAAAAAAAATTAAGACTCATAGCATCAGTTTTGCAATGTTGACATCAGAAATAGTGCAGTTCCACCTTCACAGCATGAGGTCCCTGGGCCATTTATCTTCCCACAGTTGGCAAACGTCGCACATCCAGTGCAAAGTTTTTTATTTATACCCCTTTGGGGTTAGGGAATTATGCAGATTCACGCATGTATGCAGAAAGGGTACAATTTCCACAGACACGGCTCTAATGCAGTGTGGAGCCTTTCTTGGCTGGAAAAAATCAGTACAGCGTGCATTCCAAAGCTTGAGCAGAGATAAGGCAAGCTCTTTTGGTGGGAAACTGTCTCTTCACTCTATAAATGAACAAGTCATGAGACAGAATACTTGGTGTGGTTGTGGTTTAGCCTTGAGCCACCATAGCACTTAATGCAAAGTGACTAAATTCTAAGAAAAATATATAAACCATTTACTCAGTGTCACGAATATACTTTAAGTTTTGGTGCAGTTCTGGAAAGAATTAAAAATAAGCAACTTGATCTTTTTTTAACGGGAAAGGGTTACAATCTAGGAGGTCGCCTTAAAATCTAGAAGAAACCTAGGACAACTCTCCACATTATAGAGCCACCTAAAACAGTGAAAGCAGAGCCACAGAGTTGGCCACTGCTCTCTAAGCTGTGACCTGTGTTGTGCTTTCAGCACAGGGGAAGTGGGACCAGCAAGTACACTTTGAGATAGACCTTGAAAGGTAGAAGAGTTATTTGAGTAGTGGAGATGATAAAAACTATTAGATCTGCAGGAAACAGCATAGAGAAGGCCTACGTACATAGGTGTTTAGACCAGGCATGGTGGTGCACATTTGTATTCCCAGTACTCAGGAGGCTGAAGCAGGAGAATCACTGTGAGTTCAAGGCCAGCCTGGAACACATAGGGAGACTCTCTCTCTCTCTCTCTCTCTCTCTCTAAAAAAAAGTTAAAAACAGCTATTTAGGTGAAATTACCCAAGGAACATGTGGGAAACGATGTCTTATTAAAGTTTTTATCTTTAGTTAGAGGATAATGCAAATAAGGTAATCAGAGAATGTTATGGTCATGGTTTGGCAGAATCTTTCCCACAGCTGGAAGGTTGTGCTTAATTAAGTAGGTGCTGGAAAACCACTTTCTAATAGCTAAAAGTCATGAAATGATAACATAGTTTTTCTTTGCTTACCACTATTTTTCCCTACTCTGCTGTGGGCGGATTTTCTCCCTCCACGAATTCTTCCTATCCCTTTGTGTTTGGATAGTGCTCACGGAGTGGCCCTTCATTTGCCTCCAACCCACACCCACGTTATGAGCATCACGAAGGCATCTGTATCTACCCAGATGACGGAATGGAACATACTGAAAAGGCATCATCATTGATTTTGCTTTCTCCCTCTGGCTAAAGTCAAAGAGGACTTCAATAGGTTGGCCCTAGGAAGTTGACTCATGCCACAAGAGTCAAACCGCAGATATCACAGAGAGAATCTGCTTGGTGTGTGAAGCAATGAGTTGTTCAATCAGCAATTGGCAGTAGTGCACAGAGCTGGAGATTTACCAAAGGAGAGACTTATGGGGAAGCAATGTGGAAGAGCGGACCCCAGAGCCAGCTTTCAACAGAGGTGGAGTGGGAGGAAATCGGGAAACTTGAGTGAAGGCTTGCAGGAATGTAGGAGCCTGAACAAAGAGTGAGCCCAGAGTGATCTGCAGAAGCTGAAGGTGCAGATCCTAAAGCATGGGTGTGTGCAAACAGCTTGGTGGCCCAGGTGGCATGTGTTTCCACATGGCTTCGTGCGCTGTGCCCAGATTACAGGTAACAAGGAGAGAATGAGAAAGAAAATGGTGAGAACATGAGACTGTGGATGCAGGAAGCTTTGCTGTGGCTCCCATAGTGCCCTAGCTTCTAAAGAGACTCGCTTCTCAAGTTAGCCCTTGATAGGAAGAGGTGATGCGAGCTTCCTGTCGGTAGGTCCTGAGGCTGACATTCTCCAACTTGGGGAGCACAAACGCCATTCTAGAGGCCCTGTGACTATGTCTTTCCACTTTGCCATAAAAACCATATATAGAAAAGCAAAAGGTTATAGTATCTGAAAAGGGAAGATTCCCTCAGCTGGCTCCCCTCTTTATCTCTTGGATACACTGGCGCTACCTAACCATGGTAATTACTATTTAAAAACTTAGGAGAACTCCCCTCTTTTGGGCTGGAGATATAGCTCAGTGGCACAGTGCCTGCCTGGCATGCACAAAGAGGCCAGTGAAACATCACAGTGAACTAAACACCTACTTAGGCAAATGCAGGGACTAGGGTTCAATCCCTGACACCAACATGCTACACCAGCCCTATCCCCAGGCATGTAGGGCTGGGAATGGTGGTACATGTCCATAATCCCAGTGTTGGAAGGACTGAAAACAGGAAGATCACTATGATTCTAAGCTGTGTAGTGAAACCTTGTACCAAATACAAGAAGGAAGGAAGGAAGGAAGGAAGGAAGGAAGGAAGGAAGGAAGAAAGGAAGGAAGGGAGGAAGGGAGGGAGGGAGGAAGGGAGGGAGGGAGGAAGGGGGCTGGGGAGATAGCTCCGTGGCACAAGTGCCTGCCTGGTAAGTGCAAGGTCGTGAGTTTGAATCCCGGTCCCTCAAAAAAAAAAAAAAAAATGCTGTTAAATGGGGCCAGTGGGATAGCTCAGTGGTCTAAAGTGCCTGCTTAGTCAAGCTTATGCAACCCCAGGAGCCATGGTTTGATCCCCAGCACTACATGCTGTGCTGGCCTCAACCCCAGGGCAGGCTGAGCTGGTCATAACTGAAAGAAAGAAAGAAAGAAAGAAAGAAAGAAAGAAAGAAAGAAAGAAAGAAAGAAAGAAAGAAAGATACATAGATCTTCCCTCTGTGGTACCATGGCTATTTGCTGTGCTGTTGTCAATATATGAAAGAACCACCCAAGTTATTCTAGGTTCTTGTAAATATATCTGATTTTAAACATTTGCTGTGCACAGAGGCTAATAGTTGGAGTCCAGAGTTCTTTACAATCTTGTAGAATAAAATAGATATCTGGTTCATGAAAAGCTTGTGCCATGAAAATGACAGGAAGCTCTTTAGTTACTCAGCACATAATGGGCTGGTGGGTGACATAGGCAACTAGGAAGACTAGAAGGAAAGAAAAATCAAGGAAGAAATGGGAAGGTAGGACACATCAAACAACCAGAAAATAAATATAAACAACGTTAAAGCTTTACTAACACAATGACAGACTAAATAGAAACCAGCGGCAGGAATGATAAGTGTCCACTAAAAGACAGAACTATGGCGTGGAAGTTTGGAGAGTGGTGCACAGTGAAAGGGCCCTAACAGCCATGGGGGCGCAGGCAGCATTAGTGCTGATGGTAGCACAGTGGAGATGGGCAGCAGGGTCGCGGGTCAAGACACGTGGAGACAAACAGGCATGAACACGTGTCAGAGGCACAAGAAAGCGCCTGGCTGGACTGCAGTCAGCTGATGAGTGAGGATGGATGTTTAGGAGGTGTGGCTGCCCAGAGCAGAACGCACAAGGAGGAGAGTACAGAGAAGTGGGCAGGGACTGGGGCTGGTGGCTCCCAGGCTTAGTAGCACATGCTCAGTGGAACAATGAAGTCCCAAGAAATAGGACTGTGCTCTGGAGCCTTGTAAAGCTCCAAGTAGCCAACAACTTAACACAGACACATGTATAAAGCAGTTAAAGTAACTAGAATCCACACATTTAATGATTAGAGATAAACGCCCATTACATAGGAAAGGAACTTATAAAAGAACTTACAGAGTCATGAGTCATGTGTTGTAAAAGCCATTTGCTAATCGGGGTCTTCACTGTGATACAAGGATTGAGAACAGGTTGAGTGAGCAGGTGACATGGAGGCAGAGCAAGTCAACAGAGTGGCCAGGGCCAGGAGTTTTCCCTCTCTTCCATGATGGCTGGAGAAGATCAGAGTTCAGCCTCACCTCCTTGAAGGATCTGGGAACACACAGGGAGAAAAAGCTCTCTGAGGCTCTATCACAGCTTACCCTTAAGTTTGAACAGGGGCTGTGCTTTTCAAAGAATGTTTCCTTACTGTGATTCGATCTTGAAAAATCCAGCCAGGCCTGACCATAGGTATTGTTTTGTCCGTTGAGAGACAGAGAAATCAAAACCCAGAGTCACCCAGGCAGTTTTGCACAGAAAAAGCCCTAGATCTCAGGTTTCTTGAATTTTCCCAGCACCACCTCCATTTTCCTCCTACGTTTTTGACAAGGTCAAAAGTATGACTCAGCTTCTGAATTATCCCCTAAGAACCTTTGCCAGTGGATTAAATAGTGGAACCCAGAACGAAGCACTAGCTAATAGGCAATTTAGTCTTTACTGAAACTTGTTTTTGACATAAAGGAAGTTCTTTGGAGCCAAGGTTAACCGAGCCCATGGTGAGGGGCAGAACCTTCATCTCACCTGGGGACACAGCCACCACTGCGAGAGGGGACTTTATTTTCACAGCTGCTGAGCTGCATTATTGCCTCCACTTAATTGAACTGGAATGTTGATCTTTTCCTGCTTGTGGCATTCCTCATCCTTGGGCCCTCAGACCCTGGAATCTGAGCCACTAGATCTCCAGTTCTCAGGCCTGTGAACTAAACCACGGGCTTTCCTGGCTCTCCAGTGAATGGAAAGCAGATCAAGGGATGTTTCAACTTCCATGATCACATGACCCAGTATCTTACAACTCTGAATATCCTTTGTTATTCCAATTCCCTAAAAGCCTTGATTCACACAGATTTTTGGAGTCTGGGGTTGTGCTAAAGCAGGAGTTCAGCTGCTCAGCACAAATCTCGGGTCATGAAAGAGAGGAAAGAAGTCAACACACTTGCAGCATTAGCACAGCATAATTGCACTACTGTTTTCTGTGCACATTGTTGTCTTTGCCTCCCTGTTCTCGTTGACCCACTTGTCTTGTTTCCCTCCATCCAGACACCTAGGCATCGGGACAGGAATGAGGTGGGCTGTACTCATGAAGGACTTAACGTGGGCCTGCCATGGAGCTTCTGAAGTCACCAGGAAAGTGTCACAATTTTAGTCACCAGGAAGGTTGAGGATATCCTAATCCAGGAAGGGAAGGAAGAAAAAGGGAAAGGAGAGAGGGAGGGAAAGAGAGGAAAGAAAAGTAGATGAAGAGGAAAGAAAAGGTGTGTGTAACGCCTGTGGGATACCAACTGTCCGTGAATATTTATCAGATTTTCTGACCTTTGGCCTACAACTCCCGTCCCTCTCTCTCTGCTAGGTGAGGAGCACAGAGTCGTGCTTCAGAAATGCCAGCTGTTCTTGCTTGCTGAGTCTTGGCTTCCTTGAGTGAGTCCCCCAGCACAGCCCAGTGAGTCCCCCAGCCACACCACAGAAACTGCTAAGAGCCCAGAAATGCGTCCTTGGTGCAGCTGAGCTTTCCCAAGGCTGGGGTGCAGCTTCTTGCTCCTGAGAGTGTCTGCTCTTCTTCAGGTTTTCATTCTGACGGCCCTTTTGGCAATAACTACTCAGAGCCAAACTCTACTATGACTATCTCCTTCTTACAGCTCTAATAAATACGTTAATTATTGAAATAGATAAAGGAAATTAATAGGGGTTTTTTTTTCGCAAATACCTGAAGGCAGTCCTGAGTTAATAATGGGTGCCAGGTATAGAAATATCACTTCCTGCTGATCGAGTCTGGAACTGTCTGGCTTAGTAGGCACCGTGTGTCCACCTGAATAGACTACACTGTTTGCTGATCATTTTCAGCTTATTCTCTTGCTGGGAGCCCTGCTAGATCTCCTCCTTATCTACAGCAAATGCCATAATTAGCCCATCATCTGTGATTCCAGTCACCGCACGGACATCCTTTGTGCAGAACATCCTGTCCTCTCCTAATGTTACCTACAATTTCCTCCACCATCCTGGAATCGTCTTCCTCTCTCAGCTGATTTGTTCAGTTTCATTTCAGTGCTCAATTATATATGGCCTTGCACTTTTTTACATTCATGTTAGGCAACAGTGTCCTGACCGCTCCTGTCAAATCTGAGCTGGGATGAGGTCAGCGTCATGCCATACTTATGCGGATATCAATATGGTGCTGAGCACAGATACTATTGACCAACTGAGTTGATCCTTACAGACTACTATGGGTTCATTTCACATACTTTGAGAACCACTAATCTAGGAATAATTCTGCAACATCAAAGGCAACCTGAAACACACACACACACACACACACACACACACACACACACGAAAGCTCAGGAGTTCAAGCTTCTCCAACATAGATTTGGATGCAAAATCCACTACGTACAAGTAGCAGGACCTGAGCAACTTGGTGGTTTTGATCCTTCTTGTCCTCCTCTGAAAACCGAGGCTATTCATACCTACCTCACAGAGCTTTAGGAGAGCCAAACAAAGTACAATACACACAGAAGCACCCAGCGCACTACTCACTGCCTAGCTGTTGATAGCGTTTGTTTCCTTTCGCCTCCACTTTGGATAATTTATTCAAACACAGAAAATACAAAACGGCAGATTGCTATAGAAGGATCTTTCTTTAAGCAGCAGGCTTTCCTTCCCAATTATGCTCTTCCTGGGATGAAGTTAACTCCATCTCTGAGCCCACATACACACATGGAGGGACAGTAATCAGCTGAATCACAGTGGCATTTGATGATGAAGATAAGCTATCAGCTATACAGTGACAGTGGGTGAGTAACAAAAGTACATATTTTACCCAAAGATAATTGAAAGCTCACTGAGCAGGCATCATCTGCAGGGCTTACAGGTTCTCCTGAATGGAGTGGCAATTTCAGTTCTTTGGTTTAGACATGTGAATGTATAACATAGTTCCATAACTCCTGCTTTGTAGATCAATTTACTTACCAACTCCAGCTGTTAACACGTAGTCAGAAGAAAAATAATGAAGTCCCTGTTTATTTTCCATTGCTGCTATAGCAAAAGTATGATGAACGTAGCAGTTACATACAGTACAGTGAGGTTATTTCTGTTTCTGTAGGTTGGAAGTCCAGCCGAGTCTTGCAGTGCCAGTAGAGGAGGTTGAAGTCAAGGTGTGTGCAGAAAGGTATTCCTTCCTAGAGGCTCTAGAGAAGGATCAGATCCCAGTGCAGATTTTGCCTGGGCGTTATTGGCAAAAGGAGATCACTGGAATCCAGAGAACAGCACGGGGATCCCTTAGTCTTATTCAATTTCCTATGGTTAGGATATTATGTATCTTAATGATGTGATGCTAATTGACTGCTCACCAAACCACCTTGTAACACACCTGAATGGCTTGGCAAACCCTTTCCTCCCACGTAGGCAACAAACAGTGCCTTTTCCCCTCGTTGCTTCCCAAATGGCAGGGTTTGAATGATACTCTTTCAGAGTCTGCTGGAGAGGCCAAGCCACAGCCCAAACCTGTGTGTAATCCAGGAATTGCTTGCACACCAGGAGGAAGTGACCGGGAGCACGCAGAAAATCAAAATGCTTCTCACTCTCCATTTCTTTTCACAGTTCAGAATCTGTGTCCTACTCCGTGTGGAAAGTAAAATAACTTCTTTGCTTGGATGTCTTACTGACATTTCTTTTTGGTGGGACTCAGGGTGGGGGTTTACTCCAAGCGTGTGCTGCACCTCCTGGCCCAGCTTTGTGGCATTTTCACAAAATACCAACCACCAGAATTCTCATAATCACAAAAACATGTGCCTTCTCCTCAGAGCCACTAAAATTCTTTCTCTCGTTAAAAAATAGAAAGTTCAGAAATTAAATTAGAAAGCTGAACTTGATATCTTTAAATTCTTTTGGTCGCAAGAAAGAAAGAAAGAAAGAAAGCTGCAGTTTTCCTAATTTCCTTTCAGTTAAATGTTACTCCTGAATGGGTAAAATTGTACAAACGTCTGAAGATTTGAGACTCTTGACATGAGGGGAGGATTTATATTTCCTTGCTATTAAAAGAGAAGAAAAAACCCTCAGTTCTGTCTAATTTTTAGGAACGCAATGCCCTGTCCAACCCACAAACTGTTGGCAGCATCATAACTCTACACAGAATGTTCTTTTAAGCCTGTTCCCCCTCCCAAACCTTTCCTGTGAAGTTATAAGTCTCAGCATTTAGAGACTTTTTATTCAAATAAAGTATGGACTTTAGGTTGGGTCTTTTGGCATTATTTCTGCTGGCAGCAGAGAGATAGGCCGAAGAACAGCAGACCTGCCTAGCTGGCTGGGGCCCAGGGTGGCCACTATGTATGAAATCTTACTTGTCCCCCAAAACCAAATACTTATTTGTGGGATTGTGATTTAATAGCTCCCTGTCCAGAGGAAATTTTGTTCACACCTTCACAAAGCACAAACTGTGCCTCCCGTCAGTGCCTCAGTTTCCATTCTTGGAAATTCTTTCTCCTTCTGCTTTCCTCCGTGCAGTTCTTCTGTAGGTGCTTTGCAAAAGGCAGATTGGCATGGCTTCCGTGTAGCTCTGCTTAGAGAAGTCCCAGATAACATCCACGCAGGTCACGTAGGCAAGCAGGTGCCTCCAATCCACTTCTGCCTTGAACTCAATGAATCCAATTTGCCAAGTCTGGTTGCTCTGTACTCTCAGAGTTAGACACTTCTAGAGTTTCTAATGTATTCCTGATCATTCTGTCCTTTGATTGTCATAGCCCCATAAACTGGAATCTCATATAACTTCCTTAGGGAGTAGCCACAATGGATTTGTTCAGCTTCTTAGGCCAAAAAGTGATGGATGTCTTCCAATTTGCAGTCATGAACTATCACTGGAAAGAAATAAAAGAAGCAAAAATCTGACCAAAGAAATCAAATGAGAAATCCTTGGGCGAATGAGTGAAGCAACCATTGCCTCTGTTTTCTCAAATCTAAATAATGACTGTAGTACTTACTGTCTCCTTGCTTGTAGGGCTGCAGGATAATATCTTACTCCTATGAATCATGCAATAAAATGTTAGCAGTCAGGATTATTATTAAAATGTCTATTAATAATCTGTGTTTACTAGCTTTTTTCATATTTGTATACAATTCCAGCAGCTGTTTCCAGTTACTTTTCAACAGTAATATATAAAATGTGACTGAAATTTATAACAAGTATCTGTTCTTCAGGAGGGAGGGTTCTGTATTTTTAGGAAAGGGTCTACAGAGTCTCACTACATAAATCAGACTCATAGTGATTCTCCTGTTTTCAACCTCCCAAAATGCTGAGATTACAGATATGTGCCACCATGCCCAGTCTCCACAGCAATCTCAGTGCGCCCTATAGGTGGGGCCAGTACAACATGCCAAGGATCCGAACCCTGGCACTGCACTCTGCCTAAGCAGGTGCTTTAGTCCACTGAGCTGTCAGGCTAGCCCTTAAAAATATTACAATAAAAGATTTGTGAAACGTCCTTATCACTGTGAACACTTCCCATTGTTCTAGGTACTTTCTGAAGCAGCTATGGAAGGCCTCTTTCACATCTTTAGGAAATAAGATTTTAAAAATGCAGAGAATGTCATCCCATGGAAAGGGATGTGACACTGTGTCTTCAACCACCTTGTTCACCAGATTTGGCATTGAGTGATTTCTGGCTTGTTCCTGAGGTCAAAATGACTGTGAGGGGTAAGAGTTTCCAATTGATTTAGAACAATCAGTCCACTTGACTCAGAAGTCAGCAATGACAGCACAACGAAAGGCACCCTTGGAAGAAAACTTCCAAAGCTACTTCAGAAAGTGACAAGAACTATGGAGGTAGATATGTGCAAGGCAAAGGGAAGGGTTCTGAGCAAAATGAATGGCTATGTGTATTTGACAGTAGTAAATATTTTAAGGTGTGCGTATTTCCCATATTTTTCTGTCACACCTTGTGTATCACTTTTGGCATACTTTCAAATGCATGTGGTTGTTTCCAAGAAAATATGTGTTAGGCATTTATCTTCTTTGTTTTCAGAGGATGCACAGAGACCCCCTAGAGAGGGAAATGTGAGACAGTCACTGGCATGCCTGTGTGGCCCAGAGGATTTGGGGGCAAAGAGAAAGATCAGCCAGTCCTCCACAGAGAGCACAAGAATATGGCGGTGGAAGGAAGCTTAGAGGGTCGGTGAGCTGGACAAAGAGGAAAGGAGATCCCAGGAAGGGAAGGCTATAAAATGAAGACGAGAACCGCGGCACAGGCTGTGTGGAAAGACACAGGCAAGGGCTGGGCGCAGCTGCCCAGTGGACGGTGATGGGAGGGCATAGCCTGGGTGAGCTGGGGCCAGGACAAGCCGAGGAGGGATGGCACTCCCCCGAGGATGCTGCCCTTGCCCTCTGGAATGCCAGCCAAAGGTTTTGAGCTGGCAGGGCTCAGAAGGTGGAGTGATATGCTCAGAACTGCACTCTGGACAAGTCCTTTTAAAATGGCTGTGGTCAAGGAAGCCTTTGTTTCCTTTTGTTTTTCTTTGCTTGACCCATTGCTGTTCAATCCCTATTAAAGTAGAATTTAAGTGCACTTCTAGAACAATGAACTAAGGATGAAATGCAGTGACTTCAAAGTACAACTCAAATTTTAAGGTTGGATTTATACATAAAATATGAGTTATTTTGTCTAATTGTTCCAAAAGTTTCAAAAAATTTTTTGGTTTCCATATTTTCTGTGGGCTATGTACAGACAGTGACCCCTGGGCTATAGTTAAATAGTAGTTCTCAGAAAAATAACTTTGTCAGAGGAATAGAGAATGCTGGGCAAACGGTAGAGGCAGCAGGCAGGAAGAACATGCCTGGGAGACCATTGCAGTGACCCAGGTGAGAGATCTCAGGTCCGGAAAACAAGGTACCTGAGTAAGGGTTACAGGAAGGGAGAAGAGAGAGGCTGAGTCAGGACAGAGAACTCCAGAGGGACAGAGAAGAAGAAAGCAGCAGGAAGAAGTGGAGTTTTTACCCTTGGATATAGGATGTTTTCAGTACTGCACAGCTTATAAGGCAAAGAAGGTCTTTCTCAGATCTGCTGACCTTCCTGGGTGAGGACTGATCAGATTTAGCAAAGCTTACTAAGAGAAAGCTAGATGAGCAATGAATATATATATATATATATATATATATATATATATATATATATCAAATAGGTACAGTTCTTTTTGAAAAGAAGAATGATGGTAACTGGTCTTTTTGAGGTGAGAATAGAGAAGTTTCGATCGAAAACAACACAGCCCTCTCTAAATTTCATTTTCCATGCATAGGAGAAATGTACTGCATAGAGAAAAGTAAAATCAATAAACAAAGATGCCTGAGTAGAAAGAATATAGAACTTCAGTAAGTAGGTCTGAAGTGACCATCTAATGCTTGCATTGCTGTCCTTTTGCCCTTGATCAATCCCTATGCCTCACTTTTTGAAATCTGGCTTGACCAATACCTATTTTTGGACTACCCTTGCATGACCCCCATTATCACAGCACAAGGTGTACAAAGACCAGGAAGGGGATGGAGATGTGATTGGAAGTGTTCATATTGAAGGAGAGAAGCTCTTTCACATTCAGAGGTTCGCTCTTCTGTGACCTTCAGAGTCCCATGCACTATGAAAGGATCAATCAGAACCTGGGCCTGTTGCCTGGAGCTTCTCTCCCATGTGAGACCCTCTTGACATCTCACCAAGGGGACCCTTGACTTCCCATTTGCCCTTCACCACTTACTGTTAGATGGAATTTGGACTCAGTTTTGGGGCCTTGTTAACAGACTGCCTTGTGCTAATATAAATTAATGTTTAATACAACTTACAGCTTTTCCCCTGTTAGCAGTGCAAGTATTTTAACACTGTAACTGTTCATCAAATTACTTGTGTGTCAAGACATATTTGATATCCTAAAACATTCTTGGCAATGTCCAACACCATGAGAGATATGGTAGGCTTTCCATGAAATCGGACCTTGACTATCAAGTACATTTATTAATTACCAGACTAATCAAAAAATCATGATACTATGCAATATTACAATATTCAACACAGTGATGAGTGACAGGAGTCTATCTCAGTGGGGGAAAATCACCATCTTTCCCACTTAACCTGACTGTATAATTCTTTGTTGCTCAGATCTACCCATTAATATATTAACAAATAATAACATTCTGCAGAGTATGGGTTGAGAAATAGTATTCTAGTTTAATTCCCTGAAATTAAAAGCAGCAGAACAGAATCAAGGCTCAGAGGCTTAAGTATTCTGTCTGAGATGAAGCCTTAGGGGCCCAACTCGAGCTAAAACCCACATCTCCAGGCATAAAAATAAATCTGTCCTCTACCCTGGGAAATTATTTCACAAAATACCCACTACTTCCTTCAATAGATTATATATATTCTGAAAACTGACACACATGCATTGGGGGAGCTATACACACACACACACACACACACACACACACACACACACACACACACACTTATACCTAGGTACATCCTTGGACTATCAAAGCCTCTGCGGCACAGCACCCAGGAAATATTCTGGAAGAGGAAGCAGGTGTGAAGGACTGGCAGTGCAGAGCTGCAGTGGGTCTTGGAGGCCTCTTGTTTGCCGTCAGTATTAACCCTGGCCTGTTGCAAAGGCCAAAGCTTGGCTCGCATTTGAGATCTGAAGCTCTGACATTCAAGAGGCTCCAAAGCAAATGAACCTGAGTGAGTAAATAATTAAACCACAAAGAAAAAGCCAGTATTGAAAAAAAATGTCAGCAATCTGGTGTCAACTCAGGAGCACAGGCCTGTGGGGAAGCAATGGACCTTTTCTCCACTCAGCCATTGCTATTCTGAACGTAGAATCTGGTCAGAAACTCATGAGTGAGCCGTTCTGTGTTTGGAGCCTTACCCTGGTGACGTAGGTACAGATCCTGAGGGCTGAGACCCATTCAACGTAACTAAGTGAAACAATTAGTCATAGGTACAACTATTGGTACCCAAAACACTGCCATTAAAAATGCCTAGGTTTGAACCTGGTCAGTCCCATTCATCGGTGCCTGGCTTCTACACTTGTCCCTTCCAAGTTGGGCTGAAAGAGAAGGTGTAGTCATCAGTCTTTCTGCTTTCAAGGTCTACAGATGTGTTTTGGACATGTGCTGCTCTATCTTAGGTGGCTGTAATAGAGGAATTATATGTGGAAAGTTGATGTGTTTATGAAAAAGAGAAAGAAATAAATACGGAAGGGATGGCAGACAGACTGAACTTACCTTTCACCGTAAACCTTGGCCAGTGAGAATGAGCACAAGCTGGAAAAACTGGCTGCCACTGGCCAATGTCCCAAATCATTCTGTAGAACAAGGGCCCAGGAGTAGGAAAATCCTTCTTGATGGATTGATTAGATTGTGAATAAAACACTGCCTTCCAGCTACTAGCCTTTGAATTACCCTGATATGTTGATTTAATTCAGAACCTTGATGTTTCCCGAACACTGACTTTTTAACCTTAATTGCCTTCTGATTTATTAGCAGATCGCTGTCACTTTTTGTTTGTTTGTTTGTTTGTTTGTTTCTTCCTGGTAGAAGTTAAAACCTTGTTTCTCAGAAAGATCCCATACCCAGGACAGATTTCAGGGCCACTATGATGGATTCACACAGGCCAGTGCAGCCTATGAGCACAGATGGGTCTGACCTCAGAGCAGACTGTTCCAGAGACGAGCCCATTTTACCCTCCACATTTTTTCTCTGCTCTGTGGGTGTATCTCAGACGATGATTACTTGCTATGGAAATAAACAGTGAGAGTGAGTTGGTTAAATTTCTCCCACTTCCTGAGAGTGTCTTCCTTTACCAAAAAGGCCAGCAGCACAAGTTTCCCCTATTCTTAGGCCTAAGATTAAATACACAGCAACATAAAAATCTTTCCATAGCCCCTCAACAGATTTATGCTGCAACTGCAGCCAGGGCTAACTATACTCAATCCACAAGCCAACATTAATTTCTGAAGAGCAAAGAGAAAACATAGCTCTGTTGTTCCCCAGCTTGCAAAAAACAAAACAAAACTGCCAGTCACAGCCAATGACATAAAACACTGAAACAAGCTCATATTTTAAGAGCGTCAATAAAGACTTTCACTTCAGAGGCTGTGATTTCCTAGAGGCACCCCAGCACATTGATTGCAAGCCAGTTTCTTTCCTGTTTCCAGTGCAAAGTAGACAAGGAGATAAATGTAAGCCAAGCCCAGGTAGACAGCATCTGCCAGTGCAGAAGAAACCACAATATTTTATGTTATATCTTATAGTGATAATCATCACAAAACCAAAATAAACAGCGGCCATAACGACTGAGCATTAGAGACCCAATCCTACCAGCTTAGCAGCCACATGCCTCAGACCATCTCTGTCCAACTTTACGGACCATGTTCTTCACAATGTTCCACTTTTGGTGGGTGGAGCTAATACTGTTTTGGCTAATAAATATATTAATACTTAACACATTGAACAGATCATGAGAAAAACACTTTTAAAGAGGACTATTACCCAGTTGTCAGATGTCTATTGTCAGTGCCAACAGAAAGTTCTGTTGCTAAAGTGGGCAATGCAAAGCTTAGTCTTTATAGATGGGATGTGGATCCTTGTTTGCCAGGGTCTATTCAGGTTCCTCCTCCACAAAGACTGGGTTGATATGCCTGCCAGTGAGCACAGGAGGGGACTTAGAGCTGTTAACTGCCCTAGTTTTTTTAAAGCTATATAGAATGTTCTATCTTCTAACATTTTTCACAGAGCACCCCTAATTACTATCGGTCTCTTAAAGGATGTTCACTATCTGTTAAAGACGGTATACGAACAACTGTCACAGTGTTGAGATACAGAGATTAGATTAGAAGTGAATAATTGCTCTAAGGTCATGGATTTAATAAGAGGCTAAATCAGAATCTGGCCTCAAATCTGTCTGACTTTCAGTTAGTGCATCTCCTCTACCAAGCTGCTGATTTAGACAACAACATGTGTCTGAGGGCTCAGCAGAGGTCTTTCTGTCCTCTCTGGCTGCCTCAACTGGAAGCTGAGCATAGTCCAGGGCTAGGCTCCCAGGAGATGTAGTCTATCACCCCTCCACCTGAGGACTGCTGTGGCCATCCTGGCCCTTGGCAGAATCCAGCCCCCAGGTCTGCACTCATTTCCCATTACAAAGTGGAAATTCAGTGTTCATATGATCAGAGTTTTTGTATTTGAAACTTGTATTCCTGGAAACTGTCTGTTTTTTAGCTTTACCCTAAGCCTTTCATATGGTTTGGCTCTTTGTTCTATGTTAACTTCAAAAGAGTTGCTTCCCTATAATAAAACTCAGTGTTCTACAGATTTTGTCTTAGTTTAAGACTCAACTCACGATCTTAGCAAAACTTTTGGAACAGCTTCATTTTCATATTGTAAATGTAATATATTAAAAGGTGTTTCATGGAGGTGATTACAAAGATGAACTATGGATATCAACATTGCATTTAAAAAACAAGATTTATGTATTTACTACAGGATCTCACTACACAGCCTGGACTCGTAGTGATCCTCCTGTCTCAGCCTCCCAAACTCTAGGATTACAGGCATGCACCACAACTCCTAATTTCAATGGTTAGAATGGCACAAGGCTAGCATGGCATGCTGTACTGGGGATCCAGTCTGGATCCTTGCACTTGCCAGGCAGGTTCTGGGACTGCTGAGCTATCTCCCAAGCCCTTTTATAAGGTATTTTAATCTGTATTTCACTGAATCACAGGTCCAAGGGCAAGCTGAATTGGTACAAAGATATGTGTCATATTTGTTATCTAGTCATATTCCTGAGTTAATAGATTTATAAATACAATAGTTCCTCCTAGTCGCTGAACTCAGTTTTCCAGAAACTTTCATGAATGTGACTTTGAAGGTAATGGAACTTCAAAACAGCCCAGTACCACAGTGGTCCAGGCTGTAAGGGTGTGAGTGACAGAAGCCCATGAGAAAGGCTGTTTTGTCTCCCTTTCGATTTTTGGTGGACCAGTTAATAAGCAAAGCCAGGAGTCCATAATTTGATTTCAGATTCTGATGAATATTGAGAAGACAAGAGGCTCAGAGGACAGAGAGTGCCTGTGTAACACAGGAATCTTCTCACAGTGGGTCAGGATACATATTTTATAAATTGATTGCTGAAATGAAATTCATCATGTGTGTATTTTGCATAGTAAACTGTTCTCAGGCTTCAGTATTATTCAATTAATACTTGTGTCTCTTCACAACTATACAGTAAAAGGGTATGAAATGAGAAGATTTTACTACAAATGCACTAAGAAAGTCAGTTTTGTAGATGGTGGAATCTCAAAGGCAGAAGGGACCTTAGAGGTCATCCAACTCTACGTG
This sequence comes from Myocastor coypus, assembly GCA_004027025.1. NCBI lineage: Eukaryota > Metazoa > Chordata > Mammalia > Rodentia > Myocastoridae > Myocastor > Myocastor coypus. The sequence goes on along the minus strand of PVJA010000005.1, from coordinate 49,806 downwards.
GCTCCTGTGACTCACATATACCTTTAGCAATGTTCCTTTGCTTAAAATGAAAACGAAAAAGGATCTGCTCTGTAGAATCTCTTAATGTGTCAGGCACTCAAACCATTCCCAAGCAGGCTTAGCCTCCTGCGTTGCTCACCTTTGTGACAAACAGGAGCATAGAGAGACATCTCTGAAGAGCTGCTCTACTTCCTCAATTGTGGTGCTTGTTCACCTTGAGCAAGTGCACAGAAGTTGGTGATGGAGATCAGCAGCAGGAAGCCGGGTCCTTGCTCCTGCTGCCAGTTGCAGAGACTGTGTCTTCCTCTCTCCATCAAAGGTATGCGCATATGCAGCAGAGGGCAGAGGCAAAGCAAGATTCTAGGGAAACAGTAAGATCCCTGGGTATGAAAACAGGAAAGACATAGTTTCTTTATGCCCAGCTCTTTTGCTGAGTGCTTGGATGGGCAAGGTTTCTACAAATCAGTGCTCTGTGGTGTATATAAGATGAGATAGTTATTGACAGGCGATTGAAAGGGTGGTGCCCAGATCAACAGCATCTGTCTCACTTGTGATTTGTTTGAAAACTGCAGATTGTGAGGCTTTATCCCAGATCTACTGGATTAGAACCCATGAGGCAGGAGACTAGCATAAGTGTTAAAAGCCAGTGCACCCTCCCTCCATCTCTCTCTGGGTCTGTGTCTGTCTGTCTTCTAGTCTCTCTCTCTCTCTCTCTCTCTCTCTCTCTCTCTCTCTCTCTCACCCTCCCCTTGGATATATGAGGCACAGTACAAAGCCAGTGTGTTTCAGGAGGTGACTCCAACTCCCAGGCCATGTACATTCCTTAAAAATCTATATCCGGTCTTACATGGAATCAATGCTTACAGTCACCTTGTGTCTAAGCAAATTGAATAGAGCTTGGAGCTCCAGCAAACCTACTTATTTATTTCATGACAAGGGAAACAGCTTTCAGTTCTGCAAGTCTTGACACCTTTGTCAATAAAATCTGCAGATTGCACAGTATAGAGTTGTTTTAGAATTCATCTTTCTGACAGTAACAAGACTTTCCAAGAGAAGAGCATCCAGGGGTTATTATGGCAGCCATTTCTTTGCCCTGAGACTGCTGGCTGCCTGGCCTACATTGCCATGTTATAACACGACCAGTCGGTGGATCTGCATGAGCCCAGAAATGAATAAGGAAAGGCTTTGAAAGCACATGCCTGACTTTGGAGTATTTTTCTTTATTGTATATCTAAGAAAGTATTTTTAAAGAAACACTGAGTTTTAATAGCTGATTAGCCTGCAATAAGGTCGAGCTTGTGTTTTGTTTCTAATTAGCAATAAAAACAACAGCGTATTATGTTTGCATTCCTTCACTATAGCATCTTTGCAACATTTTCTGTTCACGCTGTTTGAAAGTGCCACATGTATCAGAAATGTGCATTTATATTAAGAGAGGGCTTATTGTAGGAAACATAATAAAGCCCCACATAAGGCAGAAGTTTGCAAAAGCTGGGGTGTAGTTGAAGATAGTAAAAAGCTCCTAAGTCGATTGATCATGTGACTTGAAGTTGTTGGTAGAGTCAGTCCTTATTGGTGGCTTCACAGCTCTGGCACAAGTGGCACTTCCAATAACATTTTCCTATATGGATGTAAAATATACAAATTGGGAAAGGAAAATGGAAGCATTTCTGAATGCAGAAAAGCAAGAAGCCTGGGAAGCTGGCCTGTGGCGGGGCGCCTGGCTGGTGAGGCGGAGGTGGGGCTGGGGGATCTGCTCACCTTCGCTTTCTAGGGGCACAGTCACCTCAGGGCCCTGGGCCCAAGCTGCAGCCTTCTGCATCTCCTTCCAGTGATTCCATGAGTATTGTATCTTTTAGAGGATTCCAGCCTGGCTTGCTTTCTTTTCTCTTTTCTTTTCTTTCTTTTCTTTCTTCATTGTTTGGTCTTCGTCCTCCTGAGTTCACCATGAGCTGTTGAAGAGCACACTTAACCAAAACTCAGCATCACTTTTGGATTGCACCCAGGCCAGGGAAACAGCTAAGGTGATGAGCAGTAAGCTAAAGAGCTGTCCCCACAGAACATGAGAGAGATGGGAACTCGGGTGTTTATGGATTTTTAATACAGCAGAAAAGTTGAGGCTTTCTTCATTGTTCCTGCCATTGTAGGTTATACAATCTCCGCTGCCACATGAAGGCTGCTTTTTAAACATTTTTTTAATTAGTAAAGTTTATTGATACCTTTACATATACATAGTGATCACACTCAGCATAAGGAATTGTACCTGTGCACAGTGTTCCTCAGTTCTTTTTTATTTCCATTTCCCTCCCCAGTTCAACTCTTCTTGCTCTCGTTGACAAAAGCATTATTTTCATTTTTTCTTCCTTTCCTTTCCTTCCCCCCACTTTAGATCCCCTTCCCATTTGAACGCTTTCTTCCTATTGCATAATATCTATTATATGCTTTGTACTTACTCACACTGTCAGTTTTCACACAAGAGAAACAATGTGGTATTTATACAAGTGTTCTGACGTTCTTAGGAGTATGGTCTCAAGGTACATCCATTTATCTAGCAATGTCTCAAGTTTAGCCTTCTTTATCCATTCATCAGCTGATGAACATTTGGGGCTGTTGCTATGTTTTAGCCATTAGAAACTCTGCCACTATAAACATGGGTGTGTATGTATTGCTGTTGTAGGATGCTTTTAATTCTTTCAGGAAGATACCCAGCAGGTGAGCAGATGGGTCAAATAGAACCTCTAGTTTTAGTTTTTTGAGGAATGTCCACACAGATTTCCACAGTAATTGTACCAATCCATAGTCCCACCAACAGTGAGGAAGTGTTCCTTTTTCTCACAGTCCTACCAGCATTTATTTTTGGTTGATTTCTTGATAACTCTCATCCTTTCTGGAATAAGATGGAATCTCAGTCTTGTGTTAACTTGTATCTCTTGAATGTCCAATGATGCTGAACATATTTTCATGTAACTATTTGATGTTTTTGTACTTCTTTACCTGATAAGTGTATATTCATTTGAGATGTCCACTTTTGGATTGCGTTTTTAACTTGCGAGATAGGGTTTTTCTGAACCCTTTACATATTCTAGACTTTAGCCCTTTGTCTGTGGAACAACTGTGCTAAAATTTTTCCCACTCATTGGGCTGTCCCTTCGCTCCGTTAGTCATTCCTTTTGCTGTTTCAAGTCTTTTTAGTAAGAGGAGATCCAAATAATTAATTCCTTATAATTCTTCCTGTGTGACCAAGGTTTTGTTCAGAAAGTCTTTGCCTACAACTGTGTCTTCAAGAGTTCCACCTATTTTACTCTTCTAGCATATTTTGCTTTAGTATTTAGATCTTTGATCCACCCTGATTTTAGTTTAGTGCATGGTGAAAGACATGGTTCTAGTTTTAGCCTTTGGCACATGGAAAACCAGTTTTTCTAGCACCACTTAAAAAAGAGCCTTTCTTTCAGTGAAGGTTTTTGGCCCTTTAGTTGAAGAGAAGGTGGCTGAGTATATTTGGAGTTATTTCTTTATTTTCTAATCTGTTCCACTAATACTTGAGTCTATTTATCTGCCAGTAGCATGCTGTTTTTAGACAGTCTTTATCTCAACCTGATAAGAGCCATCTATTAAAAACCAGCAGCCAACACCAAACTAAATGGTAAAAAAGTGAAAGCTTTTGCTCCAAAATCAGGCACAAGTGAAGGATGTCCACTATCACACTTCTATTTAATGTAGTTCTGGAAACATTGGCAGAGCAATTAGACAAGAGAAACAAAAATAATAAAGATAGGAAAGGAAAACTTTAAACTCATCATTTGCAGAAAACATGATACTCCACATAGAAGTATCAACAGAAAGTCCAACAAAGGACTTCTAGATTTAATAACCAAATTCATTTGTACAGCTGAATACAAAGTAAACACTCAAAACTCAGGAGAATTCCTGCACACAAATAACAAATGCACTGTGAGAGAAATTAGGAAAACCACACCTTTACAATAACATGGAAAAAAAAGAAATACTTATAAATCAATCTAACAAATGAAGTAAGAGATCTTATTATCAAAAACTACAGTACTCTGAAATCGCAGATCAAAGAAGATATCAGAAAACGGAAAGATATCCCTTGCTTTTGGGGAGGAAAATAACATAATGGTTCTCATCAACATAGTAGCTATACATCCAAAACTGCTATACAATTTAATATCATCCTGATGAAAATATCTTTAACACATCTCACAGACTAGAGAACATACTCTAAAATTCAGTTGGAACCAGAAGAAACATAGCATAGCAAAAGAAGGAGAAGGAAAAGGAGGCAGAGGAGGAGGAAGAGGAGGAAGAGGAGGAAGAGGAGAAGGAGGAGAAAGAAAGAGGAAAGGAAAGAGGGAGGGAGGGCAGGAGGGAGGGAGGGAAGGACGGAAGACAAAATTCTGAGCAACAAAGACAAGACAGGAAACATCATAATTCCTAACTTGAAATTATAAAACCATGTTACTGTGATTAAAAAAAAAAACTGCATGGTACTGAAACCTTGTTCTGGTCTCTGTATTTAAAGGTTAAGAAAGATGAGGTACTACCAGGGAGAGGAGTATGCCAAGCTTTAGTAACAGGTCTTGAGTTCCAGGTCTGGTTTCCCTGGCTAAATCCAGTTCATTGTCCCAAGCTTGAGGGTACTGTGTCTTTCCATATATGATTTCATAGATGGTAACACTGAGACCTAAATAAATGAGTGAAATTTCCCAAAGTCATAGGATGACTTTGTCTTCAATCATGACCATAATGGTAAACACAGCATGCAGGCCCCTGAAGTGTTGCCAAAAAATCTAGCATTTCCTATGGAGTCTCTACTTCCAAACTTCATCTTTGTTCAGAACTCACAAGGGCTGTGATAAGGAACAAACCAGGCCCACTGTCTAGATCATCATTGGAATAGCTGGAAAGGACAGGAGGGAGGACAGGAAGGGAACCATAGTAGTATATACAGGATCATGGTATTGGATACACTTATCCAAGGACATGGCTTTCATGTGCATCAAAACCTGACTGTGGAAAAAGTTATGCAGTCTCCTTCTGGTATACTTTTTGTTACATTTGATGTTAAATAGTAATAATTGATTTTGAGAATTGACAAAACATTAGGAACTATCCTAAGTGCTTAATGTACATGGTTTTATTTTTCTACTGGCCAGATCTAAGAACTAGGTTATCTCCCTTATGCAGGTCAGGAAAGTGAGGTATATAGAGAGAAGTCATTTTCCAGTGTCATAGAGTACATGGAGAATGCATCAAGATTTAATCTGAGCCACCTGACTACAGGGCCTGTGCTCCTCAGCAGAGCATCCTCACCCTCCTCGCTAGAGCAGAGTTTCAGTTTCACTGTGAATCCCTCATGCCCAGGGGGTCCAGTAATATCGGAAATGGTAAGCAGACTCTGCCAGCTTCAATGCTTCTTCTGGGCTTTGCAAAAGTTCTTATCTATGACCCTAGTTAAGCAATCCCATTTTTGTCCTCTTTGTTGGAGTCAGGTGGTATGAATCTTTGGTGGAAAGAAAAAAAAAAAAAAAAACAGTAGATCAAATCCTTGTTTGCCACTTATTTTTCCATAAGTGACATCCCCCTGCTTTTCCAAGCTTCAATTTAGCTTATTAAAAGAGTTTTTTTTTTTTTTTTTCCTGACCTGGCTGCCATAAAAAAGGCATAGATTCAAAATACCACATATAACTACAGAATGATGTACAAAAATAAAGAGTTGTTTTCATTGTTGTTATCATTATAGGCATCCCCAAGGGAGATATGTTACAACATTTACAGTGGATTCCTGAAATTACAGAGAATACCAAACAGTATATGTATCATATTTTGCCTATATACACATGTCTGTCATTATTTTACAAATTAAGTTTAATTCACAAGTTAAGCATGGTAAAATAACAATAAATAATAAAACAAATACAACAAAGTACTGTAATAACATTATGAGAATGTGAATTCTCCCTCACGCATGGTCTCTCTCAAATTGTCTTACTGTCCTGTACCATCTTTCTTGTGCTGATTTGAGGTGGCGGGGCACCACTGGATGGGGTGTAGGGGGGTGAATGATGGAGGCTTCGTGCCATGGCATCAAGTTCCGGGAGCACAGGCACTGTGGAGCTGCCACAGTCCATCTGATAAGCAAGTCAGCTCCGCGGTGATTAAGAGGCAGGTAGCGTATAGAGAATGACTGCATACCAACAGAGGATGATTCACGTGCCAGTGGGGCAAGGCAGAACCGCACAACATTTCATCATGCTCCTCAAAACAGCATGCAACTTGAAACTTATGACTTGCTTGATTCTGAAATTTTCTACTTAAGATTTTCAGGCCATGGCTAACCATGGGCCGCTAAAACTGAGGACAGTGGAAGCACAGATAGTGAGGGACAACTGTACATCGTAAGAGTGTAGTGCGGAACAAGTGAGCCACACATGGAAAGCTCTTTGCTCTCTGTGGTGCTTGGCATGCAGCAAGGACAAGTGGCTCCTCTCGTTACTGTCACCCTGCAGAGACTGAAAGTCTGTGTGTGCACCTTGTAGTTCACATTCACTGCCTCTGACAAGAAGCAGGTACCAGTTGTTCTATTTTTCTTTTCTCTTTATTCTTTAAAACATTTTTACATCTTTCTTTTTATTTTATGAAAAATGAAACAGACTTTCATAACCAAATAATAAGAGAAGAAAAATAGTTACTGCATTTTGTTGTCTTCAAAGTTGTTACTCAATATGAACCAAAGACTCTTAGAAAAAAGAAACAGCTCATAAGACAAACTTTCTTTTCGAGTTTCAGGAACAAACTCTAAGTATACATGAAACAAATTAGCATATATAATGAAATAATTTTAAACCAAGGAAATATGTAATTTGGGGTAGTATTATCATTTTCATGTAACTTACCTCTTATTCAGAGTCCTCTCACCCAGGTTTTATTTCTCTAGCGCTCTGTGCTTTCTCTGTCACTCTCTTAAGTGGAGCAGACAACTCTATGTGTGATGCTATAATAATAATAACACCAATTATGACTATCAATGTATTAACGTGGAGGATGTTAAACTATGGAATCAATCAGGAGTGCAGGCTTATTTATTTAGATGAACCTCACACAAGATCACAGTCCTTTGCTTGGTCATTGTCTTCTTCTAAGTCATCTTGATCAAATCTTTTTTTTTTTTTTTTTTTGCTATCTGAATTCTAATATATCTACTTGTGACTTACCAGTCTGTATCCCATGTGTATCTGCAGAGTGACTTTTAATCACTTTTTAGGGCCATGAACTCCCCATTGTTCAACCATTAACCGGTCCTGTTGTTCAAAGTACAGTTCCCTCACAGATTTGCAGTGAGACCTGGAGAAGCCCCACAGAAGAAACTGACATATGCCTCTATTTAAGACATTTGCAGCAGAGAATACGAGTATCCTATCCAGTTCTCCATGGGAGCCCGCTCCCAGAAAAGAAAGAAGTGCCAACTCACAGAGCTTTTCTTTTAAAGCAATGAAGAAAAAGAAGAGTATGTATTATGCCACAGAGAAGCCCATAAAACAATGATAAGATGGTATTGCTTTGGGCCTCTTGGGTCCAGTAGCTGTTGCTCCTCAGGATAAGACTATGTTACCTTGTTCCAAAGATGTGCCCTCATACAATGTTCCTTCTCCAGAGCAGCCCCCACAATTACTTTGCTGACTACGCTCAGGTCACATAGACTTGAGACAGATGGGAATAGCAGAGTAAGACACTGGGACCCGCCGCCCACCCCATGAGACCACTTCTTTGTCAAGCACTCATCCGTGGACAACAAGGATTTTGGGGCAGCTGCCTCCACAAATAGGGTTGTAGAGCTTTTTTGGTGATTCTTTGGAGCCCTGCCACATTCTATGTCTCTGTCTTTGGAAGAAAATATGATTTATGGAAATAGCCAAACCATTTAGAGCAAAGTCTGAAGGAGAGGTCAAGATGGGTACTGTTCACTTAGGACAACTCACAGATAAGTGGTTTGCTTCTCTCTGTGAAGAGTAAGCAGTTTATTAGTTTTTAAGTGTGGGGTTAAAAAATATATAATTAAAGCAAATGTATTATTGATCAGCTCAGACGCTAACCTCCTTTATCACTGAATTTTGGCAGAGTTACATATGCTTGCATGAATGAGTGCATAGGCTTGGGTATGTTAGATAACATCTAAATATGTAGATTAATACATTAGACAGACTGTCATATATAGGCAGACAAAGTTATATATACCATTTCTCATGGGATAATTTTGCTGCTTTTTCCCAGGCATATTTTCCACAATCCTCTTATAAATGTAAGCCTTGTTAATGGTTGATGTTCCTCTCTAACATAATCAATTCTTAATCATTTTTTAGAAAAGGTTACATATTTCTTTTAGAATCTGCTGAAAATTGTGAAACCTTTTGGTAGAAAAAAATAGAATTACGATTTGGAAAGAAAGGGACATGAATATCATGTTCAGAACATATCATATTGATATTTCTTATTAAAAGTAATAAAAAATAAAATACAATAAAATAGGAGAACATTTGGCCTTGGATTTAGTGAGAAAGCTGACTTAAAAATCACATCATCTGATATATTTATAAAACCATGTTAAAACAACTTTTTGATTGGATCTGAATTTTATTTTTTTGTATATCATCTTATTTGGATATGTGAGATAGAGCAATATGAACAGCTTTTAACTTTAAATGTAGATGGGAAGATACACTTTAAAACGTTTCTGATGCAAAACACTTAAAACCCAAGGAAAGTATAGGAAGTCTGTTTAAATGCATATTCAGTTGAGGAGTGAGGAAGTACATAGTCTAAAAGTTGGTAGCTTTTCTGAGGGAATCTGCCAGACCTTGAATGGCCATAGTGTGAGTTTATTTGGCCGCCCAGAGGGAAGAAGACAAACATAGCTGTACATGGAACATGTGGTCCACAATAGAGTAAGCCCATCCCACAAAAACAGAAAGGAGTCCTGCCTGTCTGCTCCAGTTAGAAGGTGCAGCTGCCACTGAGGCGTCTCAACATCAGGACAGTTTTCACACGGATGGTGATCAAAACAGCTATGTCCTAGTCCTAAACTTGTAGTTTAAAATGCACCAAGCCCTAAACCGATTAGCTAAAATACAGTTAGCAACCATGACTTAACAAATTCTCACAGATAAAATGTCAGAAACATGAACCAAAATTATAATAATATAATGCAAAATATATGAGGAAACAAAATTTTATAAGAATCAGTGGAAACAACAAAGAATGCAACCAGAACCACTATGTCCACAAAAATACGGATCAAAATTGACTGTAAACTTAGTAAGTTTTGAAAAAGATGCTGAAGAAGTACATCAAAAGAAGAATAAGTACAATAGACTGTGAAATATAATGTGGCCTCCTTGAAGACCATCCTAATAGAAATTATAAAAATGAAATAAGTTAAAGTAAAAATACAGACAGATATTTCAAATGAGGCATTAGTAAAGAAAAATTAGCTAGAAGATACGTCCAAAGAAACTATGTACATTAGAAAGCTGTGGAAAATAATGAACAAATGTTAAGAAAATCACAGGATAAATCACAGGTATTATACATCATTTACTGAATGTCAATAAAAGAGGTTTATAGTAAGAATAAAAAAAGTATTTTAATATATCATCTCTAATCATTTCCAGAATAATTGAAAGTAATAGATATTCAGAATCATAAAGCATAAGACAGTTCAAGCAATCTTTAAAAAATTATTGATATGAATCTACCCTAATTATGCAGCAGCCAGGAGAAGATAGGTAATATTAAAAAACAACAAAGAAAAATAAATTTTCAATATTTATTTATTTATTTATTTTGTCTTTTTGAGACACGGTCTCGCTATGCAGCTCAGGCTGCCCTTGAGCTCGCTTTAGTAGCCCAGGCTGGTCTTGAACTCTCACTGATCCTCCTGCCTCAGCCTCCCAAGTGCTGGGATTACAGGCATGTGCTACCACGCCTGGCTCAAATTTTCAATTTTTAATTGTCTTCCAAATGGTAACAATGAAATGTAGTCAGCAGTTTAAGATAATCTTCAGTGGGCAGCACTTGTCATTCTAGAAAAAAAAAAAAAAATACAGAGAAATACAATCATTAAGAGTAAAAATAAAAATATATAAAGCAGAATAAAACCCAAGATGTTTGATACCAACAGACTGTCCCTAAAGAGGTTTCTAACATGTGTACTTCAGAAAGAAAAAATATTATCTCTGAAATCTAATATGTGAGAGTATATAGTGATCAAAGTGGAAAAATGTAGATGAATTTAAATACACATTAGCTATACAAGTAACAAAAACAATGTTCAACATGTAGTGTTAGGAAAAAGAAAACTGAATAATGTACATAGCTATAATCAAGTTAAAATACCTACACGATTGCTTAGTAGTTTTAGAAAAGGCTAAGGATACTAACTTTCAACATTATTGCCTTAAACTTGTTATACGACGTCTAGCATAGGGCCAGTGAGATATCCCATTTGACTAAACACCTGCTTAGGCAACTGTAGGGATGGGGGTTTGATCCCTGTCACCACATGCTGCATCGGCCCCGCCGCTGGGCACACTGGGCCAGGGACACTAGGCATAATGGCACACGCCTATGATCTCAGTGCTGGGGAGGCTGAAAACAGGAGGCTCATTAGGAGTCTGAGCTCTGCAGTGAGACCCTGTACCAAATACAAGAAAAAAAAAAAAAAGAGGGTGTCTATTATCACCACTAAACAAATACTTTTGAAGGTGGAACTTACAAACCAATATGAAAGAGAAAAAATAAAAAGCATAAGAAGCAAAAATTATACAATATAAAGCAAAGTTAATCCATATAGATCAGTAATAGGAAACATAAAAGTTTAAAAAATTGTAATTCATAAATATGTTACCTTTAAAACATACACATAAAGTATATTGGAAATGCATAAAATAAAAATATGGAACAAGATATGAGGGATATCATAAGATAAGACTAGAAACCTAGTGTATTTATGTCAATAACTAAACACCTTTTCATAACTTTTGCAGTAAAAGAAAAAGTGAGTCAAAGAGTTATAACACAGCCTGAATGATGGACTATTTTGTCAAAACCAAAGAAACTTAAAACTTTCTACTTGTGTATATATGTGAGAGAAGTTACAGTGCTATACAGTAAAGATGACAGAAGAAACCAGCAAGCTTGATCACAGGGTGGGATACAGCAATCAGTCCTTCTCAATAATGGATCAAGTAAAAAATGGGTTGAATATGGATATAAGAATTTAGCAGAAAGAGAGCTTGTAAAGGTAATTTTGAGAAACATGTATAATTGTCATAATGAAATAATAGATAATACAATAAAACACACACAGAGCAATTACAAAAATTGATGGCATGTAGACCATAGACCAGAGCTATCAAATTTTAAAGAATCAATGTCATAGAGATCATATTCTCTAACAAAAGGCAATTAGCTTAAACTCCGTAACTAAAAGATAACAGTAGAATCTGCAAATCATTGCAAATTAGAGAATGTGTTTAATCAGCACATGGGTCAAAATATTTAAAAGTGAATATCAAGCAATGAAAATACTGCTCATAAAAACTTGTACAAAGCAGTTAGTTCAGTTCATGAAGAGCTATTTATAAATGTAAATATTTCCATTAGAAAATAAATGCCAAAACCAAAAAAAATTAACATACATTTTAAAAAACTGAAAAACTTCGAGGAGTATATCCTAAGAAAGAATATCATGAAGACAAAGCCAAGAGTCGGCCTGATAGTTCAGTGGACTAAAGCGCCTGCTTTGGCAGAGCACAGCGGCCTGGGACTGATCCCTGGCCCACCTCCAGGGTACAATGAGCCAGCAATTGTGACTGAGCATGGGGATGCACACCTGTAATCCCAGCACTTTGGGAGGCTGAAGACAAAAGAATCACTATGAGTGTGATCTATATAATGAGACCCAGTAGATCCTGCATCCTCTACCCTAGATGCGGAAAAAAAAAAAAAAAAAAAAGACAAAGTTAAAATTCATACAATGCAAAACATAAATCTAATAGAGAAGATAACATGAAACAAGTTTTTGAAAAGTTTGATAAAATTAATGAATATATGGCAAGAACAATTGAATGAAAAGGGAAGGATAAAAGGTAAAGTGAAACAATAAGGAGAGGAGAAAAGCAAACTGGAAGTGTTATGGAAGGTATGCAACCAAATGGACAGTTATGTGAAAGCATGAATATATGACTGTATATCAACATACATTAACACTTAGAAGAACCGGGGCATTTTAAAAACAGTAAAAATCACCAAGATTCTATCCAGATGAAATACAACACTTAAGTTTTTCCTTCATCCTTGGATCACATGAATACATCAACATTTAAAATCTTCTAAAAAAAAGAAAAAGAAAACAACTTAGCCCTACCTAAAATTTCACAATTAGTTAAATTAGGAATTTCATCCTTATCTTTGCAAATAGAATACAGCAAATCATTAAGAAGATTATACACCATGACCAGGTAAGATTCATCCTACGGATGCAAGTATGGTTCAATATACTCAAATCTATAGCTGTAGTACACTATATCAATAGAGCTAAATCCAAAAACCACATGATCATCTCAATTGATGCATAAAATGCTTCTGGCAAACTTCCAATACTCATTCATGTTCAAAGTCCTTCAGCAAGGGGCTGAGGAGATAGCTCAGTAGAATAAGCACTTGCTGGGCAAGTGCAAGGTCCTGAGTTCAATCCTGGGTCCCATCCCCCCCAAAAAAAGTTTAATTAATTAATTAATTTTTTTAAAAGGAGCAAAATCCTACAGCAAATTGGAATAGATAGCCTCTACCTCAATCTCACAAAAGCCATTATAACAATCCAATGGCTAACATAATTCTAAATGGGGAAAAAATGAAGCCTTTTACTCTCAGAGCTCATACAAGACAAGGCTGTCTTCTGTCATCACTTCTACCCAACATATTTCTGGAATCATTAACTACAGCCATTAGACAAGAGAGAGAAATAAAAGGAATAAGAAGATAAAAAGAATAAGTTGAACTGTCATTATTCACAGATGACATGATATTTTACTTGGAAGACCCAAAACACTCCACCAAGAAACTACTTAAATTAATACACAAATTCAGTAGCATAGCAGGGTACACAGTAAATATGCAAAAGTCAGTAGCATTCCTCTACACAGGTAACAAACACACTGAGAGGGAAATTAGAGAAATAATACCATTTATAATTGCACCACAGAAAATAAAATACCTAGAAATTAGTCTAAAGAAGTAAAAGATCTGTTCAATGTAAACTGCAGCACTTTGAAAGAGACCATAGAGGATTTCAGAAAATGGAAAGATATTCCCTGCTCCTGGATACAAAGAACCAACACTGTAAAGATGGCCATACTCCCAAAATTGTTATACAGATTTAATGCAATCCCAGTCAAAATGCCAACAGCATATCTCACAGACCTAGAGAAATCATTCCTAAATTTATTTTCAATCAGAAAAGACCTAGAATAGCAAAGGCAATCCTAGGCAACAAAGACAAAGCAGGAGGCATTATTATTCCTGACTTAAAACTATACTACAACACTCCTGTGATAAAATCAACATGGTATTGGCAAAACAAAAATAGACCTGAGGATCAGTGGAATAGATTAGACGATGCAGAAGCAAACACAAATATACTCAGCCACCTTACCTTCAACAAAGGTACCAAACATATGTACTGGAAGAAAGACAGTCTCTTTAAGAAATGGTTATTGAAAAACTGGACCTCTGCATGTTGGGAAACTAAAACTTGACCCAAGTCTATCACCATGCACTAAACTAAAGTCAAAATGGATTGAAGATCTAAATATTAAAACAGAAACACTAAATCTCCTAGAAGAGAAAGTGGGAGGAAATCTTGAAGACATTAGGGTACCAAACAGTTCATGGACAAAAATCAGACTGCACATATAATTTTTGAAAGAATTAACAACTGAGAAGCTTTTTTACATGAAAACAAATTGCTAACAAAGTGAAAAGAGAACCCACAAATTTTGTAAAGTTCTTTACTAACAAGTACTCAGACAAAAGCTTTCTGTCTAGAATTTATAAACAACTAAAAAGCATTAGGGCCCCAAAATTTAAAGACCCAATCCAGAAGTGGGCATCCAAGATGAACACACACTTCATAGAGGAAGATATCCTAGAAGTTTATAAATACATGAAGAAATGTTCCATATTGCTAGCTATCCATGAAATGCAAATTAAAACAGCACTTAGATAGCATCTCACTCCAGAAAGAATGACTATCTTAAACAACAACAACACAAATGTTGGAGAGGCTATGGGGAAAAAGTAACCCTTCTCCACTGCTGGTGGGAATACAGACTGGTACAACTATTATGGAAATCAGTATACAGACTCCTTAAAAAACTACGACTGGAAGTTCCACTCAATCTAGCTATCCCCCTACTGGTAATTTTCCCAGAAGAACCGAAAACATCGTATCATATCATATCATATCATATCATATCATATCATATATCATAGTAATATTTGTGTGCCTATGTTTACAGCAGCACAATTTGTGATAGCCAAATCTTGGAAAAACTACGACTGGAAGTTCCACTCAATCTAGCTATCCCCCTACTGGTAATTTTCCCAGAAGAACCGAAAACATCGTATCATATCATATCATATCATATCATATCATATCATATCATATATCATAGTAATATTTGTGTGCCTATGTTTACAGCAGCACAATTTGTGATAGCCAAATCTTGGAAACAACCAAAATGTCCATTACCTGAAGAATGGTTGAAAAGATGTGGTATTTTTATATAATGGAATATTACTCAGCTATAAAGAATTATAAACTCAAAGCCTTCATATATAAGTGGATGTATCTTGAATATATACTCATAATTGAAATAAACTAGGCCTACATGTGTAAACTTATAGTTTCCCTAATATAAGAACTCAAAAAAAAAAGAAATAAAAGTGGAAAGGTATAATATAGTTAAGTGGAAAGTGATAATTTAAGGATTAAACAATGAAGAAAGAGCTAGGAGAAAAATTAGGAAACATGGTAGGGACAAAAGCATGCACTTATACCAAAAGATGGTTGAGACAATGTTCCTAAAAATCTCCAACAGGTTTTTGAAACTAGCATGTAATTGGTAGAATTTACACCCTGACTATATATATATATTGGTATCTGTGAATTAAGCAAAAACACTGAAGATAGGAATATATAGTACTAAAATGATGCTTGGAATACCTATCATTCTGGTCTTCTAATTATGCACTGCTTCTAATGTCATATCGATTATTGCTATACTCTCTCAATTAAATGTTTGCTTGAAAGTAAGAAAAAAAAGATAATACAATATGCAACAAAGGAAAAAGGCCATACAAGTGTAACACTGCAATTTTGTAAATGGATAAGTTGAAAAAATCTGTGTAACAATGTGTAATTGTTATTTTTGTTTACATTCTATAGGCGTTTTAAAATTTAGAATATCAATAATTCATGGAAAATTTTATGTTAAGGCATTTGATATTCAGAACGATAGCAATGTTAAGCACAAGTACCTAAGTTATAAGGAATAATGTCTTTGAGCTTCCTTTATGGATGGTTAACAACTTTAGTTGGAAATCCAAATAACTAGAGAAAAATATACAAGTATAGCCAATATTTTGGCTTTAGCCTTTCAAAGTACAGAACCTGTACCATAACAGCATATAACTCGTGGAGTCCCAAATTTCCTGTTCAAGGAGATTATGCAGCTGCAGAGGAAAGTGACTGATGATGTACAATGTGCCTAAAGAGAGTCGCCTAGAGAGAAAACATTCTCTCAGGCTTCGACAGAGAGCAAAATGGTCAAGCAATGGCCGTGACTCGTCCAGATGGCTAACAGTGACAAAAGTTTTGCAACTCATAGTACATGTTTCCTGGATAAACCCTGAGGGGACCTGACTGACCTTGTCAGATACAGAAGGTACATATTTTTTGTAACATATGCCTTACTTTATCTTGATCTTAACCATCTAGCAGAAAAGTCTAACCACAAGGTATAAAAAGGAAAGCCATATTAATATGCTGAGTTATAAAAAGCTCAAGTCAATAGCCCCCAATAATACCAGATGAACTGATAATCCACTACTATTATGCACTATTGGACTATATGTACAGCTATTTTCTCTTTGTGCAATGAAATGAAAGTTCTGTACTAATGACGTTTAGACAAAAAATCATTTCTGCATCTTGTACTCCGTACAGCTACGATGAAGACAACATTTTGTAGTGCATTAACTATTGTAAAAAATATTAATAATAATAAAGAAGAAAAAAAGGAATTTCATCCTTACACAAAGCTTCCCAGAACAGAGGGAAGTCTTTTCAATGTGCAGCATTTGATTGCTATCAACCACAAAATGAATAATAGTAATAATAACAATAATGTAATAGACCAATTTTATTCATTAATACATAAAATAATGAAATCTTAACAGACATGCATTTAAAAAGTAATATATTCCAACTACATTTGATTTAGTTCAGGATTATAATTTTATTTAACAGAAAATATATTGCTATGATCCCATATGAAAACAAAGGGAAGAGACATGATTACTTCAAATGACATAAACGTCACTTCATAAAGAACAACATTCACTTATAGTACAAAGCTCTCAGCAAACTATAAATATAAAGAAATTACTCCTTCCTGACAAGACCTATCAAAGGAAAGAGCCCTACCCTAAGTATCATGCCAGGAGTAAAAAAGCCTACCCTTTGCTGGGAAAAGGGTAAGTGCCTTTATCTCCATATCCATTTAAAACTTCATTACAGGTTCAACTGTAAAAGTAAGAAGGAAAAGAAATAACAAGTATTGGCTTGAAAAGCAGAAATAAAATTGTGATTATTTGCTTATGCTATGATTATGGCAAAATTCAGAAAGAACCTATAAATAGGCTATTAAAGTCAATGATGACATAGGCTGAAAGTTATTAAATAAATTCTTGAAAGCATTTTGGGCACATTTCTACTTATCACAAATATATGTATGGTAAAAATTTAATCATATATATATATATATATATATATATATATATATACATAGAGAGAGAGAGAGAGAGAGATACACATATATATATATATATATATATATATATGATTACATTTTTCAAATAAGATGTAAGTAAATTAAAAGTAAATTTTAGAAAAGTTGTGTTGTGCATAAAGAAGACTTACTGTCACAGAAGTATCAATTTTCCCCATACTGATATATAGATTTTTTTTAATTTCAAATTTCAATAAACAGAATTTTTAAACGTTATAATTTTTAAAACTCATATGAAAATTCTATGTGAAAGTCACTGAAATAGTTAAGGTGCCTTTAAAGAAGAAAAGATGACAGCCTTCCCTGCCAGATACAGTGACACTTAGAATATGCATTCCAACAAATTATCTCGTTAAATGTTATAGGTAAAACTTTGAATTTTTGCAGAATATGAAACAATGCTTTATAACAGCAGACTATGAGAGCAATCCTTAAGACAAAAATGAAAACTAAAATGAATAAATCTAACCATCTTGATGAAAAATGTTTAACAAAAGACTTGTAAAAGATAATGATAACTTGACAGAGAAATAATTACCATATAGCCAATAGAATTCAGAATATTTTAAACAATTTAATAAAATAAAAGCAAACAGCTTAATTTTTTAAAATAAAAATCTGGATAAAACACATCAAAATGCATGTCACATGAAGGAATCCAAGAAACATTCAATCATATTGTTTAAAAACAATTAAGAAAATTTATCAGACTATAAAAAATTAAAACCTGGTACTACTAAGGATTAGAAAAGTTGGAGGTCAGTGAAAAGTTCTGTAGCTCCTGCTAGTGAAAGTGTCGGTTTACATAGCTATTCTGGGAAACAACTTGGCATCAGATAATAAAATTTAAAAATGTAATTAAGGTGTTCACATCTTACCAAGCACTTTGGCCCAGATTCCAGAGAAAGTGAAACTCTTGTATGCATGTGTGGAAAATAAATACCAGAATACTAATAGGAAAATATTTTTGCAATATTTGAAAACAACTAGAATTCTCATTGAAAGGAGCATGGTGAGATGTGGGGATATTTATACAATGAAGACTCTTTGCCAAGAGTTCAATGAACTGCATCTATACGTAATCAGCTCTAATGAACCTTAGAAATGGGACACTGAGCAAGCAAGACACGTGATTTTATTTCAAGTTTAATAACATGAAAACTATTTTTCAGAAATATGTATAGATCCTCATAACCATTGAACAATGACACATGCAACTGTGGATCCATAAGATTAGACTGCCAGTGGCAGGTTAGCCATCTGAGGATGCAAAACTTACTATGTCAGCTCTACAGTGCTTGCACAATGGCACAATCCCCTAGAAATGTTTGCTAGAGCTCTGTCCCTGCCATTCAGTGGCACCTGGCTGCATATGGTAAACCTACAAAAAAGGGAGGTGGGGGAAGGATCTGTGTAAGGTTGCATGGTGCAGAAAGAGTTCTAGACAAGATGCTACTGGAGCAAAAGGCAAACCTTTATAGCTACTTCCAAGCCTCGATACTGGTGCAGGTTGCCTGTCCACTAGAAGAAAGCAGACATTTTAAGTTTACCCATCAACATGAGGAAAGGCAAAAATTACAGGGATGTGCCAAATGTACTGACAATATTCTGTATCTTAAACTGGGTAACAAGCGATTACTTTTGTGTTATTTACATTTTATAAATAAATACATGAGGCGCACCATAAGTATATATACATGGGCCGGCGAGATGGTTCAGTGGTCTAAAGCACGTGTTTAGGAAAGCTTAGGCAACTGTAAGGACCTCAGCGATCCCTGGCACCCCATGCTGCGCCAGCCCCATCCCTAGGGCAGGCTAAACCAGCCATAATATAATAAATAAATGAATAAATAAATAAATAACTATACACACGCATACATATATGGATAGTTACATAGATAATAGAAACAGCTTATGATTACATAACTATAAAGAATACATTAAGATACTATATATGTATATGGTTTTAGATATATTTTACAACTGTACAGCATATAATTAATTTTATATGCTTGATCAGTTTTTGTCTTAGAAAATATATATCATATATAAATGTATATCTCAGATATAACCACCCTACTAGATAATATGAACTGATATTTACCAGGAAAATGTCTTTTTGCAATTCTGAGAAAACAAAACTCAGTAGGTCCAGCATAAAGTTTGAATGAAGCTACCCCAAAACCACAATACAGGATAGCATTAAAAATCAAGTGGCGCCGGGCGTGGTGGCACACACCTGTAATCCCATCACTTGGGAGGCTGAGGCAGGAGGATTGGTGCGAGTTCGAGACCAGCCTGGGCTACAAAAGTGAGCTCAAGACCAGCCTGAACTGCATAGTGAGACCTTGTCTCAAAAAGACAAAAAAAATAAAAATCAAGTGGCTACTGTCTTTTTAAATTTTGCTCTGCCTTCTTGTTCTAAAGGTATCAAATACTTACGAGGCTGTAGGGGATGACACATTTAAATAAAGTCTGATAGCCAGGAGCAATATTTGCATTGGGACATGAAAGGTCTTCTCCAAAGACTTTCTCAGACAATCACAGAAACTCAAGCCAGCCACCCCAACTCAGTTGAGCCATGTGAGCCTCTCAGTGAACAAGACATTCGGAATTTGAGCAGAAGATGGACTTGTAGTGGAGAGTTCAGGAGCCTAGGAAGAAATGAGGTTCTCTCCTTGAACGCAAGAGTTCTGCTGAGCCAACTCTAGGATGTGCCCCTCTGACTGAGCATCATGGAAAGTGTAGGCAACTCTTTCACACCAACTGACTTGCATGAACTGAATAACTCTACCCACCCAAGATGAAATATTTGAACAGATTCTAAAAAACCTTCAGTTTACATCCAACTTGATGAGTTCCAAAGGGTTTTCACAGGTACTCGCCCATTTGAGCTCCTGGAACTGAGGAAGGTGCAGAGCTACAGGTGTTAGCATTTGTGACAGGAAAAAGAGGTGCAATGACTCATATGAATGGCAAATCAGGAAGATCTTGAGGCTCCTACTCCAATACGTTTCTTTCCCACTGAGCACTGCACTGAGTTAAAACAAAATCAAAGGCAAGGGAAAGAAAAGGGTGAAATGATAAAGGCTTGGCTAAGGTAAAAGAAAAGGAGGAAAATGGCAAACAAACAGCCACTGCTGGCAGGAGCAGAAAACGACTAAGTCAGATCCCAGCTGCAGGATGTGTCCCCGAGCACTCTCTGTGGACCTCACCATCGTCGAGGGAAGATCGCATTGAAGGGAGGGCAGTATTGGCCATGGCTGAGTAGGACCTCTTGAGAGTTGAAGCGCAGGTCTGCATTTCAGGGCCATCTCTGTTACTTCTGTCACTGCAGTTCCACCAGCCTAGTTCCATCAGCTCCATGTGAACCT
Organism: Myocastor coypus; assembly: GCA_004027025.1. Classification (NCBI taxonomy): domain Eukaryota; kingdom Metazoa; phylum Chordata; class Mammalia; order Rodentia; family Myocastoridae; genus Myocastor; species Myocastor coypus. The sequence goes on along the minus strand of PVJA010000005.1, from coordinate 29,282 downwards.
GTGAAAACACAGCACCCCCAGTACTGTAGAGATCACACTCATGAGCTCCATGAGGTCAAGATATACCTAGACCTTCCCAGCAGCCTGCCACGGCACAACCCACTTTCCAGCAAGCACACACCTTCCAGCACTGGAACAAACCAAAGCCTTATGCTTGACCTGTTTGCCATTTGGCTCACAACCCTAATCCTTAAGTACTGCAGCCCACTGCCAGCATGATGCTGGGTATTCCTGTGTAACTTTTCTGCAAAGTTCTAGCCAAGCCCTGGCAAGATGCATCTGAAGATAAGAGCACACACAGTTTCCCTTTAGGTGGAGGTCACTGTGCAGTGGTGCAATTTGGGGGATTTACAGATTGAGGTTTTTTAACTAATGATTTGATCTCTGTTGCATTAGTGTAAATTGGAAGTGGATATCATATCTTTAATGCTAATTAGGCATTGCATTACTTAGTCTTCCAGGCCTCATGTAAATAACAATTAGCAATAATTTAGCAGTTGTACATGCTGGCATCTTCTAAGCTATACCATTGTATACCATTCCAAATTCCTTTGCATTAATTAGGATCATAAGCCAATCAGTGCTAATTAGGAAGAAAATAAGTATAATAATAAATGAAACAAAATTACTGATTTGTATCTGGTTGGTAGTTCCTTCCCTCTGCAGTTCATCAAATAATCTTAATGCGTAGGAACTTCTTGTAATTGAAACTAATTATGAGGTTTCCCCTGCTACTTTGAGCCTCATGTTCAAATCCCACGAAGCTCATTAAATAAGTAACAAAACTGAAATCTTTAGCACATATTGTAAGTTGGATCATGTTAATTAGCACCACACGCAAAAGGCAGCAAGAGGCCATTTAGCAGCTCCTGCAGCAGTTAAAGGGAAAGGAGACTGGAATTGTTACAGTTATCTGGGGTTTGTAAGAAGCCAGGCCAGTGCTATGGGAAAGTGTACTGGGTAGAGGGCAGATTAAGGCTGTGTGGTGATGTGGTGATATAACTAGGACTTATCCTTTGGGAGCTGCTAGGTTGGGGAAACTAAGATTATGATACCCCAGGACAGAGGCATCTCCAGCTGTCCCAGTTGGGCATGGAAACTGATAAGTGATATATGACTCATGAGTGGCTCTATAATAAGGACTTTCTCCTTATTTTAGGAATTTACCCTAAATTCCTAAGTAGCACTTGCCTACTCTCTGAGAATCTTGCACCTACCTTAAACAAGATGGAGAGCTTATCTCTTCAAGCTTGAGTGGTGAGCATTAGAGACCCCACAGGATTCATTTGCCCTATGCAGAATGAAATTGTATACACATAAATGCATGTGTCTGTTTCTAGTTAAACATATGTACTATGCAGCAGACATATTGACTGTATTCACAGCTTCCATGCTGATCTAAATGACTGGCATTCCTTTCCATATACAGCTAGATCTGTGGATAGCTCATGAGGCCTCGATCAGGAGGTGCTACAGAAATATACTCTCCCCTTGTGGTATCTTTTACCTTCCTCTCTGGGCTGTGAAACAGTGTCAAGGAAAGTACCAGGATGATACTTGTAAAGGCTGGAGACAGAAAGCAAAGCCACATGGATACCGGTTTATGGTGCACCCACCTACAGTACTTGAACTCCATAAACAATACCCTTTACTGTTGTTTTATGACTAGTTCTAAAATAACCCTAACTGAAAACACCTGTTGCTCTATCTTTCTGACTTGTCAAGTTTGATGACTTGATAAGAAAAAAAAAAAAAAAAAAAAGACATGACAAAGCCTTTCGGGACAGCTGAATCTCAGCCAGAGACTTTTGGAGTCACTAGGGCTAACCTTAATAACAGGGGACAGAATCCTCCTGCATATGCAATAAACAGCTACCAACTTTGCACATCCTTCCAGCAAGGCATGCTTCCTTGGACCCTGTTGGTCTCACAGAAGCCACTGCTTGTTAATGCTCTTTTTATTTCTAGAGCTCTGAGTGTATCCATGAGAACTATCCATGGAGGTTCCAAGTTTCCTTATGATAATTTTGTGGCTATCATTAGTTGTTGAAGAGCAACAGCTCTTGTGAGGAATAGAATCTTATTTTCAACCCAATAAGGGATAATCCCGTCTGAAAACAAAAGTTGCCAATATGTTCTAACTTGGTAACAATTAAGCACTTTTAAGTGCATTCAGAACCTAGCAAAAGTATGACTTTTTCAAGGCACAGAAATATAATGTCCCTTATTCTTCTCTGGCTCCACAGTACTTCACAGTATGCTACAGTATTTTATTTGTTTATTTTTTATTCTTTTGTATTTTAGAGAAGAGTCTGTGTGGTGTTCGGGATGTGACTACTAGATCAGACTTGTAGTGATTCGCCTGTAGACAGCCTCCCAAGAGCTGGGATTACAGGCCTGCATCACCATGGCCAGTCGTGACTGCCATCTCAGTGCACCCAGGAGGCAGGGCCTGCACAGCAGGCCCTGGGATTGAATCCCAGGCCCCTGAACTTGTTGCAGGCACTTTAATCCACTGAGCTATTTGGCCGGCCCTATAGTATTTTATGTATTGTACAGTGTGAGTGAATGAAAAGATGAAATAACTTCCAGTGTTCACATTACCTACTATATGATACTTGAGGAGACACTCAGGTTGTGGACAGTGTGCCTCGACCTCCCTGACACTACTCTCTATGACACTAAGGAATCAGGAAGTTGAGTCTGTGTCTACACAGGCACAATGGCACAAGTTCAAACAAATACAAAGATAACACATGAAAGGAGGAACAGTAGGTGCCAGCTTGCTGGTGATACTAAAATTAGCTGACCTGGCTAATCCATTGCATACTTGTTGATTCCATTTTTCTGGGTGTGCCCAACCTCCAGCAGCACCCACAGGTACTTTTAAGGACAGGATCCTGCAGAGTGCAACGTTGGATAATTAACAGCAAAACTAATAAGGTAACAGTTATGTCGTGCCAGTCCAAAACAGCTCATGACTGATCATGGTGAAATTAAGGACAGCCAAATTAAGATGCTTAACCAGGAGAAGGAGAAGGAGAAATAAACAAGCCAAAGACAAAAGCCTTGTTAAAAGCTCTCTCTCTCTCTCTCTCTCTCTCTCTCTCTCTCTCTCTTTCTCTCTCTCTCTCTCTCTCTCTCATCCAAGATTAAATTTGCTGTTAATATTTCTTCATACCTAGTACACTACGTTCTATAGCAATGATCTGTTTGCATGTCTAGGTCCTTTGTAGTGCTACATTCTGACTTCCTGTAGGTGTGGAAGCCCACAGAGGGTGTCTGGTGGTGTTTAAGGACAAGCTAAAAGAGATCTGATTTGAGATTAAGATCCTTGGCCTGAGCTTCTACAGCCGCAGTAGCCATCCCTACAAGAGGGTAAAACAGGGGACGGGCTTTGGTTATTGGGGAAACTGTGTAAAGCATTTGGATAAGCAAGAGCAAGGTAACAAACAGTAGGATCAAGTCTCTAAGCACAGGCATGAGAAAAACAAGACCAGGGACACAGACCAGTGCTCAGGCAGAGCTGAACCCACAGTGCACAGCCTGGGTGCTGAGCAACCATGTATTGCTTTCTCAGCATGCCCCTGCCTGGAAGGAGGATATGGTAAGGTGGACACTGAAGAGCATGGTTAAAGATGGATCTGTGGATCCTTAATACCCCCTAACAATCTGCTTAAAATGAATCTATCAGAATCCCATATTTCTGACTTGATAGCGAAACACCTCAGAATTCCACAGCTTTGTCTTTTTTTGTCTTTTTTGGGGGGGGGGGTCGACAGGGTATTCAGGGTCTCCTACTAGATTGGACTCAGTGATCTTCCTGTTTACAGACTCCCAAGAGCTGGGATTACAGGAGTGTGCCACCATGCCCAGTCCCACTTACTGTCTCAGTGTACCCCCTGGATCCAAGCCCCAGCCCCAGCACCTGCTTGCAGGGCCTTTCATCTGCTGAGCTATTTGGCTGGCCTCAGAATTCCACAGCTTTTCCTATTACAAAATTTTCTTTGGAAGGAACAACCAAAAGAAAGGAAGCAATAAAAATTGGACAGCAGCCTAACTGAGATTTTACAGAGCAAGTGAGATATTGCTGAAAATGTCCACAACTACAGTAGTGCAACCCTGGAAGTGTACGCAGTATACACACAGAGACACCAGGAATTTCTGACCAGGAAAACTGTGTGCTTCACATTTTGATCTATCTAAATTCAAATATTGAGTACAAAGACAGATTGAGCAACAAAAGTTAGGACAGGAGGTGTTGAAAGGGGGCCCCAACAAAATGGGCCGTCACAGCAGTCAAGGTCCTGACTACTTTGCAGATCAGACATGGCTTTAGCGTGTGTGCATCTGTTCATGCATTCTTTCTGCATTTTCTGAGCACCTCCTTTGAGTCCAACTCTACACTCCATGCTTGACTTACTGAGCACAGCACTGTAGCTTAGGACCACACCATGAACTTGGAGTAGGACCCACTTGGGTTCAAGTCTCAGCTTTTTTATTTGTTAAATAAAACCTTTTTGTTAAGTTGAATGACCACTTCATCTTTCAGTCCCTTTCTGTAAAATGAGAACAGTATTAATTCCTGTCGTATTAGTTGTGAGGATTAAATTCCATAATAATCGAGAAGCTTCTAGGCTAGCACTTTTCATGAAGTAAGTACACAATAAACATTTGATATTTGTGTCATTGTGTAGAGGGGGGCTATCCTTGTTTCGCAGTAAGTTTTCAAGCAAGGACATTTGACTTTACATGGAACGGAGAAGCCAAGGAGGTGGGGAGGAGACCATCTCTCTTGTGTTTTAGCAGAGCTCAGATTTTTTCTATCAGTAAGTTTGCAGCAGGGACTCTTCCACTCTGAGAAGTTTGGGACAGGTTTATTTCTCAACTTTTGCCAACTCTCCCAAGCCTGATGTTCTCCTATGGCATTAAAGCAGGAAAAAAGTATGATATCTCTTACACCTGTGTCCTGGGCTTACACCCATTTCCATTTGAACCTTGCAGTGTCTCTGCAGTGAAGATACCTTTATCCTTTCACAGCTAGGGAAACTGAAGTTCAGCAAAAGATAAGTACGTTCAAGATAGCACCACCAGTAAGAGGTGGAGAAAGCCAGAGGCTCCTAAAATAATTCATTCTCTCCTATTTTTTTTCTTTGTCTTTTTGAGACAGGGTCTTGCTATGCAGTTCAGGCTGGCCTTGAGCTCACTTTTGTAGCCCATGCTAGTCTCGAACTCGCGCTAATCCTCCTGCCTCAACCTCCCAAGTGCTGGGATTAGAGACATGTGCCACCATGCCCGGCTAACGTTCTCTTTCTGCTGAACGACCTGCATTCTCAGATTGGCCCTCCTGGGTCTTCAGAAACATGTCTAAGACAAATGAATCAAAGGGGTAAATGAACTTCAGAGTTATAAGGAGTGCTTCCTCCCTGCATCTCCAGACCTGGTGCATTATCTAAAGCTCTGTCATCGCAGACAATTAACAAGGTAGTATCCTGCCTAACACCACCACTGATCTGATAGTTCTGAAAAGGTTCCCAAGAAAAGCTTCACTTACACACGTTGCTATCTTTGAAAAAAGAAAGCCTTCTCCACCGTGGTTTCATTCACTGGCTCATCACTGCTCTCTCCATCCATCTCCACCATCTACCCACACTTAAGATAGGTGAAAGCCAAGCATTACAAAAATTTACCATCAAATCCCATCCTTCAGAACCAGATCTGACCAGAGTAGGGGGTACAGGGTAGAAGGGAATCTTGTTTTTCATTTTTTTTCCCAAGAGGAACAGGTTACATTCTTGAATCCTTTGCCATGCTATAAACAAGGCTGAGCACAGAACATTCCTCCCAAAGCACAAAGTCCTGTCTATAAACACAGGCCTGGGCTCCTCTGGAATGCGTGTTGCCTAGATACTGTTCTTCCTATTCATTTGGGGTAGGTTTTATTTTGGTGGTATTAATGGAAGCCAAGAGTGGAACAGTTCTTTCCTTACACCTCTCTTTTCCTTCATCTCTCTCTACACCCTGTATCTTTTATAATTATGTTTTTAAGCCTGTAAATGTTTCCACTGGCAGTGCCAACGTTTAAGTGCTGCTTGTTATTAGCTTGGGGGAGGTGGTCCCCCTCCTGTCCATGGCCGCAGTCTGTGCTGGCATGCTATGGGTGCTTCTCAAAGCCCTCAGACCACACCAACACCCTTGCCTGATAAGGCACTCTTGAACTCCTTTCCCATCTGTAGAAAAGTTCCTGGTCTGTTTACCTTGTCAGGTCCTTTTTAACAGCTCAGAGAAAATATAGTCCTGGGGAGGCCAGTGGAAGTACAGCAGAAAACTAGAATGGTAGAGTCCTTAACATCGCTGCTTTCCTGAAGATGGGGAGGCAAGGAGTTGAATAGTTACATAAGGGGTAGAAGATAAACACTGGTATATATCAGATATGTTGTTAATCATACTAGCCCATGCTAGAAATATACTAATATATACTTAATAAAACCAATTTGTCCTTAGCTCAGTAAATCATAACTTGCAAAGCTACAGTTACTCAGAGTATTTTAGAACATTTCTGGATTTCATGTGAGAAACTATCCTACATTTGTTTGTAAGTAACAGGAATACTTACAGGGCCGAACTTCATCCTCTGACAAGAGCTTACTTCCAAAAATCTGTGTATTTGCAGATATCTCCCAATCTGTATACAACATTAGTAAATCAGCATATTTTGTAGTTCCCAATCCCTGATTACTCCAGAATCCCAAGTCTGACTTAGCTGATTGGCTCAGCATCTGCTTCTAATGAGTGCAAACTGCAAGTGATATTTGAACAGTGACAGTATGTTTGGAAAGAAAATTTGTTGCATGATTCCTCATGTATATAGGTAAGGTCAGGCCTGCTCACAGAGCATGGTTCTGCTCAAGGAGCATGGCTAGCCTGAAGCCGTGTGAGCCGGGAGCAGCATGAGCTGGCCACTTGGCCGTGTCTACTGGTGTCTACTGTGGTTGTGCTCCTTATTGCATGCATAGGAAAAAGCAGCTTGACCATCTCTGTGGCCAACACATCCTCCCATGGCCCAACAGGGGACCCCTCTCACTTTTCCAAATTAGGTGCTGCAAGAATAGTGATGTTATAAAAGGATAAAAGCAGCAATAATGTGAAAATCCACCTTCTCAAGTCTTTACAAGTCTCAAGTCTTCTCAAGTCTCTATGCCTAGTTTCATACAGACTCAAGTATCTGTTAATATCAAAAGTGTAAGGTGATGGTTATATTTTCAGGTTGAGAGCAGGCGAGTTTTCTTAATTGTAGTCTATGATACAGGTATACATCATCATTAGCAATACTGTATTTCCCTAGAGCACTGCTTCTCCCTTGGGGATAATTATGGTCATTTCTCCTGATTTTTAGCACTATCTGGAGACATTATCATCACAACTGGAAGAGCATTTCTACTGGCACCTAGAAATTAAATACCAGGGATTCTGCTAAACATTTTGCAAGACGGAAGACAGCCTCTATTCCATAACAAGGAAGTGTCCAATCTAAATGCCAAGAGTGCTAAAGTAAAGAAAGTTTGAGCCAGAACAAGTTTCACATGGTGAAAATCAAGGAAGTATATGACATAAATATGGACAAAATCGTAGCTCTGACAAAATAACACGTATACTCCTGCCTTCTTTGAACAAGATTTAGGATAGGGCTTGATTAATCTGTAGCATGAAAAACAACAATTCTCAGGCCAAATGTAATAGTGTATACCTATAATCTGAGCACTCAGGAGCCTGAGGCAGGGTGACCTCTGCAAGTTCAATGTCAGTCTTGGCTACATAGTAAGTTTAAGGCCACCCTGAGCTAAATAGTTAGACTCTTTTGAGAGAGAGAGAGAGAGAGAGAGAGAGAGAGAGAGAGAGAGAGAGAGAGAGAGAAAGAAAGAGAGAGAGAGAGAGAGAATTATCCAAGTTGATTTTTCCCTTGGCATCCCAAATTCACCAAATTCCCCTTTTCCATATTGTTTGGTGTTAGGATTGGCTTTCTTTTACCCCAGTCATGGTTTAGCCATCTAATGCAATACATAGAAAACACCCAGCATCTCTGCTGTCATGCTTTTCATGAACCTCACTTCTTATTGCACAACCACCTGCCTGGTAAAGAACCAAACAATGTTAAACTGGAGTAGGTCTTCAGATTATTTTACCTGTGAGGTAAAAGAGGAACCTCAAGAATGTGGGCAACTCTTCAGGTAGCCAGCAATGCAACCCAGTCACCCAAGAGCTATGCCACTGCCTCCCTGACCACTTGTTCTTTCCACATTTCCATCTTGGAAACCTTATCATACTGAGTAGTTATACATTTCTCTACAAGCCTGTGAAGTCAAGGGTAGGCACTTACTTCTCTTCTCCCCTGTATCCTACAGAGTATCCTAAGTGCTAGAGCTCAAGCCCTTCACTTTTCTGCTGAGATTAGAGAATGGTTTTATTCCTTCAGTTTCCTCCAAATTTTTAAAACTTCCTTAATTAAATTTCAGATATGTTTCTCTGTTGCCATGTCTAAGAAACACAGAAGGAATATGACTGGTCTGGGACAGAAGAAATTTACAGATTCTGATAGTAAATAGGTAGAAGCAACTTAGTTGTCTCCAAAGTACTCTCACAGAGTGCTTTGAGTGTCTTCCCTCAGGACATCATGGAGTGAAACCAGCCTTATGACAGACACTAGCATCTCTCTCAAGACAGATGCTCCTGTGAGAAAACAGCCTCAGTTTACTAATTAGTCATGTTGTTCCCTTGGAATTTACTGAAGCAAAGCCTTAACTCTTAGTGTTGAACCAAGTTATGGTACTTTCCAAACCATGCTTCCATTAACTAGAAATGAGAGGAAATACAATAGTGATTTTGCATATGGGAAAACTGAGCAGGAAATCATTCAGACCCCAAGCCTGAATGGGCTTTGTTTAAGATGATCTCTGTAGTGATCCTAAGGTGATATAGACTCTGTAGACTCTAGAATTTGATGAGAAATTTCTAGGTCACCTAGGCCAGCATCTACATAATTCTCACCAGATCTGGGTAAGGAACAGTATGTGGAAGAGAAGGTGTTGAAATAAGACTCAGGAGACATGTTAGCTGTTTACACCTGGTGGGAGTGCCTGAATTCTGGCCAAATCAGAAAATGAACTTTAAGGCAGTTGAAAGCCTGACTCTCACCTCCCCCACAAGTTTTGACAGCTATCCTATCACATTTCCATTTTGATTCAACACTGAGCATGTAATTGGGTTCTACTATTTAGCTTCATAAGTGTTCTTGGTAGGTTTGTTCTGTCTTTGTAGTTGGGTTTATGAGGGCTGCATAGCAAAATACCATCAGCAGGGCGCCTTAAACCTTAGGGTTCTTTGCCTTGTGATTCTGAAGGCAGAAAGGCTAAGATCAACATGCAGGCAGGGTTGGTTCCATTTTGGATTTAAGGAAGGCTCTGTTCCATTCTTCTTTCTTTGGGTGTAGTAGTTTCTAGCAACCTGTAGCATGCCTTGACTATTTTCATTTACTGTGGCATTTTCCCTGCATGCTCCTCTCTTCAGTTTCCTTTTTATAAAGACAGCAGTCAAAAGAGATTAAAACTGATCCAAATGACTCCATTATAGCTCAGTGTGGTGATCAGATTTCCATCACTAAAATGAGATAACCTGTGATAACTTATAAGTAAATATTTTGTTCTGGCCTATGGTTCTAGAGGTTCTTTTCCAAAATCTAGTGGTATCACTAGCTTGGTGATACCACTTCAAGGAAGCCACAATTACGATGGAGGTGTGTAGCCGCCATGGGTCAAACTGCTCACTTCATGAGCTCAGAAGCAAAGGAGAAAAAAAGTACAGACCAGAGTCCTCCAATCCCCTTCAGAGGCACAGGTCCAGGGACCTAAGGGTCTTCCACCACATTTCCCTTTCTATAAGTCCCACCATCTCCTAGTAGAGCCACCCTGGCAACCAACACTTTACATGTGGACATCTGGGTGCCATTTACTCAAAGCATGGGAATTGATTACCTCTCTAAAACCTTTACCTCCAACTAAGGTCATATTCTGAGGTACTGAGGGTTTAGAATGTTTATATCCTGGAATCAAACTCATGGCCTTGCACTTGTCAGGCGGGCACTGGGCCACTGAGCTATATACCAGCCGTTCACATATTTTTTCTAAAGGAGATACAATTCAACTTCAAAACAGCAAATAAACCTTCAGGCTTTGGGAGAGAAAATTGCCTGTTATTTTTGTGGCTTCTGTTGCGGAGGTAAAGTGTGCAACACAGGAATGTTGTTGGTTGATTAGAGATGCAGTGTGGAGTTGTAATTACATGGTAGGGGGTCCACCTCAGAGAATGGTCTCTTGTGGCACTGCAGAGGGTTTGGCTTGCATAGAATTATTCTTTAAGAAGATACATCCCAATATGCTCCATTTCTTATCAGTTATGAACCTCATTATGAGCTTAAAAGTTAGGGGAGTTCTGTGACTCCTCTGTGCCATTCTGTCCCTAAACAGGCTCATTCCTGAGAAAGTATTGCCCTACCCTGTGACCTCTCTTCCTGAGTCCATTCCTAGTTGCTGAGCCTAGTGTGAATAGGTTGTATCCCTTTTATGTAGCTATTGTTTTTAATCTCTGGTTTTTTAAACCCAGGCAAATGTCCCTTTGTCTTATTCTGCCATTGTCTTACTACACAATAATACACATTTGAGGGCCATGTTGATGAAATGGAACAAAATGTACCTAGTAATGCTAAAGCTTCACTTTGAGTATCATTACTCTTATTTAGAGAAGTCACATTGGCCCCAGAGAACTTTCCAGATGCAACCTCCAAGTGATATTTCTGCCTCTTGTAAGCCCTCTTCCATGATGTCCTTACCTGAACCCTTTGTACCAAGCTTTGACCTTCTGATCTCTCCCACCTAGGTTTTGCTATCTTAAAGCTATGAGTTTTTTTTCCCTTTCCTAACATCACAAAAGTTTATTTCCATATTTAACCTAGAGATATTGATACTTGAGGGACTTTTCCTTCATAATTGAGTCAATAGACCATATTTTATTACTTTGTTAGGGCCACATTATTCCTTTTACCACAGATCATCCAGTGAACCTTGAAGCTCTTCAGATGACCAACATGCCCTAATTTGTACCATGACAAGTTCTGAACTCACAGTGGATCCATGAAATCAGTGTCTGCAGCCCTGTGAGGCAGGTGTTTGCTCAGAATGTCCTGTAGGAACCATTCAGCGATGGCAGCAGAGGTTTGGGGGACACAATAAGCCCGTAGAGCTTATGCATGCCTGAACCCAGGCCCTACATTGCCCATTTGGTCCCTGAAGCTTCCTAGGAACTTCCAAGAAGTCCACAGCACTACAGCTTGCTCAAACCAAAGAATAACTCAGAGAAAGCTCAAATAACTATCTAGACATCATCTGACCCCCTCCCTCCTTTCCCTTTGAGGTCTGAGCAGCATGAACTAAACCGCATCTTGCCTTGGCAGGTTCAAAAGGTTTTATGTCATCAAACTCTTAGGTGTTGAGTACTTTAGGCATAAGCTCTCATGTGATAGTTCACAGGGACCCTGCTGGCTCTGGCCAGAAGCTTGGTACTAAAATGATGCCTAGTCTTCAAACATACGTTCATCAAGGTTGACAGAATTTTACCCTAAGTTGCATCTCTCCTCCATCCACTATGAGAATTAAATCCAGATGTGCTTCCAGGAAGGCCAGCCAAAGCTCTATTCTCACAGAAGTGATAATACCAAAGATCACATCCTGATCATCTCTTGAAAAAACAAAACAAAAACCTTACAGAAATGCAAAGAACAAAGACTGGAGTTTTGACCAATCAGATTTCTATTTCTGGCTCCAAAATTTTACTGGCCCTCACCTCAATAAAAAAATAAATAAATAAAATAAAATAAAATAAACTGAGATAGCCCAGCCTCAGTTTCCTCCTCCTCAGTAATGGAAAATATTAATGCACACTTAAAATATCAACAGGATGAAAATTAATCCCTAAATTCCTAGGTTCTCTTTCCTCTACCTAAAAGCAGGGCTCTGACTACCCTTGGCTATAGGCTAACCAAAACAGACCTCCCCAGGTAGGGCAGAGGAGGCCATGCCCACCTTCCCTCTTTGCTATCCAGGTTGCATTTAAAGCTGACATGTGTTTACAACAGCTCCAACAACAGAGAGATGAAAGGAGTTGCAGAGCAGCTAGTGTCCCCTTGGCTATGGGGCAGGATGTGGCGCCTCACACCAGAGCTGGCTTCCACAGATGAAGAAGCAGCAGAGGCTGGGGAGGCATTTGCCACCTTGCTCTGTGGTGGCAACATGCCTTTTAATGAGGGCTCCTCGGAAGTCATGTTCCCTGACAGGAGGACGCAAGAAGAAATGTGGTTTCTCCTAGCCACCAGCCAAGCATACAGGGCACCGGAAGGAGTCCTGCTCTCAGCCCTGGGCCCTGCAGCCAACCTCACGAAGTGCTTTTTGGTGTTTGCCAACAGGGAAGTTCAGTTTGCAGCTGCAGCCGCAGGTGTTGGCTGCCAGGTTCCCCGTGGCAACCCAGGTGCGTGCCAGGTTACGCAGCTCTGCCTCGGAGAAATGGCCTGCATCTCAGATGCGTGTGCCTGGAGCATGGAGCGGAGCTGTGTGCCCCACGGTGGGAAGATAATGGCTGTGCTGTTTTTTATGGGCCATAATAGCACCTCAGCAGGAGGGGCAGTAGTAACAATGACTTTCAGAGGATGCGGAAGACTGTAACATCCCTTGCTGTTTTTTTGTCTGAGAGACTTTGTTTTTCCTTTGTTGCCTTTCAACCCAGTTATCATTCATGGTTTTGCTCAGGGGCTTTGCAACCCCACTGTCTGATGATTCATGTTTGTACTTGTATATTTTACAGAAAAGTTCCCATTTAGAATCAAATTTAGACTTCTTTATAAAGTAACCAATGTGGCAGATTAGGAACTGCCAACCGTGTGTACTGTGTAAACCAGAGCGTAAAGAACAACTTCCTGTCTGTGCACTGTGTGTGTGAGAGCGTTAGGCACCCCGGATCAGTCTTCTCGGTCTTGGTCCCTTGCCCTTTCCAGTCTACCAGATCGCTCTGTCCCCCTGCTAACCCCTGTGTTCTTGTTTCCAGATGCCAGTGAACTGTTTAATCACATGTCTTTTCCTCCGATCAGTTGTGGTCTTGACTTTGGTACACAGATCAATGCCTGCTAACCACGATCCCCCACTGGGGAGGGTCTGTTACTGAGCAGGGCGGCAAGAAAAGGAAAGGAAAAGCCTTCAGTGATGAAAGCAAGTCCCGCTCTCCACCACACCCTTCTCCACACACTTCTGCATTACTGACCCCCGCCACCTTTTGTCCTAGCACATGCCAAAAGGCTTATTCTGGAGTGAATTCATATGATTTGCAGAGAATGGTGCTGACTGAGTCATCAAGGGTCGCTTAATGTCTGGGCCCAAAATTCCTTGGATGAAAAAGCATCATCAATTTTTTTTCTCATCATATTAAAAAACTCACATGCTCAAAGGACTATTAACTTTGGATTCTTTTCAATAAAAGAAAAGGTCCATAAAAGCTTGATTAATACCCAAATCATACACACATACACACACACACACACAGAGAGAGAGAGAGAGAGAGAGAGAGAGAGAGAAAGAGAGAGAGAGGCACACATCCTTTTGAATCCTATTTCTGTAACTTTTGAAGAACATTTCCTGGTGATATGTGTAATACTTGGGGGCTTAAGGAAAATGTTGCATTCCTTGCACAAGTAACTAAGCACTCATGACCATAGCCCATAAGATTTTTTTTCAGCAGTACAAACGGCATGGACCATTGATACTTCTCCTTAGTGGCATCAAGAAAATACTTTCCGGGATTCTTTTGCCCCTGTCTATTTTAATTCATAACCAACTGAAAATAATAATAAAAGCAGCAATATTACCAAAAATAATTGGACATTTACTATATGGCAGACCTTGTGCTAAATATTGAACATTTGTACATAAATAATTTATTCAACCTTGTAGGGCTGATTTTACTAACATTTATAAGTGAGAAAATGCAACGGTAAGGGGGTAAGCCAATATCTCGGCTAAGATAGCTGGGCTGGATTCATGCTAGGATCTAAGGGAAAACAAAGCTCACAGTTTAAAAGACCAGCGGTAATTTTATAACTAGATGCTGGTGGGACTGCATATGCTGTTCAGTAAGATGACATAATTCATATGATCAAGTAAAATCAGACAATTTACTGATATGGATGCTCTGGGAATGCCAACAAAACATTCAGCAGAGTTCTAGCTTACAGTCTGTTAAGACTAAATAAGACATAAACATGTGAAAACACAAATCACAAAGCTGACTGATTTGGTTCAAACAAGATGGTGCTGCTAGAATTATTGATTTTTAGAGTGAAAGAAACTGGTACTCCAGGGATTGGCGTTGTGACTTCAGGGAGTGCCAGGATGTGTGGTATAGGTGGTCCCCATAAAATCCAGTGAGTGATTAAACCAGTAAACCAGCAGCATCACTCAGACTGATTTCTCCAGTGTGAAATCTCTCAGAACAGTAGTTCTATAGCCTCAAAGTGCAGAGCAGCAGGTGCTGTTTAGAACCAAGACTATCTCCCAAGTTCTGAACCCCAGGAATAAGTAAGTAGCAGAGGTCACCACACTCCTGCCTTCATCCATGAAGTCACTAAGAGGACTTAAGAGGAAATAAAATCTGAATGAAACAATGGCTGTCGTTCTTGATTTAGACCTAGGTGCAACCTCTCCTTCACTGTGGGACCAAGCGAGGACATCTGCTAACCAACAGCCAGCTCTCACCCCAGGCTTTGCATCACTCTAGTCTAGAGCTACAGACGCAAGTCTTGGTACTCTTCCAAGATCTTTGGCTGTCCAGTTAGTCTGCATACTACCTCTGTCCACTGGGTAATCTTGAGTAAGCAGTTATTTGAAAACTTAGCGTAGACGGCACCCTAAAGGAGGCAGTTAGCAGGTGTAAGCTTCACATGAAAGATGAATTCTAGAGTTCTTTCCTTTCTCTAAGAATTAGCTAATCCACCAGGAATTCAGTCTTACTGAAATTCAACAAGGCCTCATAGGTCAAAGCCTCATAGGCAACAGAAAAATATGAATAACATACATGATGCTGCAGGTCTGGGTGCTAGCTGGAGCAGGGCTGATGCCTATGCAAGGCATAGTGATGGCTCTGTCAATCTCCCTCCCTCAGATGGTAGCTTCTACGTTAATGAGTCCTATTGGTATCTCCAGAGCAGAAGGTAAGATACTGGGTTGGTACTGGCCATAGTGGCTCCTGGTTTTAGTAGTCACATTGAGGTGATTTAGGGAAGCCCAGTAGTTCACACCTCTGGCCTTCAATCTTACCTAACTGCCACACGTTGGAAAGCTAGTAATGTGAGTGGCATCATGGGGATCTCATTGCCTCACCCCTATGTGACTCTTAGAAGGTCTGGCCATTCACTGACTGAGTGCCACAGTGCCTGACCACTCAGTGGCCTGATCTTGAGTCAGTCCCCAGCTCTCTCCTGTCATGCTGAGACCTGAACCTCTGAATTGTGGCCTACAGAAGAGATTCACCAACCAGGTTTCTTTTGTTCTGTTTTTTTTTTTTTTTTTTAATTTGCTCTCAGGAAAGGATTGCAGTGTCCAGATCACTTGGGAATACACAGATGTGTTTATACAACTTGATTTCTTCTCAAATTCTCCCTTAATTCAATAATCTCTTCATACTTTCGTTCAGCAGGGAAATGATGTTTGGCAGAATTTTTTTTTCCCTGACTATGAAGACAGGGCAGTAAAATGAATCATTGAAGATTGAATGAATCAATTCTCCATGATAGGAAGGACTGGACTGCTACATAGTTAGCAGCCAGGGTGTGGGGTAAGGACATCAGTGAAGACATCCCATAGCCACCCACTCTAACATGACTGAGTTTCATGCAGCTCACAGCAAAGAGGGGATGATGGGGAAAACTGAGAGGAATGAGCTTCATCTCCACATCATCCCGTTAGCTCTGGTCTCTTGCACTAGCTGCTGAGTCTTCCCTGTCCCTGAACTGTCCTCCAATAAGAAAGGGACAGAGAAGTAGACACGTTGGTAAATAATGACACCTCCAGCACTGTGGTAAAAGAGAATTCAGGGATGGTTTTCTCTTGTTGTTGGACCTGAGCACCTCATTTCAATTTAAGCCCATGCAGCTGGAAACAGGTTCATACTAATTACAGTAAACTGATAAATATATTCTTGTCTCCTTGGGAAATTCAGTTTAGCTTCTGGTTGCCATCTGATGTAGTAGCTATTTACTGACTCTCTGTGCACACTCAGGAGACACAAGTGTAAAGGATGTGTCTGGTCCCTGACTGTCCAGGAGCAATGTGTGACATTGAAAATTGAGTAAGACTTTGAAGCCAGCTTGCATGAGTTCGATTTCTTACCCTACCTACACTCTATGATAAGATAATGCAGAGTGAATTATTTACCTTTGGTTGGACACAGTTTCCTTCTCTGTAAAATGGGAATAAGACATTTGAACAAACTTGTAAATGTGATGCAAGTTACTAAGAATACAGGGTTTGGAGACTATCCTATCACAACAAACCTGCAAGGCAATTATTGTTTATCACTGTTGCAATCTCCTTTAGGAGATAATAAGTGTCAGGAAGTGGAACTTGTGCTTTGGGTAGGCAGGAGGCATCAACTCTGGCCACTCTGGTTGGGAATCACAGTTTTCTTAAACTGTACTCCTAAAGGGGGGGGGGTGTCAGATTTTTCCTGGTCGTGGGGAGGTCTAGATTAAATCTCCCAGGTTTTCTAAGGTCCAGGGCACAGAGAGTAGGAAAGAATGACCCTGAACCTGGGGAGAGCAGAAGAGAAAACTGGGAGAACCACAACACTGAGATTGAGGTGCCATAATCAGACTAACATCCTTAGGATCACTTCCACCTTCTACTCAAGGATGGGAGCATGGCAGCACCTGTTATTCTTTCCCTTCTGCCAAATCTATGGGTTGATAGCTGAAGCCTGCGTGGAAGCCCCTCTGACCACTCTGAAATCTGTGTCTATGAGCACAACCTCAGTAACCACAGGCGAAGTGCTTGGCTGTGCTCTTTCATAATGCCTAGAACTGTGTCAGACAGGTACGTGCCCTTCTCAGGTGACCATCAACCTGTTTCCAAACATGCCCCTCAAGCCCCAGGCCTGTAATGATTGTCAGCAGGTCAGAGGGCTTTGAAGATGCACAGAAGGCTTTTTCTTTTTTTTAGTAAAGTGAAGAATGTTAGGCCATGCGACATGCTTGTTGTTTTCCTTTTGTTAATGTTTCACAGCAAAAAGTACATGTGTATTGAAAAACAGTAAGTAGTTAGTAGGAAAACTATGCTATGGGAACAATTTTGGTTTGAACCGAGGAAAAATAGATGGCTTGTATGACATATTTATGACCATACATCATCTATTTAATGGGGAGAACGAAAGGAGATTTGCCATTTGGTTATAAGGGTATTATGCTTTTGAGCTGGATGCTTCCATAAAGCATCTCATTGACTCAGTCCTATGATTACTACAGTAGAACTATTAGCATTTATATCTGAGGAAATGGATCCCCAAAATTTACAGTCTGCACCCACTGAGAAGGTGCTCCCTAAAACAGACAGCCCCTGAGAGTCACACCGAGCAATAGCAAGAAACAAAAGAAATCACAGCGCAGGCATGAGAGAGATGACCGGCTATTTTGTTTTGCTTTGTAGAAGCAAATAATTAGTTTGAGCTCTTGCAGAGTTTCACAGAACTGGTAGGGGGAGGAGGAGATTCTCCCTCCTATACTATTTTAGGAAAGCCTGTTATTGAATCTAATTTCTGCAGCTGTCATTGGGAAGCAGGATAACAGGATGGCAGGCTCAGTGTCCAGGAGACAGCATGCCTGCAAAGTGGGGTGGGAAAAGCCAGGGCACAACTGAGAAACCCAGGGCAGAGAACAGAGCCCCTACCCGCAAAAGGCCCCAAGGCCAAGACCGAGCCCACAGGGAAAGTGGGGGAGAGTGCAGTCCTCCACCCCCACCTCAAAGGGCGGGCATCTCACAGAGTTCCTGTGGTGGCAGAACCTTCTGTATCTTTGTTCTCCCTCTGTCACGGCTTGTAAGTATTAGCCTGATGTTGTTTACTTCTTCTACCAGTCTCTCCAAGGAATATGATTCACACGTTTTCAGATTTATTTGAACAAAATGCAATAAATATGCTGCTTCAATTTTAACTGCTGGCCTGTAGCCAGGGTTTTTAATGAATCTGGCCTGTGCTACTGAAGTGTTCCAGGATCTCCAGGGCTCTGGGCACTGTTGAGATTATACACACTGGTGTGCACACTGGTGCATGAGCATGCGTGAGTGCGTGCGCCTGTGCACACACACACACACACACACACACACACACACACTGCTCCCACCTCCCCACTCTTAGTCCCTGAGGGCCGGTGACTCACAGTCAACTGCAGGTTTTTCAGCTGCCTGTGGTTAAAATTAGCAGGAGCCTTTATTGTTCAAGGAGAGGAGGATCCCAAGGTCTTCTTTCACGGTGCATGGAATTGCCATCTTTTAATTCCCCCCTTCTGTGGAATTGCTCTACCTACCTCCAAAACTGCCATCATCAGCCTTTTTTCTCTTCCTTTGTTTTCTTGCAAATGGTCACTAGACCAGGCCCAGCCTGTAGGGACTTCCACATAAAACAGCTGGCTATGGGGATTTAATGTGGAGATAAAAGGACCTAAATTGATTTTCACCACAACTAAACAGCCAGTGTGCTACACTTTGGAGAGGTGGGGAAAACACAGGGAAAGGACTGCACAGCAAGATAGCTGCGCCCAGCTCTCTCTCTCAGAAAGACCCGGAAGGGAATGAGACAGGCTAGCAGCAGAGGTAGAGGCATTACTCAGGACCCTCAGGAAATGTAGCCAACATAGGCTAAACTGGAGTCTGAGCTGGTGAACCTAGCCTCTTCTCTCTACAGAAAGATAGCACCAGCATGCTCATCAGCTCCAAAAGTTTATTACTCTTAAGGTTTTGTTTCCATAATACCCACTTTGCACATCCACTCAAAGGGAATGAGTCATTTCAGGAAGGGGCAATTTAGGGTTTAAGAGATGGTTTCCACTGGGGACGCAGACCAAGAGAACTCCAGAGTCTCCATCTGTCAGTGAGTGGCCACATGCTGCCTTTTCAACTATGCACACCAACACCTATTTTTCTTCTAAGGAACAACCCATACTCGAGTGATGGCCAACCTTTAAGAGATGAGGGCCCAAACTGCAACCGAAAAACCCACTTACTTACCTCAAAGTACAACACTGCAATTAAACCTGAATACTGAGATCTCACTTTAGAAAAAGTAACTCATACATTAACATCTTTTGTCCTAAAGACACAGCACACATGCCATAGGTTCGCCACCACTGAGTGTGATCCTTTGTGTTACTACAGTGACTTTTGCTGACATGAAGTTTTAGGGTGCCTGCACTCTTGGGATTGCTATCAAAAGCACTTCCCAAATTACTTTACTCAGGGTCCTGACAACCTTCGCCATGCCCACCTGATGTCAACACAGCTCCTCCCAGGACCTTCACAGTCATCTGGCAGTGTAAGTGAAGAAACTGAAAAGTGAAGCACCAGGCAGGAAAGTCACAGGGAATGTCGGCAGGGGGACCAGAGTCCAGAGGTCCTTGGAAACAGTTCTGTGTCACTGCTGGGACCTCCATTTACTCAGACCCACTGAGGGACCCCTTCCAGCCCTGATTCTCTGGGCTGAGACATCTCTACTATGGACATTCAATAGTTCTCCCTCACCAGGCTTTAACCCCATGGCATCTCAGAATAGAGGTTCTCAGAGTAAAACCCTTCGTTTTATACTTTCTTAAAACAGAACAATGCAAAGGCTTTAACTTAGTTGGGATTACTTTAAAAAAAAAAATACACGCACATCCTCTTACTTACAATATTCTTAGGATTGTAAAAAAAAAAAAAAAAAAAAAAAAAAATTTATGTACCCAGGAAAAAAACACCTTATTCACACTGCAAATAGTAATGTTTGTAGCATGATTTTCTGTGCTTGAGATATTTCCACGCATGCCCTTTTACAAGC
This sequence comes from Myocastor coypus, assembly GCA_004027025.1. Classification (NCBI taxonomy): domain Eukaryota; kingdom Metazoa; phylum Chordata; class Mammalia; order Rodentia; family Myocastoridae; genus Myocastor; species Myocastor coypus. The sequence continues at coordinate 9,113 of PVJA010000005.1, read as the reverse complement.
CCTGATGTAGTTCATCTAAACATGTGCCTGCTGATCATTGGGTCTCTTGCTAACTCTTTGCTTAGAGGACACTTGCAGAAACACAAGAGAAATGTAGGACACAGGCTCTTTTCTCCATTTACTAATTACCTTATTGGGAAGTCAAAATTGCTGTGTATAATGTTAACAATGTTAATCACAGCTGGGGTACTAAGATCCCAGCAGTGTACTAGAGTCTTGATAGACCCCTTTCCTTCTAAGCCTCCTAGCAAACTTCCTGAGATCTCTCTTTTTATTCCCACTTTACAGACAGGAGTGTAAGACTTAAGTCAACTTGTCTCCCTAAAGCAGAATAGTAGCAGTTGTATCTGATGGACCCTGGAGCAGGAAGCATGGTAGAGCAAGTGTGGAAGTTCACATAAGCAGCATCGTAGAGCTGCATCCCTGCATGGTAAAGAGTGTGAAAGCTCTGAGCGAGGGGGCAACCTGCTGCTGCAGCTGATACTGAGGGCATGAGCAGGGATCAAGCCAGGACAATGGAGGGAGGCACAGGTCCAGGAGACAGCAGAGCAATGAGGCTCCTGCTCGCAGATGTTCTCAGAACATGGAGGACCACTGTGTGCAACCCGTCTTCTTTCCTAACAGAAAAGCCTTTGATGCAATCCATGGAGATAGTGTACCCCCATCTGCCCAGACCTAGAACCCCATAACCCCCAGGGCTTGATGCCCTTCAAGCAAATTCCCGGCTTAAGGAAGGCCTGCCCTCAGACAACTCTGATTATTTTAAAAACGGTGCTTATAAAAACAAACACATTCCACTTATTACATAACCAAGACTGGAAAAATAATGTTTTACTGTCAGTTTTATTACTTGAGAAATGTAATAATTTCCAGGTTTGAGAATGGACTTAGGGAAGTTTCCTTTTGTACTTGACAAAGTTATATATATTTATATATAACAATATAACATATTGTTTTAAAATATGCATCTGCTGTGGAAAGGTTAAAACAAGCTCAATAACATATTCACTATATCACAGACCTGTGTTTTATGAGAAATTTTTGAAACTCTTACATTTGCTTCCTTCACATTTCTTGACCATTTCATTTCTCTCCTGCATCCTGATTTCAGCCTCTTCTTCTCTGAGGGAAGCTTAGTTCCCAGGCTCATGTCAAGCCTGGCATTTGTTTCCTAGCTCTCAGTTCATGGAGAATTCCAGTTGAGCCTGTTTGCACATTTCATCAAACCTTTTTCCTTTATTTTTGAACACTTTCTGAAAATGTAAATTTCATATTAGGTTACTAGTTGCTGGAAGCCAACATGAACCAAATAGAACTTTAAAAACATGGCATTTGCTGATGAGGTTTTGAGGACGTGCACAGTGTGGTCTCAGTGTGTTATTTCCAATAGCCATGAGAAAGGAAGGCACTGGAAAAGAAGCTAGGATAGAGCAACTTGGGTTCAGATCCCTGGTGGTATTAAGCTGTTCTGAGACCTTGAATGTTTCTTAACATTTCAGTCTCACTTTCCTCATCTGTAAGGTATTGTTGATATTATCTATTTAGGGAACTTGTGAGAGTTTAGATTAAAAGAGTGCATGGATAGTTAATTGATGCCAAGATAACTGAAAGGATTTCATTAGAAAGCAGCTTCTCCTCTACAGCAGCCCAAAGTCATTACCTAGTGGTAATGACCACCTGCATGGTATGAGCGCTCATACAACCAGGATGAAAATGTATTTTCCAGACCAGTCAGATACCCAAAAACTATAGCATATCATTTGACTTATCAGAATGAAATGGTATCTTTATAATCATCCTCAAAAATAGAAAGGCTCACCCTCCTTTTGAGTTTTCCAACAGTTTAAAGCGCTGATGAAAACTACAGTATATGCTTAAATAAAAATTCATTATAGTATAAGGCCCATAGCCATTCATCCTCCTCAGAAAACTCCCTCTTGCTTTGAACATTCTTGTCCTCTCATTCTAGCCTCTTTATGAAAGAGTTCTGGAAGTCCTCTCTCATGAATGTCTTTACAAAGTATGATTTTTAAAAAGATGGTGAATGCTGTGGCCGAGTGTCATCCAACAGAAAACAAAGCTTATAGAAGTATTTTGGTGCATCCCTCATCTACCTTACTCACCAGACCTGGCTCAGGACAATTCTGGTTCTTGCCCTAATTGAAAATGAACTTGCAAGGTAAACATTTTCAGTCAGTTCAAGGTAGAGAGGCATCCGGGACAGCTCAACTAAAGATACTCATAGAAGAGGACTTCCAGAACTTAGGAAGGACAAGATAAATGTGTTTGAAGTAGGGGAAAATATTTTGAGTGGGATTAATGGCAATGTGTCTTTTGCCACATTTTTGAATGTTTGTAAACATTCATCATGTCTTTGATCATACCATGAGATGAGAGAAACTCTTCACCTAAATGCAGAATGAGAATTAGAGATAATGCCATCTCCTTCATCACTCCACCTTGCATTTTTTTATCCCAAAACTACATGTAAAGTTGCTTCTTCCTTATGTGTCTGTAAATTGATCCCTGGGCCAGTGTGCAAAAGAGTGTGGACAGCATGGGTGCTGCGGTGCAGCCGCTTGCCAATCCATCCATACCTAGGGGGTGCTTCTGTGCTGTAGTACGTCTGTTTCTTCAGCTGGCCTGTGCATTTTGTACTTAGCTACTGTGATAATCACTGCCCTTTCTCAATTATTATACTCACTTTCCCCCATCTTTATGTGACTGAGCAATGTTATTTTTTTTAATCAAGGTCTGCACAGGTTTTTGCATTGTAAATGCTCAATACATGTTTCTTGAATCATAGCCATTGCTTGACCATTTTGCTCTCTGTGGAAGCCTGAGAGAATGTTTCCTCTCTAGGTGATTCTCCTTAGGCACACTGTACATCATCAATCACTTTCTGGACAAAAGTTTTGCAAACCACAATACATGCTTCCTGGGTAAACCCTGAGGGGACCTGACTGATCTTGTCAGATACAAAAGTTCCATATTTTTTGTAACATAGGTCTTGCTTTATCCTGGTTTTAATCATCTAGTGGAAAAGTCTAACCATGAGGTATAAAAATGAAAGCCATCAAGTGGAAGGTCATGAGTTCAAACCTCAGTCCCACAAAAAAAATGAAAGCCATATTAATATGTTGAATTATAAAAGGCTCAAGTCAACAGCCCCTGATAATAACAGATGAGCTGATAATCCACTACTATTATAGACTATTGACCTAAATATACAGCTACTTTCTCTCTGTGCAATGAAAAGAAAAATCTGTACTAATGATGTTTAGACAAGAAATCGTGTCTGCATCTTGTACTCTGAACAACCATGATGAAGACAGCATTATGCAATATATTAACTATTGTAAAATAATTATAACAATAATAATAAATTTAAAAATACATGTTTGTTGAGTGAAAATGGACAGATGAATAAATACACAAAATGCATATTCTTAGCAAGCACAAGCAGTGGCATATATTACTTGTTGGACTTACCTGAGTTTACATATTCAACAAGACAAAGAAATTGAATTTTGTGAAACGATTTAATTTGGTGTCTGTATGCCCAGTCATATCTTGAGTGTTTTTAACTCACTGTTGGGAGACCATGGATTAAAGCTAACGGCCACCTAGCTTCCTCTTCTGGGCCAGCGGGATACGCCTTCCTCTCTCAATCTCTGCTTACCTCCCTAAATGGCTTGCTTGATTTCCTTCTGCATATCTCTTCCCTTATATCAATAAAAGTCCACTCCTAATTAATGTTCATTTGTTTCCTCCTCTCCTAAAACTTGCTTTGTTGCCTGTGTCCAAAGCTTCTTTAATAATGTGGACTTCAGCAAAAGATTTGATGTTGGGAAGAAGTCCTTGAAAACCTAAGTCTAACTTCCAGAGGAAGAAAGACTAAAAATTTTTGTACAACTATATAAAAATCTGTATGTGCAGAATATGTATGGATTACATTAAGGAAGGACTGTTTTAAAAAAAATATGTACTGATTTTTTAAAACCCCTCACCTCCAGCTTTATCTAAATAGTGGGCTATCTTTATGATGCAGTAAGATTTTCTTTGTAAAAACATGCATGATTTAAATACTGTTTAAATATGCCTTTTAGGGCTGGGGATATAGCTCCATGGTCTGAGCACCTGCCTGGCAAGCACAAGGACCAGAGTGCAATTCTTACTAATGCATGGCTTTGCGGTCCCAGAACCCCGGTGTGCCATGCCAGCCTAGTTGCACCCCTATAATCCCAGCTCTGAAGAGGAGGATCACTATGAATCTGAACTGCACAGCAAGACCCTGTACCAAATAAATAAATAAATTCATTTATTTATTTTTAAAATATGCCTTCTAATCACTGATTCTGAGGTAGTGGTTTAAAAGGAATCTCAAGTACAGTTTTTGCCCAGTAAAAGCTGAGGAAGGGAAAGGGAAACAGTGGAGGAAGGAGCTGCACACCATAACTGGTGCCTAACCATAGCCATCGTGCACCAAAAGTTCAACTTCTATCCTTGATTTGCAATTATTGTACTATGGCCCACTTCTCAGACCCCACAGGGAGCAGCCTTTGTCCCTTGTAATCCAAGCTGTGCCCATGGAGAACAAGTCAACTGTTCTCCATGGCTGGGTGTTTCTGTGTCTTTGCAGAAGTACTTCCCAGCTTGTTAGCTGCAGGTGAAAGCCGTGTTCCCTCCCAGCACCATTCCTGATTTGACCTAAGCTACACCACTGTTCCAGTCACTCGCCATGGAAACCTACATTCTGGCCAGGCAGGAATGCTTGCCTTCCCCGCCACACGCTTTCCTGTTTTACTTCCTTGCCTTTGCACCTGCCATTCTTGATTTAGAACATGTCTTCCATCCCCCTTCACCCAGTGCTTCCAAACTGTTTAAGACCCAAGTAATGTGTCACCTCCTCACTACTGTCCTTCCTTCCCCAACACAGAAGTCACACATTCTCCCAGGTAGTCATGTCTCTTACATATGACCTTTCAATGCTTACCACTGAGTGTTGTATCTGTGTTTGCCTCAGGCAATTTGAGGATAGAAATTTGCCTTTGTATCTTGATTTTTAAGCCTAAGGGAAAGCTACTATTATTAATTGCATTATTGATGAGAGGAACAAAAGCACAGAATTTTAATAGCACTTCCATAACAATTGGCCTGTTGGCTATGGTGAAATCTATGTTCACAGAAATTCTGAGTCCTAATCAACTAGGCCAATTATGGTTGTTTGTATTTTGGCCATATAGTAAATAATTGACAATTATGCTAAAACATATGGGAGTTAAAAACACTCTAGCAAATTTATCATTTAGTCCCAAATGCAGTGAAAGATAAAGTGCATGATATTTTCAGCTCAGGGGAGATTATTATTTTCATTTACACTTCTTATTTTGCATCTTGTTCAACTAGACAGTTGGCTATTCAACGACTGGATTGTTTGCTATACTTTAAGAGTCTCCCAAAGGACCTGGTGTTGCCATGCTCACAGTAGGCCTTAAAACTTTTGCTCAATAAATCAAAACATGAGCAAACTTGCTTCCTTATGATCAACCCCCAATAGCTGATTGAGAATGGAGCATCAAACTGAATACTTAAAGACTGACAAAACTTTGCTTCCTGGGAGCCCAGCTTTCAGAGAAACGGAAGTTGTCTGGGATGACAGACGTAGAACAATCGCTTGACCAGCAACCCCACCTCCAATTTGTGGCTTCTTAGTCGGGCATTTGGTACCCTTTATCTGAGTTACCTTCTAAACATCCAGAGCTCCCAAAATTTATTCCTGGCTGGCTGTTCTGAGCACGTGCTCAGCTCCAGCCACTCGGTTAAGCGTTTTATAGGCATTATTTCATTTAATCCCTGCGCTAGCCTTCTAAGGTAGATGATTTACACAGCTATTCTTTTTTTTTAGAAAATAAAGAAATTGAAGCTTTGTGGGGTTAAATCATTTGAACAAGGTCAAATACCTAGTTAAGTGACAGAGCTGAAAGTTAAACCAAGGGTGGTCTGGTTCCAGGGTCACAGCCTTATCCGCCAGCTTACAATGCCTTTCCTTTTAAGTAGTTTGTTTCCCAATTACTAACACACTTGGGTTCTGCTTCTGACATGCAATGTTTCTGTTTCCACATCTTTGCATTACCTTCTTCCACTCAATTGCTCTCCTTTTAAAAAATAAGTGTCTAAATTATCTCACAGAACTTTCTAGTGTAAGCTAATAGTTCCTATCACCTCCCTAGTCTCATGACCTTAATAGTTCACATAGTTCCTTCTGAAATGCTTATTCGTTTTATTTTTCAATATCATCCTGTCTCCAGTCTTTACAACTCCCATTTCTTGGACTTCCAAAAGACTATAGGAGCCTTTAGTCATCATCTCATCTCATAGTTAGTCCCCAAGTGCCCGAACTAGACTCTCTGTGAGTGTTTGAGTCAAACACAGTAGTCTCTTTGCTAGTTCCAAACCTATGCATGACAAATTACTCTGTAGTTTCAAGGCGAGCAGAAGTTCTTCATCCTGGCTATCTACTCCTGGAAATTTTGCCCCACTCTTCCCTGGGTGTCTCAGAGGCCTCCTTAGGCATCTTAACTATCTATTAAAGCATATTGTTAGTCTAAGTACAATGTGATGGTGTCTTATTCACAAGCTCTGAGCACTATATGGCAGTTGAAACCAGTAAGACATCATTGAAGACAAATTTATTTTGTACACTCAAAGCCAAGCAATAGTGAAATTATCTTAGAGGATAGTTTTTAAAAAATGCATTACACTTATTTCTTGAGGCTTACAAAATCAACCAAGAAGAAGGAAATGTTGAGATGCATTTAACCTCATTAGGTTCAGTAAGAGTGACTCCCTCTAATCCATCAGAGTTGTGCTACATTAGTGACACTCAACTATTTCCAGATCTCATTTACATAATGGATGGGATGTGAAATGAGCCCAATGCAAGGGGAGCCACCCGGAGGCACTAAAGTTTATCACAATATGTAAGAGTTCCTTTAGATCATTGGGTTAAATTTCCTCTAACAAGATAACAAATTAATTGTCTATATTACTGTACTCACCTGAAGTCTACTGAATACAGAGTTTCAGCCATGGAATGCAGCCAGGGTTCTAAGGACAGTGAGCAGGAAGGAAAGAGGAAAGGGAGGTGGTGGTTCCTACCTTGGCTTTCTCCTGCCACTTTAAGAAATCCAGGGCATCTCTGTAATCTGATGGTGGACTTGGGCTTTATTAGCGAGGTAAGCGAGGATGAGTAAATCAACTGTATCAGACAAGCCTCAGGACATCTAGAAATTGATCATTCTGCCAAAATAAGCACTCTGTGTTTATTAGCTGGGAGTTCATCACTATCACTTCTCCTCATCCAATTCCTAAGAGATTTCAAAGCCATCATCATGGTATTAGCTCGTCTGACTGAACTACTAGAGGTAAAGATTAGAAGATCTATCTAATGATGGGTCTGAGTTTCTGTGATTTGATTCTCTTCTATGGGAAGGAAGAGAGCTTGTCTAGCACGAACCCTGTGTCTCTATACGCATGTCTGCACAGCATCACAGGGTGTTTGTATTCTATAGGATAAATTCAATAGTGAAATAGAAGAGATGGTTTGAGGATAGACTGTCCATTAAAGCTCTTAAAACAGAGAAACATTTTCACAAGTAAAAGGATGGCATCTTAATAATATATATTAAATTGATTCTCCTAGCCAGATACAGTGAATGATATTGCACTGAAAAGAATAATTACATTCTATAATTATGGTTATAATCTCAGCCTCAATACATGCCAAACTTCTGCAGATGTATTCACAAGAATGAGTAGGTATTGAACTGATCTTTTTTATTTTACAAAACAATAACTGTGCATTTATCTATTTATACATATATTTATACACACACATGCACTGAGCTCCTGATATCAAGCTCTTTTCTCAATATGGCTTCTAAATAAGCAGTAATCAAAATGCAAATAAGGTGACCCAGTTAGCATGGAGATCGGTATTACCATGCAGATGTGCACTGCTACTAGGTACTCCAGAGGTAAAAAGGAAAACACTACAAAAGATGCTTAGATTAGCTGATGTTGATTGCTAAGTCCTTCACATTAGGGAAATCTAGGGGAGAATCTTCCAGAAACAATGGCCCTATTGCTTATTTCACATCTGCCGTCTTGGTATGATCTGTTTTTGAGTTTCCCATCAATGTAGAATAATAAGCATGAGCTAGGAAAAAAAAAAAAAGACTGAAGTCAGAAAATATAACCTTCACAGTCCAAATCCCTATTCTGGATGAACATGACACAAGGAGATGGTTGGGGTCAGAGTCATGGCTTTGCCACTGTCTGTCTGACACTGGGCAAAGCAGATCGCATTTCTTCTCTGGAGTACAGGTGCAAGAAGGACTGTACCAGTTTCCATCGAAATCTGAACTGCTTTGAATTACTTGCTGAATCTGTGTGCAGCAATTGCTTGCTATGTTTTGTTTACATTATAGTATCAAGTTCTTAACCTATGTAATCAGCAAGTTTGTAAGGAGCAGGAAGGTGTAACATGCATCATATATATTCTAATTACTTATGTGCATCAGCTCCCCTCTTGTTATTACCTTGTTCAAATCTTCTTGTTATATTTTTCAGAGAACAATCAAAGCCTCACATTGTCATTTTTCCCCAAATCTCTCTCTCTCTCCCTCTCTCGAGATATATAGATATATATAGGAATAGGTATAGGTATAGATATATAGATATAATGTTATGGATATGAATTAACTTAGATAAGCAACAACTCTCACCTAAGTTTAAAAGTATGAGCTTTGAGCTGGGTACAAAATTTGTTCTATATGTTTTCTTCTAAGAATATCTGATGTGGGGCCAGGGATATAGCTCTGTGGCACAAGTTCCTGCCTGGCAAGTCCAAGATCATGAGTTCGAACCCAAGTCCCTCACACAAAAAATAATAACAATAAAATAAATAAATAAAAATAAGAATATCTGTTGTATGCAATACATATCTCATTGACGTGACATTGTCAATACTGATCTCCTTCTAGATGTTGTCAATGGGCCCTTCTAGAATTCTTCCCATTAGCATCAACTTTCCACTATGGGATCAAGAG